>JAJHJA010000466.1:0-508073 GCA_021202915.1 Heliconius himera | reverse complement strand
TTAACTAAGGTGGAGTTGAGTGAGTTGCGATACTTAAGCGGCAAAAGCAGTGTATTGATACTAGGTTCCCCTGCCTACCCCGCTTTACGGGAAAAACGAGATGTTTATTTTATTAATCAATATCAGTTTAAGCCCCAGCGACATTACGTTGAACGTCCTTAAGACGTCCATCTAATTAGATGACATCAGCTGAATTCAAAATGTCACGTTCTAATATTTAAAGTAGAGACTAGAGACCTTTCAATGGAGACGACATTATAAAAAATATATGGTTAGAAAAAATTTTCATAGCTTAGTAAATTATAAGGCTGAAGGTAAGCGCGATGGCCGCGGGTTCGATTCCCATTCGGAGAATAATGTGATAGACAAAGCACTGCATTGACTTTCATCTCTCAACAACTCATACAATATCTGGAAAATTGAGCGGAAAGCTACGTACGCAGTGTCTTAACACTAGGTTCACTCTGTCTTTTTTTTTTATTAAAATTTATTTTATAGTCCTTATTGCGCTTTAGACATTATACACATATTAAAATTTCACAGTTCTTTCGTAGCGACATACGAATGATTTGTAATGATTGATTAGCGGGTTTAGTCGTAATAGCAGATGTCGATTTAAATTGTTATATTCAAAATTAACACGATCATTACTTTCATTTGTCAAATTTAAAAATATATATCTATTATGAAACCAAGAAAGGAAAAAAATGGACAGATAAAAAAAATATCTTAAAAACATATCTAACAATATTAATAACTTACATCATAATGAAACACGAGTACCATTTACAATAAAGTTAATTATAAATAACGTTAAATATGAAAAGGAAGTAGAAATCCATTTAATTAAGCATTTCCTCTTAGTATCATATTTTATCACTGCCATACGTAGGTATATCATACTGCATAGAATAATTAACATTTATAATAATTATATAATGCATTTACTAGAAATAGAAAACACATTTGCAAGTATAATTTGTTTTGTTCTGATTGAAAAAAAAAATTGCAAGCGCCACGTCACGCCGTAGCCTGAATGTAGCAGGATAGGTAGAGGGAGACTAGCGTCAAGACATTTAGCTCCCCATTTTTCGCCAAATTCTGGAGACATTGAGTGTTGAGTAGCGAAACTCAACGCCACGCTTTGCCTCGACCCCAGAGAAAAGAAAATACAATACTAAATATTTAATAACTAAAATCCATTTCCACTCGAAAAATAGAACTCGCAAACTGCCACGTTTAATCACACTTGTGTGTCTTGTGTATTGAAAATTGAGCAAAAACTATAAAACTGACTATCTTAACACTAGATTTCAACTGCCATATTCGGTAAAAAGAGTGAAGCTTTAAAGAAATCTTCATATAAGTATCAACTGAGTGATTCATATGTTCCTTAATTTTTCATCACAAAAAAATTAAATGTATACGAGCTTTCAAAATTACTCCTAAGAAATCTTGGCACAGCATCAAATGCATTCTGAACACTCCTGAATTATCCAGTTATGACCCACTTGAAGAAAAGTTAATTCATTATGAATAAAAATTTTCAAATGTTATTTATTACAATACTTATTTATTGCTGTACTACAGTATTAGTAATACGAACTGAAATAACCTGCGAACTAGTGGCCTAAGATCCCATTGCGTAAATCTGTAGAGATCAGTTTTTCTAATGAAACTTATAAGTTTCTTTCTTAAATATATTTAAGAATGATTCTACTACTGATGTTTTTTATGTGAATCGCACATCATTTGAAAGAAAATCGAATAAGACATTGGAAAAACGATTTCGACCTATAGCTTCTACCTGCGGGTTCCGCGTGGTCCAATCTAATAACTAAGAGTTGTGTATGACATGATATGACAAATTATAAGTGAGGTAACTTTGACTTACATTAAAATAACTAATGTAATGAAATATAGCTTTCCTCGATTATTTTTTCAATCCGAACCAGTAGCAACAAACAAAGTAGTACCATTACAAAAAAGAAAATATCTCATTCCCGAGTGGGAATCGAACCCACAACTGCCGTATTTACAAACAAACGCCACTCCACACGCACGCACGCCACGTTGGCTTCTGTTTGACGTTGATAGTTATACATTTTGTTATCACCTACCAGTTCATAAACATAATGTACGAAACATCTTTTATGTTAATGGTCACTTACATACTTCATGCTAAACAGACAGAACCAACCAACTCAATTACTGAGAGTCAAACAATGAAGAAACTGTCCTATAAATCAACACTAAGTATTTTGCTTTAATCTATGAATATCTTCTTCTAAGCTATTATTATAAAGCTGAAGTTTGTGTAGTTGAACGCTCTAATCTCGGAAACTATTGGTTTAAATTGAAAAATTATCTTTGTGTTGATTTGTCAATTTAACGAGAAACACTATACGCTATATTTTTTTTATTATTATTTATAAACGGAGGCGAAGACGCAGGCAGAAGCTAGTGACTAATATTTATGTCATATAGCAAAATAGCAAAATGATTTCATCGTTTTATGGATCAAGTTAAAGTTAAGTTCATCGGATGACCAAGATCATAATAATATAAATACAAAATAAATAACTATTTAGACATCATGACGCAACCAATATGAGTTTGACCGTTGAAGTGACGCGATAATTGTGGGTTCGAAAGAAAAAGTAATATCTATTTAAAATTCCTTCATCTAAATCCTGTTTAGTAGGATTATAGAGTTGGATTTACGAATGTTTTGTATTAAAAACAACTTCAGTCTTTTCCTCCGCATAGCAGAGAGAACCTACATAATAGTTAACGCACTCCGTTCTCCACCGTCGGCCAAATTTTTATGACGTTGATTGACGGAACCCAACGCCGCGCTTTGGCAACCAGAGCTGGAAATATAACGATTACATCGAATGTAGATCGAACTATGCGCCACGACGACCTTAATGTCTTTAAAAAGGCTTACGTCTTAAAAAAAAAGAAAGGGCCTACTTTCTCCAATCTATATTATCTCTAGTTACCTCTAAGACTACTATTGATATAAAAATACTTGTTTAGAAAACGTTTAAAAAATTTTACGTAGCGGGATTTGACCCCGCGACTCTTGCATACCATCCAAGCAAGCTCTGACCACTTATTTATGTCGTTAAAAATAAACAAGTTGTAACAAGTGTATAAAATGGCTTAGTGGTCAGAGCGTTTAGACGGGTTCCAAGAGTTCAAGTTCAATTTTTTATACGTTTTCTAAATAAGTATTTTTCTTTACTAAATGTGGAATAACACCAAAAAAATTTAAAAATACATTAATATATTTCTAAGAGGTAACCAGAGGATTTTTTTGTCACGTATCTATGTACGTGATAAGAAAATAAATAAACACCAACAATAACAACCTATGTTATTTTCACCTTGAACTTAATTGCATCTTTAAATAATATTTCTTGTTCGACTTTCCTGTCCCAGTAGTATACAAATAGCTGTGGCTCGTTTTGTAAACCAAATAAATTATTTATAATACATAAAATTTGTTCAGTATTTTCATTTTTTAAATTGCATTTTACGTTTTTTTATTCTATTTTATTTACTATTATATTTTTTAAGTTGTAAATAAATGTTTATAAATGGAAAAAATTGTGAAGTAGGGACGCAGTATACTCATGTAGTGTTTGCTTTAAAACGGTTTTAAATAAGTGAAAAAAATAATAATATTAATTAATTTTTACCGTGTAATAACTCTATGAATTCTCAATAAATAATAATATAAAGCCAACAATGCATTTAAAGACAGTCAAAATAGGGGAGCGTTTATTTCTTACGGTGTGTGAACTTCGTGTTTCGTGTGGGAAAAAATTAATGCTACAAAAAACCTAAGTTTAAACAACTGTGAGGCCGTCATGGCACAGCGACACGGAGCGTCTGATTGTAAGCACGGTGGTAGGTTCGTTTGCCTACGAACCTACCACCGTGCTGGGGAGGGGATACTGGGTAACGGAGTGTCTTTACACTAAGTTTCATCCGCTTACTCTCATATGCAAATGCAGAAAACAGCATGAACCATAAATAAAGAAAAGAAACTAGTATAAAATATACTTAGAAAATGTGAAATTGGTGTGAAGTTGTTGAGTGTAGGTTGAGTTGAAATGAAATATGATTATTTATCAATATCTTCAACTAAAAATCGGCTAGCAATCTTATTTTTTTTACTATTTTTTTCATTTGTACATAATGTAACATATTTTAACCCCCGAGGCAGAAAGATCAACTTGTCTGTCCGTGTGTCTATCTCCTGACACCGTATCTCCTGCATTAATAAAACCGATTTGCGTACGGTCTTTTTAAACGAAAGAATTGTTCATAGCGGTGATTCTTAGCTATGTTTTATGAAAATCGAATTAGTAGTTTAAGAACTAAAAGCAAGCAACCTTGCCAAGATTAGGTAGTAATATTTTTGGTCGAGGGTTTTTAAAATTTTAAATCTTGCTAATTTAATATTGGTTAACCAATTGTAATTATTCAACAAATCAAAAACATTAAATTACAACTTACATCAAATTTAAAGCAAAACAAGGAAACTTAATCAAAATCAGTCCATCGATTTATCAAATTCAAAATAAAATATTCTTTATTCAAATAGACTAAACATTTTTGAATCGTCGAATGAACCTTATCACCAATCATATACAAATACGTACCTCATAAGAATCCATTGATTACATTACAAGTTTTCTCGTCAATTATATTATAGTGACAATGAATACAAACATGTGAGTAAAAGATAAGGCGAAAGATAAAGATAAGCGTTATAAAATCATACATATATCTATCTACACAAATATGCATTAAGGTGTGTTGGGGATTATAAATACCGCAAATAGCAGGCAGCCAAAGGACACTTGGGAGCCTAGTGTTAAGTCACTCTGTTACTATTAAGATACTTCCGGACACCAATTTCTGGAGGCATTGCATATAGAATGGCAGAAGTCAACGCTGCCCTAATAAAATAAAAAAACATAGTCTACTGATTACCAGAGCAAGTAATGAAAATATTAAATATTTCATTTCCTTGTATAGAAATCAAACTCACGATCTGTCGTGTTTACAGTCGCAAAAGTGGCTTAGCTGTCTTGGATGGCGCGTGTCACACCATCAAAAGTAAAAAAGCAATAAATTTTATATGATAAACCTTATAGATAATTTATTATTTATAATATTGAAGAAATAAAAAAACACAATAAAAGCTCAGACAGGAAAGATTTTTTTGTCTTACAATTAACATTTCTTTTTCTAGCTTTGACAACTGCAAACTCAGAAATAACTTGATCAAAATTTATATTTTATATTGCCTCGTGTTCGATGGCTGATATACCAAGATTGCTGCTTTTTCTTTTCAAAATCCAAGGAAGACTTCTTTGACGTCCATTTCTCTATTTCACACAAACACTCATTGTTAACTAAATGAGACTTCGATGTCCATGGAGTTCTTATAACAAATTCCTTCAGTCATATAACTATCAACCGGCCTCTTGATATCGGGCACTTTGTTTATATTTAGTACCCTTTAAAACAAATCTCCGATTCGTGTTAGAGTGGGTTGCCTCACGTTTAACAATTTATGCCAACCAAACACAACACACTTCACGAAATAAATAAGAAATGCTGCAACTAAGACGTCAAGCATCGTGACTTTGGGACGGGACTCGCACAAGACCCCCTCGGCCGCTTTTGGTTTAATCACCGAATTATACAGAGATGAGCTAGTGCTAGTGGAGGAATCCCAAAAGAAGAAATCTTAATGCTAGCGATTTTGTTTTTACATTGTTCTTAAAGTGAGCCACCAAGTGGGTGTCACCCCAAAAAAGATGACACCTGGTACAGATCGCCCCCCCCTTGGCTACGCCACTGAGTCGGACGTTTATGGCCCTGCGTCGCGACCGTCCTTAACTAATTTAACTAATTAAATAATTCATGTAAATACCTTTGGATTGATATACACCTGACTTATTGCTAGAGCGATGAGACAATTGATTAACATACATAAATATATTTAGATTCATACTTTATATGTATAACTAAACATTCAGATGCAGAATAAGTTATGCTTGTGAATTGAATTTCTTTATTATTACCCAACCGTAAACGTGACGGTTGTGGGTTCCATTCCCACTCGGGGGATGATTTTTTATTTTCTCACTATGGTGAAAAGACCAAGCGCAACATTGAGTTCCACCACTCAAAACGCAACGTCACGTAAATGGAATGGTTGAATTGAAAATTGGAGAATGGAGTATGTTTTGCTAAATACAGAATTCAGCATTGGAAAAATAATATATGTATCTGAAAAATACATAATAGCACAATAGAGCACAATCTGGCAATGTTCTGTTCAATCTACAATCAAAGGAATCATTTTAATATCCACAGTTGACTGACCAGGTCAAAGCTCTATGCTAAAATTTACCTTTAACTAAAACGAAATTGAAAAAGCAAAGAATACTTGTATAGTAGTTGAGCGGCAGAACTCAATGCTGCGCTTTTCTCATTACCAGAACACAGAAATAAAAATAATTAATTCCTCCAGAATTAAACCGACATGTTTACAATCAGACGCAAAATTCAAGTTATAAAATAAAATAAAAATATTATTTTTACATATGACAACTGCCATTAAGCAACATAAATGATGTCATTAACACTATGTGCTTCCATCATTGACTTCCTGATGATGTCACTTTAGAACATCAAATTGATTGTGTTAGGGTCATTGGTTTTAATAAATTCACTTGCCGTGAGTTATTATGATAAATAGTTTCTTAAATTGTTACTCCATACTTGACTTAAACTACACATATATTTGTTGTATACATTAGGTAATAAACATATTATAATTATTAGTGCTATAATAATATGCATATAGAAAGAGAGTAGTGAAAAAGTCACACATATTTTAAGAAAAAAAATTAATATACAATAAGAAATTTCGCAAAAGTAGCTAATAAAAACTATAATTAAACACTCCAGTCTTCTCTTTCTGACCAAATTTAAGAAACTAAGTATTAAGTGGTCAAACAAAAGTAGTTAATCATTTCCCAAGTGGGAATAGAACCCAAAGCAATGTATGTACTCAAATGCTGCACCACTGTGACACAATATGTTTAGATTCATACTTTATATGTATAACAAGGGAACAAGTAACAATGGCATGAAATTTTACTTTATGATTTTTGTTATTCAGGTTTCTTTTTGGGCTATAAATCAATTTATTTTAAAATGCAATAGATTATCCATAAATTAATTTCCTATACAAAACAAGCTATAAATATATTTAAAAAAAGCATTTATACATTACCACTTCTAAAAATAAAATAAAAATCAATTTCAATTAATTTAAAACTTAAAACCAGTAAATTTTAGTGAAGTTTAAACAAAATCATGCATAGATTTTCTCAATTACCATTATAAAATACTATGTTTATCGTTATCACGGGCCGCATTCCTTCAAGTTACAGCTATTGGAGTGTAAGTGCTGCGAATTTATGAAAGCACTGTAATATATACGACTAAGCTTAGTTGTACTACGTCTTGTAAAAGTGGGACATCGCCGCGCCCTCAACAAGAATTATAACATTCCTATTGGAATATAAACAATTTGGTAAAAGATGGTTTAAGTTATGAACATTTATTTCACGATTACAATTATTGTACTAAAGTCTAATATTCGTTTTTTAGAAAGAAATGATGTAGATAATATTGTTACTTACCTGTATATCAACAAGATCCCATTAAACGGCAATTTGTAAAGAAAAACTCGCAACTGTGTCGTATTTTCATGTAAACATGAGTCCACTGGTTGTAAAGGAGGAACTGGTTATCACATACACCACGAATCCACCTTTATACAATAAAATCACAACACAAACACTTTAAAGCGAAGTTTATAGAAGTTTTAAGGGATATTAGATTTATTTTTCATTCATAAATCATTTGAGACGAGCTCTAACGTTGCTTAACGGATGAAACTACTATTACTGAGTTTATAGGCGGGGTAGGGGGCAACTGTGCGGGGGCAGGGGCCGCGTCATCCGCCATATTGGTGGGTTACGTCATCGCGCAGACACGCTTAAGAACGAAACTTGAATGCCTTAAAATTATTGTTATTGAATAAATTGGTTTTTTGAATTGAAGACCGTTATGTCTGTTGTGGAAAGGTAATTTAGTAAGGTAGTGTATTTTTAAAATTTATTTTCGTTATTAAAGCAAAAGATTGTTTAATTATTATTTAATATTATCTTTATTGGGTCCTGAATTGTTGGTTGTATTTAGTAATAAACGCGTAATATCTGAAATTCTTTCATGCAAATTGTTTAATGTATAATACTAAATTAAATGCATATAAATAAAATTTATATGTAATAGAATTTCTAGATATTCTAAATAAGTCGTAAAGTGAATGGATTCTTTATATTTAATAATGTTTTTTTTATATATTGGAGGCAGGAATCTGAGGCAAGTAAAAAAATATGATACAAGAGGGCGCTGACATCAAATGTCAAAAAATAATTATTATTGTCAAATGTCAAAAGGGCTGCTTGAGTGCTTAAGGAGTAATTTTAGTTTTGCATGTTGTATACTTCATAACATTTAAGAATCATATCTTTCAGTCACATTAGAACGACGCCTAATCTATTACAATCTATTTCATCTTCATATTTCATAATTTAATAGTAAAGAATAATCAAAAATGCAAGGTAATGAGTCACTATGTTATTGATTAATATCCTTGTTGTGAATTCTTTGTTTTAAGTATTAATTTATTTATTCAGACACAAGACCAGAACTATATGAAGAAGTCAAGCTATACAGGAACACAAGGGAACGAGAAAAGTAAGTATATTAATGTATATTATAATAGAAAGATATAAGAAATAAATATATTTAATGTCCTTACTCTAGTAAAGAGAAAAAGCTCAGCACTAATTTCCTCAATCATTCAATGCAATGTTTTGAAAATGTTAGTGTATGGTGAACAAAATATATCTTAACACTATATTCCTACATGAAGATTAAAAACGTTTAATTTTGTATTTGTATATATATATTTTATATATTTTATTTCCAGGCATGACAACATGGCTGAACTCTATGCAGTAATCAGTACACTCCAGCATCTAGAGAAAGCTTATATGAGAGACTGTGTCCGCGCCCAGGAGTACACTGCTGCATGCAGTAGACTATTGGTTCAATACAAAGTAGCTTTTAAACAAGTGCAGGGTGATGAGTTTCCTACTATTGAAAGTTTTGTTACAAAATTTCGGGTGAGTTAGCATATTTAGAGTTTTTTGAAGTATAATAGACTCTACATATAAAAAAGAATCTAGTGAATATAGGAATATGGCAGGTGGATAGTTGCAACAATGACATATTTTTATGTGAGTAAAAGTTTGATGCCAGTCATGGAGCAGGTGCATAAACATGTGATGCTGAACTGAACAGGTTGTGGGTTCGATTACCACTCTACTCCAGTAAGAAGACAAAGCATGGTGTTGAGTTCCATCACTAAACACAAAATGCCTCAAGAATTCGTCAGAAACTTTATGTATTCTAAATATAAAAATACCAGTTAAAATAATACAGGAAAACAAATGAATATTCAAATCTAGTGACAATTTCAATCTATGAATATAGTGGGGCAAGTTTGCCTTTCAATGGAAGAATTTGATGTGGTTACATAATTAAAATTTAATATGAACATTAGGCTGAAAGTTAGTTCTGTAATGTAAAGTAATGAAATGGAGAACATTCTTTTTAAACCAAATAAAAATATTATTTTAGTTTCATTTATTTAGTTTATTTTTTCCATTGCAGTTAGATTGTCCTGCAGCACTGGAAAGGATAAGAGAAAACAAACCAAATCTTATCAAAGATGACAAAGGAAATACCAACAAATATATTGCTGAGATTGTTTCAGTAAGTAAATAATTAAAATATTAAAATAAAAATATATAAATAAATATAATTATATGTACTTTACTTCATAATATTTTTCTAAAAATATTAAATAATTTCCTTTGCAGTTATTCATAACCTTAATGGACAAGCTCCGTCTTGACCTCCGCGCGATGGATATGATACAGCCGGAGCTCAGAGACCTGAAAGACACAATGGACCGCCTTGAAATGCTGCCTGAGGATTTTGAAGGAAAACTAAAGGTTTTTAACTAGTTATTTTATATTTTTTTATTTTTTCTATATCTTTCCTGAGGGCGGTCGTGGCGCAGCGACACGAGGTGTGACTGCAAAACCGACTGGTTGTGGGCTCGATCCCCTCTCGAGGATATGAAATATTTACTTAAATTTATATTTCCATTTCTTCGCTCTGGTATCGAGGTTAAGCACGGCGTTGAGTTCTGCCACTCAACACACAATGCCTCCAGAATTCGGCAGAAAGTGGGGAACGGAGTGTCTTAAAACTAGGTTCCTTCTGCCTACCCTGCTGTGTGCGGGATACAGCGTGAAGCTAATTTAATTTTTATTTTATTTTTTTCTAAAATCATAACTGATATGTGTACATGGGAGGTATATCAGAAAAACTATTACTTGTGGCATTTATCAATGTTATAGAACCTCAAAAGTGTGCTTTTATGCATACTAATCTTAGAATCATCATAACCATTTTCAATTGAATCATAAAAAAAAACTTAAATAAATATAAAGAATTGTATTTATTGAAGTGGCTGTCTTTGAAATAATAATGTTATGAAGATCACGAAAATAATTCGGATGAGAAAAACAATAATTGTGTAGTACAAGCCGGCGAAGCCTCGAGAGTGTTGCTAGTATATTAAGAAACAAATATATATCCTTATTAATCGGCGAACGGAAATGTCATAATGGTAACAGTGTCCCAAACCAAGGTTGTTCCGTTCTGGTATGTGCAGAATACAGCACAAAGCTAAAACAAATCAACTTTAATGTTTTATTCTGATCAGGTGCAAGAGTGGTTAGACAAGTTATCAGAGATGTCAGCATCAGATGAGCTATCTGAGAGCCAAGTGAGACAACTGGTCTTTGACTTGGAGACTTCATATGGAGCATTCAATAAATTCTTACATAAGGACTAAGGTAAGGTATAGAGATAGTGATAATAATGATATCATATCTAATCTGTCATACACTTTCTATTTAATTTTCCTTACTTATTGAAAGAGTAAAAACAGGAATTCCCTACTTTCTTTTAGTTATTTTCTTGTGTTTTAAAGTAACTCAAAACCTTTTGTTTAATTTTTTTTTAAAGAGGAGGAGTGTAGTGTATATTATCTTTGTCTCTGGCATACAATTAGTTTGTATATAAGTAATATAACATATGTATAAGAATTTTGATGTTACTTGATAATAATGTTATACAAATATATAACTTTTACTAAGTTTAGTTTTAAAGTATAACAAATATTTTATTACATACCACTGACATTTATTTAAGAAATCTTTCTAATATATATTTTTTTATTTATAAATTTTAAGTTTGCTATATTTTTTGTTTCAGATAATGTAACTTTGGCAGTAATAATCATTTATATTTGTATATTATAACTAAGTATAGTTTTGTCGCCGCATGTAATATGGACTGTTTGTTGGAAGTTATGCGTTTTGAATGTAATGTAATTATCATTATATGTTATAATAAATATTTTACTATTTGATTGTTGTTCTTTTATTTGAGTTCCGAAGAAGGGTCCCTTCCTTTATTCCTTTCACCTCTTTATAAACGTCGTGCCTCAGGGGTGCAACGATTCGGCTGCAAACGCGACGGCTATGGGCTCGATTCCCACTTGGGGTAATAATATATTTAACATTTAATTTTTTTCGCTCTGGTAAAGAGGTAAAGCGCAATGCCTCTAGATTTCGGCGGAAAGTGTGGAACGGAAATGTATGAAAGTGAACAGTGTCTTGACACGAGGTCCTTAACCTACCCAGAATGTAGTCCTTCATTTATAACTTTCATTTAGAGGCCGGTCGTGGCGCAGCGGCACGAGGTGTGACTGCAAATTCGACTGGTTGTGGGTTCGATCCCCACTCGAGGAGATGAAATATTTACATTTAATTTATATTTCCATCTCTTCGCTCTGGTATCGAGGTTAAGCACGGCGTTGAGTTCTGCCACTCAACACGCAATGCCTCCAGAATTCGGCAGAAAGTGGGGAACGGAGTGTCTTAACACTAAGTTCCCTCTGCCTACCCTGCTGTGTGCGGGATACAGCGTGAAGCTAATTTATTATTATTTTTTTAATTTCTTTATAAACATCGTGGCATAGGCTATAAATTCTCTGTTAACTCCCATTTTGTTTGTAATATTTTGAAAATGAAAGACGGGGAAATTCCAACTAACCTGTCAATGTCAATAACATACGTTAGCTTTTTCTTTTTAATTGTGGTGTAAAAATGTATAGACCCATATACATATTGAAATCCACTAAAAACCTAAAATGTTTTTAGTGGAAATTAAAACATAATAATTATTATTTTAATACGATTAAAAGCACGTGCGTTGAAAATATTTGTATGTATATATGTACGTCATAGTTCCACGCAATTGAATTAAAATCAACAATAAAAAAGCAGTTAAAATGCACATTCATCAAGAAATTGGGGTGACCATTATTTTAGACAACATTATTTTTCATGTTTTTAAATAATAGTTCTATGTAATTCGTTATCGGTTCAAATAATACATAAACGAATTATATGCTAAATTAATGAAAACAATAAATTAATGAAATATAGGTATTTCTCCGAGATGATATTGAACTTACAATATCATCTCGGTACATGTACTCGCACACAAATTTAATTCCCACTAAGTATTATTATTGGATATATTATTACTATCTTCATTTCTCCACATATAGACCGAATACGACATAAGATTCCATTATGACTGATTTAATTTATTTTCTTTTAAATTTATTTATACTCCAAAAAGTATGGTTTTATAATCTCATAAAATATTCCCGTTGTAATGTTTAAATACGTTACATCATATTATATGTATACTAGTTACTACAAAATAACTCTAATGAGAGAGGCTTTAGTAAAACAAATCTTACAATTTACATAATATATATATAGTTAACATAAAAATATTTCCCTTTGTGTTTTGTGATGTTTTTGCCATTAAAACCCACATATATAGTGATAGTTGTAATGTTCTTATTACATTTACAAGAGGTAAGACTTATTTTCGTGTTCGGCCAGAATTGGTTTGTTTGTTCTTGAATATTTATTAACTAACAAATATTGTACATAATTTGTAAGCTAACTATAATATATACGTATATATGTATGTTGGGATCGAACCCATAATCTCTTTAGTAAAATCTTATAAAAATAATACATATTAGGTCCTTTGTATTTATTTTAATAGTGTATATTACATATATTTAATTTTCTTGTTAATCATTAAAAATATTTTTCATATAAGAATAGCTCAATGGCCAATATTCTATAGGCCATTGAGCCATTCTTGTGAGCAGTTAAGCTTATAAATTGTTCAAGAGACAAAACTAAGTCCTATCTTAGACATAGCTCACGGAAATTCACTTTGAAAAGCTTAATTTTTTTTTTCTTTTTTAGCTTCACGTTGTGTTCCGCACTTTACAGAGGGTAGGCATAGCAAACCTAGGAACCTAGTGTTAAAATACTCTGATCCCTTTAAGAGACTTTCGTTCCGCACTTTCCACCGTATTTTGGAGGCATTCCGTGTTGTGTGGTGGAACTCAACACCGCGCTTTGCTTCGTTATCAGAGCGAGGAAATAAAAATCATTAAATATTGAAAGTGCTCGAGTAGGATTTCACGCTTATAGTAGCACGCTTGTGCTCCTGCGCGACGTCGTGCCTCAATGAAATTTTAATATTTCTAACCAATTAATATTTCCTTTCAGTCCATCAGCACACTAAACATAGATGCAAAGTATCATTTAGTTACCGAAGCATACGACGAAGCGCGAACTTTTTTCATTAAAAGTCGTTCGAACTACAACAGTCTCAAGAATATGTCTCTACACGTTATGGACACTTTTCTAGATCTTGCTCATATCATGAATAATCAAATGGCCAGAGAGTTAAGAAGTGCGGTCATAAAGTTCTATAAGATCAAGTATTTTCACGATTTTACCAGCTACATTATTAGTTTGGATGAGGTTCGTTAATCATTATTTATATTAATACGACAATCAATGTTTCACGGTGATGAAATGTGTCTTATTTGCCTGGATTGGACTTGCCATCCAAGATTGCTCATCTTTTATTCATTCGAATATATTCTCCGATTTTTTCCCATAATTTTCTTCATATTTATAGGTAACAGAAATAATTGAGCACTGTCTCCTTGACCCTGTAGAAAAAATTGCTGAAATACGCCGACAGTTCCATGGAGTTATAAAGAACTTTCAGGACTTAAGATACTTTGATACAGTCAATAAATGTATTAATGAGCTTCCCGACGAAGTTGCGGTTGCCCATTGCATTTTACATCAAGCTGTTCTGTTAGTATCATAATTTTATTTTTCATATTATTTTTACCTACAGATTTTCTGTAATTTATAAAGGAGTGTTTTAGCATGAGTAGTTTTAGCTTTTTAAATCATTCAGACAAGTCAATTTCTATGCAAACATCTTTTGAGTACCTACAGTTCAAATTCACGTGTCTTTTTTAAAATCATACAAAATCTTGGATTCCTTTCAGTTTTAATGAAACAATGCAAGACAGTCTAGTGTCAGTGGTTGAGATAAAGACGAGGCAGCACGCGTACGCTATGAACACCTCGCTGTACGACGTACAAGCGTGTCTCAACGACTTCGTGCCACATTTTTACGAGCAGCTGCTTGTGGATCCTTATACAGGTAAATACAGCATTATATACAACTTTTGATTTTATAATTTCAACGATGCACTTTTGCTAATCAAAGCAAATAATTAGAAAAAGTTTTTATTATTTCACCAGTGGGGAGCCCATAGCCATTGCGTTTCCAGTCAAACATCCAGTGCACCACGATCTTTATATTTATATAATTTTTTACTTCAACTTTCTTTATCATTTCAGAGAAATGTGGATATTTGAAAGTAGTAAACGCATCTATACACGATCTTATAAATGATAAGTGGCAAAGCAGCAGGGAATTATTGTTCCCCAAAAAATGGAGTTTACTTGTTGATTTTCTTAAGGATAAATATCGTTGATTTTTATGCATAAGTTGTCCTAAATAATATTAAGATTTTCTTACCAACTGTTGTTTTAATGACCATATTACTATTACATTGTTAAAGTTAACAATCGATATAAAAAATCTGAAAATACATTTTTTTTTCATTATTGAAAATTTATTTTAAGCAAGATCAGTCTACTCTTAAATAAATATATTTTTTAATATATAGTATATATACACCACATGACGAATTTAAAGCTTTTTCTAAATAATTAAACTAAAAGCCATCTATTCATTACAATACATTTTTAATACTGTCAAGAGCAAACCATTTACGTCTAAAGCAAATATTACTGATTGTCAAATTTTTTCGACGTTTGTCATTTCTCCAGTAGCATCAACAAAAACGCGCGACCGCAAATCGAAATGTTGTGTGTATCGTGACATCAAGTTTTGTTATTTAAAACAAAAAAATGCCGAAATCTGTGAGAAAAATGCTTCATAGTGGATATTCCTACGACGAAACCGATCGAATGCCGGACAGTATAAAAATTACAAACTTAGATTTATTAATGTATGTTGTTGCTATTGTTGGTCACTTTGTTGATTTAGGCTTGGATATAAATATAGCTGTTAGATACTTTTTATCAAAGAATATGATGGAATTTGGATGGACATTAGTCTTCATCTTGTTACCAGCCTTCGTAAATACAGCAGTTTCAATACGAATGTAAGTATTTTTAGTTGTTTGAGCAATGACATCAGTTTTTATAACGTGTTAATTCAAAAACTCTATTTTTAACTGATCACTGAGTCACAATCAGTTTAAAAATATATAGAGGCCAAGTCAAGGTGCCAATTCTATATCTTCTCATTATATTTTATTTGGTTTAAAAGTATTTTTCATACAGTCCATAAATATTAAGTTATTTAAAACTAGGTCAAGTTAATGTTGTGACATAAACATGGTCTTGAATTATAGGATAATTATTAAATTATTGTGACTCAGCACAGCATTGTATAACTTCATAATACAGTTTTATATTTATTATTCATAAACTTCAAAGTTTTCAAGTTTTGGGCATTATTGATTTTTTATAAATTTTGTCTTGGTTTTAAAATAATAAGCTTCATGCTGTATCCCACAAACAGCAGGCAGAGGAAAAGTAGTGTTAAGACACTACATCCCCCACTTTCTGCTGAGTTCTGGAAGTATTGCTGATTATAATATATTGAAAAACATTGACTTGTTCTTTATCATTAGTAGTTACATTAAAAAAATAATTAATAATACAATTCAGTTTAGTTCTTTAAATTCTTGTACTTATTTTTTAATACTTTCTTGTCAGGTACTCTCAAGACAAGGAGCAAGATTCTATATCAAATGAATTCACAAAACGAAGATGGTTGAGGATATTTATATTGGTTCTACAAATGGCACCTATTTTACGTTTTACAGATGCTCTAATGTAAGTGTTGCTTTTCTATTTCTTTTAATAGCATAAATATATATAATTATAATTTTAAAATATTATTGTTGTTGTATCCCATATATAGCAGGGTAGGTAGAGTGGAACGTTGGAAGCTAGTGTTAAGACACTTTGTTCCCATTAACCCTAGATAACTAAACATTCGTCCGTTCGACGACGCAACTCTACGGACGTAAGACAAGTGCAACTACTTCGGCGTTTTTTCATTCCGCTACTTACTTGCTGTGGCCAAACAGGTGAGGGAAAAAAAATAATAATATTGCAATCCCCTGAGTGGGAATCGAACCGCTTGAACTATACAAATATTTATTAAATATATTTATGAATTTATTTTCTGTATTCAAAAGAATTAGTAAGAAAATATAAGCCAAACGAGAATAATAAATAGAAAGAAAACTTATTATCAGAAAAAATATCTGAATAATTGAAATGAACAAACAAAACAAGTAAAATAAACTATAGAAAATTCTTAATATTAGAAAAAATACTTAAGTAATTAAAATAAATAAAAATAATAAGTAAACAACCAAAGAAAAAAAATAATAAAAAAAATATAAACTAAACCAGATATATTATCAACGTAAAATGAATATTTAAAAGTATTCAAATTAAAAGTAACACGAAATATAAAACAGTAAAAAAAAATGGTATGCGAAGATATATGTTGTCGCCGGGTTTTTTAGATTTTTTAAAGGATTACAATATGTGCGTTACAATACATATATGATTTTTCTATTCTCGTGTTTCAAAACTTTGATATCTTCTAAAATATCCATTTCTGTGATATGCGGAAAAAGCCAATTTTAATCTATATGAAGCTCATCTAGGCGCATAATATATGTAGATACATCATTTAATACATAATACATCATAATTTAATTTCATTCGTTTTTATAAAAGTCCGCGACACGAAATGTCATAAATAAATCACAATAAGACATTTTGTGACAAAAATTGCAAGGTTTCCGTTGCATTGATATTTACATAATACGCAAATACAAAAAAAAAAACATTTTATAATTTTTGTCTCTATCTATTTGTATATTTTCCCGAGCTAATGTCCCGGAATTTCCACGGGATAGAAATTTACCCGGACAAAAAGTTTTTCCACGGTTTCTGTGCGCGCGTACACAGGTACTATATGAAATAACTAAATATTTTCTATATTAGGTAATACGATAATTTTTGCGAGCAATAACATATAAAATTCCAAAAGATTAGCATTACGATTTATTAATTGTATAACAAAGATTATGATGAAAAAGTGAGTTGTAAGAGTGATCGGGGGAGACCTCGATTGACCTTCGTAAACACAGTATCAAAGATACTGGAGGAAGGTCACGTAAAAAGCATGAGGACCCCCCGGAGGACATGTATGAAGAGGTTGATGACAGTTGACGAGGTGAAAGAGGTATGTAGAGACTGTAGCGTTTGGCGCTCCGTTCTCTCTGACTACCCCGCTAGGGATAAAGCGTGAAGCTAAGTTAAGTTAAAATATAAATAACAGAAATGAATAAATTTTTCATTATGAATTAAATATAACTTTCTTTGTTTCTTTTTTACATAGTAGCATTATGATATATAATAATGATACTAAGCATGGAGTAGTCTGATAAAAAATACAAAGACTGTCAGTTTAATTTCTACTCAAAAAAATAATAATCAATCAGCTTCATACTGTATTCCGCACACAGCAGGGTAGACAGAGGGAACCTAGTGTTAAGACACTCCATTCCCCACTTTCTGCAGAATTCTGGAAGCATTGCGTGTTGAGTGGCAGAACTCAACGCCGCGCTTTGCCTTGACACCAGAGCGAAGAAATGGAAATATAAATTTAAGTAAATATTTCATCTCCTCGAATGGGGATCGCACCCACCAGTCGGTTATATAGTCACAATTTGTGGCGTTGCGCCACGACAAGCCTCAAAAAAACTAAATAATATATATATAAAAACTAACAGATGGACAAAAATTATAATTGCACAATGCAAAACAAAGGAAGTGTTATACTGTTTTTGTAATGACATTGTTTTATGTTATCAATTTTGAAAATAGCAAGTACTTGTGTATTATCTATTACATACTTGTGGTTGTCACAATTATATTATTGCAATAATAATTCATTTTAATGTCAATTATATTTATTGCGTTAAAATACAAATACAATAAATTATTTATGGACAGCGACTTCTTGTAAATGTGATTATTGTGATTCCAATCCCCACTCAGTCATATTAATTATTTGATTTTCTTCGTTTTTGTGAAACAAAGAGAGGGGTTGAGTTCCGCCACACAATACACAATGTCTCAAAAATTGAAAACAGAGTTTCTGGGTACCAGTTTCTCAGCCATGCTGTATAAAGTGTAAAGCTCTTAAACAATTTGTATTTTTCTGATCTAGTACAGCAAAATATCCTATTGGTGTCTGGGATTCTCTGTCTGATCTGTGTGCTAACACATTGTCTTAAAAGAGTGGACTGGCCACTGGCACTGGCACAATGTGACAGCAAATGTCTGTAAACATTATCGTTTTGGATTCAAGTACCATTCGGTGCAGTACATTTTTTTCAGTTCCCTTATCTGACAAGACAAAGCAAGCCATTCAGCTTAACCATTCAACTCAGGTCTCAAAATTGGGGAACGATGTTTTTGGATACTGGATTCTATCATCCAGCCTAGCAGTCTATAACGTGAACTGAATACATTTTTTTTCCCTTATACTTAAGTTAATTCCCTTATACTTAAATATACCAGAGATGTGTTATATGAAAAAGTATTTCTAATTTTATATCAACAGTTACGCAATAAAATCTCGGCAAGCGCAACGTCAAAACGATCCAGCGTCTCAACGTAAATACTACGGTCTGATGCTCAAGGAGGACTCCGACGCGGCACTCCTCAGGATCTTCGAATGCTTCTTGGAGGCTGCTCCTCAGCAGGTCCTGCAGACCAGCCTCTTGTTAAGACAGTATGATCATCTTGCGGGTAAGAACCTGGTCACCTGGAGACCAAATTAGTTTTTTAGTGTGAAAAGTTAGAGTCGAGAAATTAACCTTAGAGCAGTTGAATTCCTTCCAGCGTGTAATCTTTCGCATGGGTGAAAAATGGAGAATTGAGTTATAGTTAGATTCTCTGCATGGCTGGGTGAGAAAATCTAGTTAAGTCCAGAAACTTCGTTCTTCAATTTTGAGACGCTGTGAATTGAAAGCTTTGCTTAATCATTATATTTTTTTTGAATAGACTAATTATCTATTGGATTAGATTCTTTATCCAAGTGTTGCTGATTCAAGTCCACTTCCTCCTTTCAATAGGTGTTATTTCATATCTTATTTTGTCCACAAAGGAGGGGGATATGGCCTAATGTTGCTTAAATAAAAAGCCAGGCCAAAATAAGGAAAAAAAAACTAGCGTAACTTAGTTAAGCAATCTATTAGAGACACTCATCTAAGCGTCGCCGTTTTGAAATTCCGCCTCCTACTTTCAGTTCACCAGATACTCTCAATCAGCTCCTCGATAGTGGGCATGGGGTGGTGTCTGGCGGCGTACCAGCGCGCGGTACGCTTTGCCCAGGATAAAGGCAATATGACCTGGACTGGCACTGTGCTGCAGGTGGCTTGGCATTTTTTAGTTACACGTGAGTTTTCTTATTTTTTTATAACTTCACGCTTTTTCCGGCATAGCACGGTAGGCATACCGACTAATTAAATAACCTAGCGTTAAGACGCTCAGTTCTCTACAGTCTTGATATTCTTCGAAATATTATGTGTTAATTACGGAACTGATACCGCGCTTTGACTTGTTACCAGAGGAAATTAAAATAATTATTTGTTCCAAGAGAATCAGCAACTGTTGGTCGGTCAGGTTTGGGACCGTCGTAGCTTGTCTGTCTGTAAACACGGTTTACAATTTTTTTGTGTTTTTCTTATTTGTGATATAGTTAATATCACAAATAAAAAAAGCCCAAAAAATTTATCTGATTATAAAAAAATCTAATATTTACCAAAAAAAGTACTTATTAGCCACAATAAATACAGTATTATCATAGAAAATAATTTAAAGCATGTTTTAATTTCATTTTCTTCTACCATTTTAATTTTTCTTCCAATAAAGTTTTTTAATTTCTTTCCAGTAAGCCGTATAACATCAATCTCAATTATCGCCTACATATCCCCCCACTGGTCGATCCTGGCTTGTTTTCTCCACATCATCATCATGACCTGCTGGCTCCAGCTCCTCGAAAAGCCACTATTCTGTTCCCATAATAAAATATGTGAACTTGCCTTCTCTATGACCCTTGGATCTGTTTATCTTTTCACTTATATACTACCAGTGGAAGGAAAAACGAGATATAGATATTCGATATATTATACAATTTGTTTTTTACAGAACTTAACTTGTGCGTTGATTTGGTTCTTCTATGCAAATAAAGATATAAGAATGTCCATTTATTTTTATCCGATTTTAGTTTTTAGTTTTGTCCCGTTTGTTTTAGGGTTAATTTTTATGCTTATCTATTATGGGTGCTTTCATCCTAGGACTTGCAGTGTGAGTGATGTTATGGCGGAGTTTAAGCATGATGAAGTGGAAATTAGATGATATTTTTTCAAGAAAACTATTTAGGGCAATACTTTATTTCAAAACGTATAATTTTCTTACGGGATTCGGGATTTAAACCTGCGCTTCTATAAAACAGTCCAAGTTCAACGAAGTATTTTTTTCTTCTTAAGTAGAAAATAACACGTAATGAAGAATAACACTATAAATTATAATACTATTTAGAATTTAATATAATTAGAACAGGATTTAAAATCGTTACGTTTAGCTTTGATTGAAGAAGTTTCAAGAACTGAGCCATTTTAATTAGAAATAGTATTTTAATATTTTTGGAATTTTGTATCGAGTAGTTTTTTATTTATCCATGGCCAATAAAAAAAATGCTTTTTTAGAAAACGTATAATAAAATTAACATAAGGTGTTTGAACCCGCGACTCCTGGAAAGGAGAGTTATAAAAGAACTGAATTAAAGAGCTTAGATGTTATAAAGAGGTGCGAGTTCTAATCCTGTATAATTTTTTTGTACATGATTCAATATTTCTATAATTTATATACTCATACGTCGAGTGAAATTGTTAAAATACGCTTAATTCTTTTTTACCAATAATGTTAGATTTGTGGTAATTTAATGCCATTTTTAATGATACTTTTAGGTGATTTTATTTTTGTTTATTTTAGAGATAATTTAGTATCGTGTTATTTAATTCAAACACTGTATGAGACTGTTTTTGCAAGAATTTTGCTATACATTCTGTACTTAAATTAATTAGAGAATGCATTTTTAACATTTCGGTTTGCAGAGTAAATTATTTTTAATCAATTGTACAAGCACTTTTAATTTAAGTTACTTAGAAATATCAGTCCTATTTATAATTGTAAAATAGTGTGCCTTATGAATAAACAAAAAAATACTCAAAAATTATATTATTGATGAGTCTCAAGTAACAGGGAAAAGAACCCAGTGTCACATTTCTCCATTTTTAAAAGTGAATGTACAGTGGTTATGTTAACACATTTTCTTGTTATAAATTTTATTGTTCTCAGTCATTTAGTCTCATACGTAGAGCAATATTTATTATTGAAAATAACAACTTAAATTTTTTAAAGTAATTATATATTATATTTTTAATGTTAGCAGTGAGCCACAATAGTCTTTATTTTTATAATATATTTTAACAAAACAAGACTGATTTAATTTAAATATTGTAATTTTTTTTACCTCTGTATGTAATATTGTATATTTTGATGGAACTTATTTTTACTTTTACATTAATTCTCAAGAGAATCTGCCAAACTTAGTCTAACATCTAAGAGTTTTGTAATAAATATATTTTATATTAGTTTTGTGTTTTCTTTAGTCCTAACTTGGCCAGTATTTAGATTTTTTTATATTACACTTGTAATTAAAAATTAAATAAATTATTTTGAAATATCAATAATTCAATGTTTTTGAAATTGAAGTGTATAGTTTCCCAACTTCAAGGTAACCTTAATAATTCATAATATCCTTATAACATTCATCAGTTGAAAAACAAGTCTCAAAAAACAAAAATAGAAACATATTAGAGTTTATTTTTAATACACTAACTAAACATTATAAATATGTACACATCACCAAATAAAAGGTGCTCTCTCCCTCAAAACTTTCAAACCATATCTATTCCATTCCCTTTGATTGATCCACAGTTCAACAGCAGATTCTAAGCAAGACATGACAGCAGCTCCTTTCCAAACAGTACTAGCAGGGTCAATGTCCTTAGGAGACGTCACTATTTCTAACTGTTCTGTCTTATATGTATAGGGAATTTGCAAAGCAAGTCTATTTTGTAGCCATAAGTTTAGACCATGGACTTTAACACCTCCACCAATTATCAAAATACTACTATACATTTTTCGTTTTAGTTCTTCACTTGAACATCTATCTATACTTTGTAAAATAGCTGCATCTAAGCTTAAAACTTGGCCGGGAGCTAATGAAACCTCTCCAGGGCCACTTTCTAATGTATCTACTACTATATCTTCGTCTGGGTTTGCAGAGGGCTGATTTTCATTACCACCTTCAAATTGTTGACTTTCGTTAGCTGTAGGATCAGCAGTTTCGCGTTTTCTTCCTGTTTCTCTTAGGAATTCAGCATCAAACGGATCTTCTGCATCGCTTGGTTGCCTGTTTTGGATTTTAGTTGATTTCGGTCCAGTTATTTTGAGTAAATCAGTGTAAAATAGCGAGAGTGGTGATATAATGCATTCATCTCCGACTTGTAGTGTGTATTTGTTAACTACGTCACCCGGGTGGTCGACTAGAAATGATTTTTCTTGTGGACCACATACATCTAAGTTTACATGACAGAAATCTTGATATAGATTTCTCATGAGTATAACATCTCGAGGAACATTTTCTGTCCAGTTTTTATAAGGAAAAGCACTTTTGTGGAACATCCAAGATAATGTCTGACATACATCTCCTGCACCGTAGTCCATTCTTAATCTAGTTGTTTTATGTGAAATTCCATCTTCTACACATGAAATGGCTGTTTTTTGGTCTCCAATATCTACAACACAAGCTGAACCTATGCCTGCACCAAAAGTAGCTCCCACACTCTCCTGTACTAAAAAACAATGGCCAAATCCCAAGTCCTTCAATAATAATGAAGTAAGATATTTCAAATGACTTCTAGTATAAATATCAGGTATGAGTAACACACAACGATACTTGACTAATTCTATAAGAGGGATACCCAACTTATATTCTATAACAGAACTCCAAATAGTGTATAAATCATTTAAGACTGATGATATAGATCCACCTACTTCACAATGTAAGTTAAAATCACCTCTTCTAAATGGAAAATGTATATTATAGGGTAGTTCTGGATCAATATCTAGTACTAGATCACCAACAACTATTTCACATTGAACTTGTGGCCAGGGTTCTCCATCATTTACAGTTTCTGGTAAAGATCTTCTATTGAAAGCAGCTATTTGCTGTGGAGGTGTGGCATAACGTCGAGCTCCATTCGATTGCATGCAAGATTGCAACGTATGTGATATTTGTAACCTACATTCTTCAAGCTCCTCTATTAGTTCTTTTGTTTTAGGTACGCTAGGCGGAATGAAAGGGTCTCGATATATTTTGCCGCCCGGTCTTCGTTTTCGCGCTATGCAATGAAGCTGTTTCACTGGTAGCAAGTCTGATGCTCTCCCTATCCTCACGTAAAGAGATCCAGGATGTATCACAATTATTCTGTTTGAAGGGAACTGTTGAAATTGTTCCGGGCCAGGTTCGTGAGATGGCTGACTCATTGAAAGGGTTTTATATTCTCTTGAATTTAATTAAGTCTTGTGGAATAATAAAATGCTTTTAATATATAATGTATAAGAAAACTTTGACTATGATACCGACAGCAATAAAGTAAACATAACCTCTTTTTATCATTTGAGTTTGACGGAAAGTAAACTTCAAATAAATTGACCGCTGCCTATCCATCGTATAAAACAAATAAAAAATATACAGTATTCGGAGATAAATATAAATAAAATATTTTTCAAATCTTAAGCAGAGTTAAAAAGCAAAAATATTTATTTTGCAGCATTGTATTAACTTATTTATAATTTTACACACGAAAATATTAAAAATAAATAAATTTCTTGATAAATAGTATTTTACTATGAATCTAATATATTATAATTAATATAAAAACTAACTTTAAAAATTTTTATTTAGTGCCAAGTACCCTACAGTATGGATGGTACTGTACTGTACTGAATTATTTCTAGTCTACACAACTACTGTCAAATCTTGACACTTGTCAAAGATCTGACAAAATGACACTGTTGTGTGGCGAAGGCGATTATACCAACAAAATATAATTAAAATTACTTCATTTATAACTCGTTTCATTTTTAATATAAAATGGTGTCAAGAAGTTTAACAGAAGTGTTTGTGTTGATGCGCAATAATGCTATACACAGCCGTCAACTGTTTTCAGAACAAGTATTTTATTTTGTTATAAATTATTGATTATATGTTTTATTTGATATTCGACTTGTTATTATTTTTAAATTACTACTTTTAAAAATTTTAATTAATTTGCAAATGGGTTTTATTTGTTTTCATTTTTTAATTTAAACCTACTTCAATGTCACGTAAATAACAGAAATAAGACTTAAAAAAATACAATTATTAACCAATGTTAATCTTTACCAAGACACTTCCAAATCTATGAAATATATTTATCGATGTTGATTAACTTTTTCATGTTATTAAATTATACACACAGTAGACAGCAGCTTTATGTGAAAATATATCAAAATAATTATATATTAAATCATAAATTATATAAAAAATTTGAAAAACTTGATGTCACCTGCAATTTTATTTCTTTGGAGACTAATAGCTATATAAAATAAAACTTCAACAAAATCAGACAGGCTAAATAATAAAACTTCTTTGGCATATATGGCTTGTATTATGTTTTCTTTTGTACATACTCAATTCAATCATATTCAATTAATATTTTTGCTTCTTTTACATATTAAGTATTTTTTTCCAGGGAAATGATTCAGAGAGGGTTAGGTTAACTAGATCTAGCACTCATGATCTAGAAGTGGGGTTGGATCGGTCAGAAGTAGCCCCACCACCATGGAGTGACTGCTTAGAAGAAGCACATTATATTATTACTAGGTTTGTATATCATTTTTATAAACTTATTCTACATATTGTCAACAAATATTGATGATGAAACATATTATATCAAATCAACTATAAAAATTTAATTAGTTTCAATCTGACCCTCAATTACTATTGAATGAGATAACACACAATAAGTTGAATTTATTGTCAACATCAAAGTGTTGATCAATCTTGAAATTGTTATACATTTGCATAGACATTACAGTGTTGCAATTTATCCAGATGTAATTTATAAATTGCAACACTGACTTGCAACTATAATTTTTACTATTCCCTTTATAATTTTTACCTATTTTATTCTATTTTTAAACAACTTACTAAAACTTTTGACTAGGTGAACTGATTTGAATGATTCTTTTTTTAATATATTAATTATTTACTTCACATTCTTTTTCATGTATTTTCTTAAACTTGATCATCACAATACAATTATTCAATAATAAAAAAAAATCATATTATAATTAAAAAAAACAAATCAGTTTCACACTATACCCTGCAGACAGCATGGTAGGCGGAGGGAACCTCGTGTTGAGACACTCTCTTTCCCACTTTTCGCCGAATTTTGGAGGTTTTTTGAATTTTGCGTTTTGAGTGGAGGAACTCGACGCCGCGCTTTGCCTAGACACCAGAGCAAAGAAATGAAAATATAAATTTAAATAAATACTTCATTTCCTCGAATGAGGAATAAACTTACAACCAATCGATGTTACAGTTATACTTTGTGCCCATGCACCCTTTAATTACCATTTTTATAAATTGTATAAAAAATATTTTAAAGTAAAGATAATCTTTTCCGATAATAATAAAAAAATCTGTATATCAATAATAATATGTTACAACTATTTTTATAATTTTCCAGGTTAAGGACAAAAATATCAGAAATACAATCCCGCCATGAGCGTCAAATACGACGACCAGCGTTGGACGACAGTGGAGAACAACACCACATAGATAGACTATGTTCAGAAATAGGAAAGCATTTTACTCAAGCTCATGCAAGATTAACAGCTATTAAGGCACAAGTTAGACATGGTGAGTAAACAACATTACAGTATGCTCGACAAGTCGTGACCGTGTTTAAGTCGATGTTAGATTAGATTTTAGGACTGTTCTTACGTTTCATTATTTTCATTTTTCTGAGCGCGAGTGTACTACGCACCAAAGTACAGAATATCTAGCTTTAGCCGCACTGGAAACGATCAGTCGTCTGTATTACAAAAAATATTTTTTTTGTATTTTGGAGAGGATTACCCAAACAATATAATGTTCGGGACTGACTGTCTTTTATCGTTTTCCATTTATAAGAGGAAAAATGATGATGATTTAAATATTCCTTAAGGTGAAATTAAAACAAATAGCTATATCTTATAGTCATGCTTTATTTAAGCTGAATAATCATAATACATATAATGCTTAAGAATTATCTTCACGCTGTATCCCGCACACAGCAGGGTAGGCAGAGGGAACCTAGTGATAAGACACTCCGTTCCCCACTTTCTGCCGAATTCTGGAGGCATTGCATGTTGAGTGGCAGAACTCAACGCCGCGCTTAGCCTCGACACCAGAGCGAAGAAATGGAAATATAAATTTAAGTAAATATTTCATCTCCTCGAGTGGGGATCGAACCCACAACCAGTCAGTTTTACAATCACACTTCGTGCCGCTGCGCCACGACTGGCCTCTTGCTAATGCTTAATTTAAACATAATGGTACTTGAACCTGCGCCTCTTGGATACAATCCAAGCGCTCTGAACTATAGCCACACTCTTATCAAGTAATGTTTAAATTTTTAAACGTCATATGAAGTAAATATAAGAATTAAGAAAAGGTTGTTTTTTTTAAATACTTATATTTGAACCAGTGCCTCTTGAAAGGTAACAATGTATTATATAGAAAGAAAGAAAACATTTAATTTTAAAATTACTTCATAATCCAAAACATTATCAGAAAAACTAAAATTTTCTTTCCAGGTAACAAAACAGAACAAAAATTAGCTTCCAATGTAGTTTTAGCTCTTGTATCAATATTACAAGATCTCAGCGTAACTTTTCGCACATCCCAATCAAATTATCTAAAATCCCTTACGTCTAGAGAAGAAAGATCAAATGCCTATTTCGATTTACCAAATTTTGAGGAGCTAAGTCTCCAAGACGAACTAATACCTGGTTTAACTAATAACCAAACAGATTTATTGTTCTCCTTGCCAAGCACAAGTCAGAATTTCGACGATAATTTGGACAATATGTTCGAAAAGCCAGCGTTAAATCAAAAACAGTTACTTCTAATGCAAGAAGAGAATACCAAAATGGTTGAAGAGAGGGAACAGGAGGTCAATAAAATAGTGAAATCAATAGTCGATCTAAATGAAATATTTAAAGATTTAGGCAATATGGTCCATGATCAAGGCACCATCTTGGATCGTATCGACTACAATATAGAACAAACGCAAGTGCAGGTGCATGAAGGTTTTAAACAATTGCAAAAAGCTGAGAGATATCAGAGGAAAAATAGGAAAATGCATTGTATTCTTATTTTGGCGGTAATGGTGGTAGCCATGTTTTTCCTATTGATCATTGTCAAGAGTTAGTTTTTTGTGTTTTACGCCTTATTGGTGAATATGGCTGGGCTTTTTTATTTTTAATCTGTGTTCATGGCAGTCACAGTTTTTGATTAGTCTCTCACAATAGTAGTGATAAATGCGTTGGACATGGATCCAAATTTTAAAAGGATTTTTTTTTGTATTTGTGTGTTTAACTGACAATTTTAGACATATTACTGACCTTTCAGTGGAGTATGGAGAGACTTGGCACTAGGCTATTCACCTACCATGCTCTCCAGTCATGTCATTGGTCCATAAACTATTAAAAACATACATTTTTCTTTGGTTCCATGTTTAATATTCTAATCAGAAAAAATATGTACTTTATATAACTGCTTTATGAATCATATAATGTTTGTATGTTAGTACCTAAGTTAATTATTTATTATATTAACACTATTAGAAATCCGTTTCTATGTGAACTCAGATTCTTAAGTAGATTTTTTATTAATAAATAATATATTTGCTAATTTATTAATCCTTGGGCTCAACCACTCAACTCAACTTTAATTTTTCATTTAAATACCTATTTATTGTATTACAATATATTAAACATCATTTAGTAACTATTAATAATTAATTTGTTAAGTTAAAATAGTAAGTAGATAGATAAAGAAATAAACAAAAATATATATATTATAAAATTTATAAAGTCTGGTTTGATAAAGTGCAATAGTTTATCTATTATAGTAAAAAGTAGTAACTTTTTAAATATATATATTTGCGAAAATCAGTAAAGTCAATAAAGCCAGGCAAATCACAAAATTTCATTCCGATAAGAGGCTAGCCATTTCGCTATCTGGCCAATTAACCAAATAACTGAAACATTATAATTTTCGTCTTTTCTAAGGTGTGGTAGGCACAGGCAATCTAATCTAATGTCAAGAAAATCCATTCTCCATCTGAATTCGAGACCTTACGCTGCGGACCTCAATGCCGCACTTTATCTTGCCAGAGTGGGAAAATGATAATAATATTTTTTTCCCTCTTGTGGGAATCGGGGTCACAGGCCACAACCATCAATTCTACACTCTGACGCTCATGCACTACGCCACTATGAATGTTTATTTTTTTAGTTTCATACTGTATCCCACATAACACAGAAAACCTAAGTAAGAGCCTTGTGTTAAGACACCCCGATCCCATTAATACGCTTCCGTTCCTAACTTTCCGCCGAAATCTGGAGGTATTGCGTGTTGAGTGACGGAACTCAATACCGCACTTTGCCTCATTACCAGAGCGAGAAAATGAAAATATTATAAATATTTCATTTAGGCTACGTTCAGATGACAAGCGTTCAACGCGCGCTGAACGTGCGCTAAATTTTTGTATAGTGTTCACATGACACGCGCTTGTCAGGCGTTAAACGCGCGTTGTCGCGGCCGCCATAGATTTCAGTAGAGTTCTACATTTGCCGGAGATGGACGTAGAAACTGTTTTAGCGGTGATTTCATACCGACGGCTGAACCGACGCGACAGAAGACGGAGGTCCACCCAATTTCCACACGATTTCTGAACGAACTGATCCCTCAAAATGCGTATATCCGCGTCGAAAACGCGCGCTCAACTGAACGGAAACATAGAAAATCAATGATCTCAAAGCGCGCGTTGACGCGCGCTGACAACAGACGAGCGCTAGCGCAGCGTTAACGCGCGCTTTATTAAAACGCGCGTTAGCATGTGTACGGCCTGAACAAAAAGTATGTAGTTGTAAACGCGCGTTATCGAAACGCGCGTTGAACGCTTGTCATCTGAACGTAGCCTTACTCGAGTGGAAATCGAACCCACAACCTGTTCTGTTTACAGTAGCATGCATGTGCCTCGGCGCTGCTTTCCTCAATATCATTTCATAATTATGAAATTTGGAAATATTACAAAAAATTTAAATTTACCTATGTGTGAAATATTTTTATTAAATCAGACTTATTTAATTGAAAACAAAATAAGAATAACATAAAATATATAAATAATAGTAAAAATATCAGTGAGATATCATCATTCCTATCTTTAAAAATAATATTGTAATATAATTGTTATAATGTGTACTGTAACTTGAGTGCAGGTTCGGTTTTTGGTCGAGGTTTTATATATGTATTAATATAGTAACAATATAACTTTTATGTTTCCGCGTTGAAACAACAAAACACGTCTACTAAATATATTATCCAAAAGTTGACTAAGACATACCAATGTTATGCCTACAATTTTTTATGTTAAATATTTAACGCGGTTTATTAATTTTGAATATTTTGTATTCCATTCATTTATTCAGTACAATATACAGGTGTCCCGTAAAAAATAAATAGATCATCTTGGAACACGTTAAAGTCGACCTATATATATTTATAAGTTATAGTAAACCCATTGAAAACTAAATATAAAATACAAAAACTGTTTCCGGGATAGTTTCTGATTACGTATTTTTTCTTTCAGGTTACAGAATTTATGTATTTTCATTTAAGTAAGTAGTCGATCTGGTACAGAAAGTGCGTTGTTAAGAATTTCCATTGAACACGCAACTTCTCTAAAATTTTGCAAAGAGTGGTGAACGGAATGTCTTAACACTAAGTTTTCTCTGCTTACACTGCTATATGTGTAATACAGCGTGAGTCTGTTTGATTTTTTTTACAGCTAATAATAAATTACTGTAAATATAGAGTGGAATATATTTTTTGCGGGACATCTTTTTTTTGGAAATTGGTGATATTTTTCTATATAGTGCTAGATAATCAAGATATTAAATAAAGGCACTAAGCGTTTTATTCGTTTATAGTATATACAAATTCGTGTTTATGTATAATTATTATGAGTTTTTTAATGAACTTATGTCAATTTTATTTAATATTTAATTTTTTTATGTATTATTCACACACCATGGAAAGAAAAATATGTACCTAAATATATATTTACGTATAAATATTTTAGCGTGGCGAAAATCGAACCTGATAAGAATATATGGCCTAATATGCTTGGACAGTTTCTAAGAGGCGCAGGTTCAAGTCCCGCTGCGTTCAAATTTTTATATATATTATATTTAACTTTAGCCAATATATTAATGAAAAACTAGTATTAATAATTTATTTATTATTTAGATTGAAATGAAATTAGTTTTTATATTGAACATGCTTGATGGTAAAAACACATTTCTGTAAATCCTAGTCTGTTTTTTATTATTCTGTTAAGTTACTGTAGATTTTTTTAAAATATAAAATGTCTGTGACCAAAATGTGTAAGTGTTATAAATTATATACTTTATATAGTAAGTAATAATAATTAAATATGTTAAATACTTTTTTAAATATTATAACCTTGTTTTTATCTTTCTCCTGTTCTTTTCTATTCCTTACTTTCAATATCTGGAAGAGACGTCGATATTAATATTCTGTTAACCTTTTGCATATCCTGCATATAGCAATGTAGGCGGATGGATTGGTTCCCTTTTAAGACAGAAAATTGAGTTGTGCGTGGGCAACTAACTGAATAGTTAGTTGCCCACACACAACTCAATTTTCAAAACAATGCATTTTAAGTGGCAAAACTTAACACCGCGCTTTGTCTTGTTACCAGAGCAAAGAAATGGAAATAACTCATTGCACTTTGAGATTTCAATTCGCAGCTGTCATTTAAATGGTTGTATTAGTCATTATAATTTTAAAACAATATGCCACATTTTGTCTTACTCAAGGAATTGAAAATATTTTTTCAATTGTAGGCACAGTGGGTTATATTAACACAATTAATATCATGTACTAAAATCATCATTGATAAATGGACTCTCCAAAATTATTTTTTTTATTTTATATATATTTTTTTTAAATATTTTTTTAGAAGATCAGTATGAACATACTGATCTCCTAAAATACTGATTGTATTTTAGAAGATCAGTATGTTCAATCAAACAAACTCTTCAGATTTATCAGTATGAATTCTAATTACTCTGTTGTATATTAGTTATATTATTTAAAAAAAAAATATATAATAGTTATTTAAGACTGCATTAATAAGAAAATTAGGATTGTAATAAAGAAAAAACATATTTGATAATTGAACTAAATAATTGTATTTGTCAGTGATCTCTCAATATACATACTCTGTCTTTACAAATCAAAGGTGGCTAGTGCAAAGTTAGGAAAGTATACACTATAAATTAACAAAAGTTTATAAATTCACAATAAATAAGTTTAACACTATATAAAAAAATAAGAAAAACAGTTAAATTTCAAACTGAATGTGACAAAAAACTTAAATCAATATCTGCTTAATCAATTTCAATCTCACATGATACATTCACAACGTAAAATACAATGCAAAATTAACTAAAGAACTATGAATCTTTATGTTTACTATAGAATTCGTCTAAATATTTCTTATAAGCTGGTTGGTTCGGCCATAGATATGACGCTTGCTGGTTGAGGGGACTCTGCGTGTTAGGTTCAGCTAAGAGACTCTGTATTGACAATAATATAGTACGTACATCGTATAATGCCGTCCATTTGTCTTTTAATATATCTAAACATATTAACCCGCATGTGTCCACATTAGGATGAAAGCAAGGCGTCAAGAATTTTACTACAGGAGGTGCGTAAGGGTAAGAATTAGGAAATTCCAGGGATAATTTATACTTGTGACCAGAATACACGGTTTCCAGTGGTCCGTTGATAGTTCCGATCCATTTAAATAGGTTCTCGCTTTCAGGGAACGCTGATATTCCTTTGTCTGCACATCTCATTAACTCCATAAGCTCTTTCTGCAATCTAAAACAATAATTATATATGAGTGAACAATGAAAATCAGGAAAATTGCAACTATTTATTAGAAAATCTTACCGTTTGCTCACAGCGTGATTGTCCTTTAATTTTATAGTGTCCTCATTCTGTTTGGCGGGATTCGAAGATGAGGCGTAATGGGGGTTGATATTTTGGGCCATAATATTACAATTAAACGAAATAATGTATCGCCCGTTGTCTGTTAGAATGCAGACGACTTCCTGTTAATTTTAAAAAGCTCAAATTTTATTGGATATTTGACTCGTTTGACAGCAAGGCAATAATGGCGTCAATCAACCTGCAAGTACAGATAATGCAAGTAATTGCATTATTTTATTATAATCTGTGAATCGTAAAAATCAATACCGTACCTACGATTTATGTGTGTAGGTGTCAATAATATACCTTTTTTTAAATAATAGATAAATTTGTGATTAATTGATTGATGTGATAATTTGCAAATAAATAAACAGAGTATTTTTAAAGTGTTATTCCACACTTAGGAAAGAAAAATACTTGTTTGGGAAACGTATAAAAATTTTGAACTTAGAGGGACTCGAACCCGCGCCTCGTACCGACCAGGTCAGTTTCCAGGATGCGCGCGATGGAGTTCGAGTCCCGCTACGTTCAAATTTATATATGTTTTCTAAATAAGTATTTAACTCTGTATATTATAAAACCTGTACCACCTAACAATCGTTTCAAGTGGTACTGGTAAGTAATTTCCTATGCAACTTTATAAATTTAATTTTTTAACGAGTACTTATTTATTTAGTAATTTAATTTACTAAATAAACTCTTTGATTAATTTAATAACCTTTAAAATTGTATAAAAAAGTACATTATATAAATAGAAGTTGTAAGTATTAATGAAACTTGCATTTTTTGAAATTTTGTTTGATTTAATATACGGTACATACTTGTATTTTAAGCTGCATGTTTGATATTTTCTTGATTTATTTATTATTATCTATAGTTTACTCATACGTTTTTTTGGGATCTTTTGTTAAAATTGTAGTGGACATCTGGAGTTTTTGTATATTTTTATTTGTGTTTAAAATATGTCTTTAATTCATGAATTGTTGTTTTGTTCTTTAATTCATGAAAGTTGTGGGATAAATAAGAACATAATCGATCATAATTAAAAAAATAAATAAAATCATAACAAAGAAAATTAGAATGTAACAGCAACTTTCACTTTCTTTTATTTTGTTCGTGTTCATTAAGGCGTGAAATTAGGGTGAACGGATAGACGTTTCGGTAAGTTTATGAATCTATATAAGAGAAGAATGTTTATTATTACACTTCAGTCTTAATAAACAAGGTGCTTTATATAACAGTTTAAAATTATTATTTGGAAACAATGGTCAGTATAATAGTGAGTACAAACATTTTATAATATATGATCGTATTTCTATTTAAACATGCGTAGGTCATATTTTAGGTCAGTTGGTAAGTTTACGGTCTAATCAGTGGAAGCAAGCCTGACAATTTTATTGCGCACATAATATATAAATTATATTATATAGATATTTTTTTTATGGCCAATATCTCAGAAACGGTAAACTTACAGGCTATGTTATAGTAAAATAGTTGGCAATAAGTTCCTCTGTCACCTGTATTAGTTCGCCTATCGATCTGCTTGACCTTTATAACTTTATTCCTCTAAAGATTTATTTCTCTTTATTTTTATTTTTAATCTGTTTACATCATAAGCTTGAACCATGCGTCATCTTTCATGTGTTTTCCTTGACATGTGTCAACATATTTACTAAATGCCATATAGTAAATGGTGTTTTCGTTCTGTGTTCTATTTAATACTAATAAACTTTTTTTAATTTATTACAAAATAAGTTAAAAATGGCTGCAGTTTACTTTGAAAATCAACTTTTAACTAACATCGAGTGTACAAATGTATCAAGCTTAAGAGACATATTTTCATCTCAATATGGAATTCCTATTGAAGATTTATACGTTTTAATCAACGGTAAACCTACATCTGACGATTGTTTATTGACAAATACAAATACAGTTAGAATATGCTCGAGACTCCTGGGAGGTAAAGGTGGATTTGGTTCTATGTTACGAGCTATTGGAGCTCAAATAGAAAAAACTACAAACCGTGAAGCATGCAGAGATTTGTCTGGAAGACGTTTACGTGATATTAACGAAGAAAAACGTTTAAGAAAATGGCTTGAAGGACAAGAAGACCGAGAACGCGAAGCTGCTGATAGAAAACAGAAAAAATTGGAACGCCTTATTGCTGAACCAAAAATTGAAGTAAATTTGAACCCAAACTATGAAAAAGAACGTCAAGAACTGCCAGAGAGAGTTAGTGCAGCTGTAGATGCTGGTTGGCAGGCTGCTGGTAGTTCTAAAGAAGGAACTAAAAGAAAGGCAGAGGAAGTCCAAGCTAAGAAAAAGAAAGCCAAGTTATGGATTGATGCTGAATTGTCAGATTGCTCTTCTTTAAGTGATGATGAGGAAGAGGAAGTAAAATCCAGTGTAGTTCAGATTGTTTCAACTGACAGTGGAAATGATTCTGATCACACCTCTGAAAGTAGTAAAGCTTTGTAGTATGGATGTAGAGTAATTATAGGTTTTTAGGTTTTGTATTTAATAAGTTAATGCACTAATATTCTGGTTGCATGTCTAAATTGTGGGCTTAATCCCTGCCAAAGGAAATTATTTATTTTTATTTCTTAGCTCCAGTAACAAGACAAAAAGTGTGGCATTGAGTTCAACTACTCAAAATGCAATGTCTGACAAAATTGGGCAGCACATGGGAAACTGAGCGTCTTAACACTTTGTGTTAAGACACTCTGTTCTTCAGATCTTATGGCTATTCTTCTGTTTGTGCGATACAGAGTGTAGTTAAAAAATAAACAATGTATTAAACTACAATACTTTTAATAATACTTGGTGTAATATTTTATAATATGTATAATATAATAAGAAATTATCAGAAACTAATGGATAATCCCAATAATTTTAAATCTGTAAATTATCTATGACTGTGTAAATTATGTTTAAATGAAATTAAAATAATTTTGTAAAAAATGTGTCTTAATAATTACACATTAATATTTTAAGGCTTAAGTAATTATTTAATGTAAGGATGTATAATTTTTACATGAAATAAAAGAATAATAATTTTGTTTGTTATTCACACTTAAGAAAGAAAAATATTTTTTAGGAAACATAAAACTGTAAATGTAGCGGGATTTGAATCCGCACTTCTTGGAAACCGTCCAAGCGCTCTGATTGCTAAGCCTTACATTCTCATCAAGCTAAGTCAAAATTCTAATACATGTGTGTACCAATCAGAGCAATAAAAAAATGGACCTATAAGTATTCCAATTTTTTGTTTTGAGATATGGTATGTAATGACATGTTTAGACTTAGCCAATTATTCATTTTTTTTGTATTATTTGTCATGTATTTTTTTCAGAAATAATATCACTTTTCTCTTACTGTAAAATTATAACTGATAAAGTGTGTCTTTTATCTTAAGAATTGAAATAAACATTGTACACAAAAACAATCTGCTTTCTTTTATTTTACAATAAAAAAATAGCCTTTACCTGTCTTTAGGTTTAAAAAGAAACTAATTCATATTCAGCAAGTAAACCTTTTATTTCAGAGACACTTTTTTACGGCTATATTTCTTCTTGCTCTCATCACACTAGCAGTTAGTAGACCACGAGAATTTGAATATGATGAATCAGATGGACATTCTAATGAACATAAAGGTATGTTTTATTCGGTGTCGGTGAATGTTACTATATCAAAATTTTTAGATCGTTGTGGCGAAACAGCACAGCTTGTGGGTTCAATTCCCACTCGGAGTTATTTTTATTTCCTCCCTATGGGAACATACAAAGCGCGGCGTTAGTTCTGCCAATCTACACATAATGTGAAAAATTCTCCAGTGAATAGGGAACGGGTTGTATCTGTACTAGGGTTCCTCAGGTTTTCCTGAATAAAGAAAAAAAAATATATCATTGTTCCTCAGGTTATTCTGAATAAAGAGAAAAAATAATCATTCTCTCTTTGAAATTACAACTTTTTGTAGTAAAAATCAAAGATGATAACAATAAAATTACGGATAAGGGGCCGTTCAAGTATTACGTAAGCAATTTTTTTGCAATCCTCTTAAAAATATTTCATTAAACACGTCAAAAATAAGCAAACCCTAGACCCCTCCGCCCTTCTACAGTGCTTACGTAATACTTGAACGGCCCCTAAGTACATCTTTATCCTGCAGGAATAAAAATATCTCCAAAATTGCACTTTTAGCATACCTGGAAATAAAATTGAAATATTAATTTTCTTTTAATTGGGAACCAAACTCAACTCAAAAGTATCGATGTAAAAGTGTTTGCTTAAACTATTTAATATTTTTTCTTATAGAAGACGTCGGTAGAGTCCAAATAAAAGTGTATCGAGGACCGACTAAGCATGACGGTTACGCGCCGTGGGGATTTTGGGTAAAACAACCTTCGGATGAAGAATAATTCATAATTAGCTGAGGATAGCAGATTCAAATAAATTTAATTTACAAATATAATTTAAGTATAGAAATAAGTAATAGAATAAGCGATAAATAAAAATATATACATATTTTAAGTTTACTTTAAATACATCATTATTCAATTTTAAGTGTTTAATGTTTTATTTAGAAATAATGTATTTTAAATTATTTTTTATGATGGAGTACGAGGTGAGATCACCAAAGATTTATTGTATACCTACATATTTTAACAAATTTTTATTAGTATTAGTTATACTGTAAGAGGAATTAAATATTTGTTTACGTTGTATAAAATTAGTTTTTTTTTATTTTCCCGTTTTCCTCGTTTACGTGATACGCAAACAATTGTAGTGATTTTTGTACTCAACTCTAGAGGCCGTCGACATGCAGCGTTGTGAGGGTTAAAAGAATGCTTCAAAGATTTAAATGTTTTCATTTTCTCGCTTTAGTAACAAGATAAAGCCGTTGCCGCGCCGTTTATTCACCATTCTACACGGCATGTTTCAGAAATGAGAAAGTGTGGAATGGAGTGTCTTGGCACTAGGTTCACTCTGCCTACCCTGCTATATGCAGAGTGCAAAAAACATTTTAAATATTTTAGATTGAAATAGAACTAGTGTCAGGTCACTTTAATGATACAATCAATATAGCGACTGTGTTAGTCATAATTTGTATAGAACCAAATTATAAATAATTATACTTAAGCTTTAAGTAATTTGCCTTCGTTTTCTAATTAACTTAACTCGAGAACTAAATAATCAAAAGCAGCAAGCATCCTAAAGTCAAATCTATAGTTTCAAGGAGGTCACGATTTGTAGTCGGTCGTACCTACTATAATAGGAGGTATTTTAATTTTTACAATTGTAGAACAACACTATGTTATTCTTAATTAATTAACAAAGATAACTACTCTGTTGTTACTAGTTGATAAAATAGTGGATATTAAATATAAAAAAAACTATATTAACAAATCTAGTCTAGATTTATAAAAATAGTCTAAATTAATAATATTTTTTTGCATATAGGATAAATAATAATGTAATATTCAAACTGTTATGAGAGAGGACTTATTGTCAGAATTAAAATGTTGTAATTAACATTTTCCAAAATAATATTAAAATTTTATGCAGTTCCTTATATGATAGTAAATTGTAATTTATTTATTTTATCTTCAACATTGACAGCTGTCATAAGAACACAAAAAAGTATGGCGGCAAAAATACGCTTATTTAAATATACTTAAATGAAACATCGTAAATAAATAACAATAGTTTATACTTTATTAAGTGATTATGTAAATTAATAAACAATTACCTTACTTAAGTCAACCATTAACAAACTAATCCTATGGTAAGTAACTTAAAACAATTAATACGATGTACAACTTATGTATAATTATATTTATTAGGCACTAAAATATTACTATATACCTACTGAAATACATGTTTGTTATATTTTTTTCTTAAATTAAAATTTATCTTAAAAAGAGTTATAATATTAAAGGAGTAGGGCATTTGCAATAAGTTGCATAACATTTTTAACATTTTTAGGTATCATTCCACACTTAGTTGTTACTTTTTTTAGAATACATAAAAATACGTAACTTCAAGAATATTGGCATTGCGTGTTGACGAAATGTTTTGGCGGATGTCAATGCCGCGCTGAGCCTCGTTATCAGAGTTAAGAAAAGAAAATATTAAATATTTAATTTCCTCGAGTAGGAATCGAACCAACATCCTGTCGTGCTTACAGTCGCACGCTTGTGCCCATGCGTCAAGACTACCTTCAAATGTAAATACATATACATACTTAGATACATATATCATTTAAAGTAATTAAATACTATATTCACAATTTTAAAAAGTTGATATAGAAACTCTATATTTTATATTTTAAGATGGCTTCTTTAATCACATCTTTGTTATTTTTTTCCATCAAACAAATGAAACTTTTAGTAATAAACACGTAGGTACGGACGTTATTTCAAGAGCTTTATTCACAGTAAATATATGTACATATATATGAAAACATTTGTTTACAAATTTTAACAATAGTGTTTTGCTTCGCATTCGCTAATAGATGTATTGGATTAGTACGACTTATAACACGAACAACGTCAGTTTGATCTGGACTAAATTCAAGCAAGCAAGAAATATTTTTTTTGCCTTTTTTAGTTGTTTGTGACTTAAATGTGATGGTTGTGGGTTCGATGTCCAGTTGAGAAAGTGTAGAAATTTTAATACTTTTTTAGGGACAAATTGCGTCAGTAAGTTACGTCATCTAGCCCCTAGCTTCTAGTCTCTCTGTCGCCGTAACCACAGCTTTGAATTATTTTAGTTTTACATTTATGGAAATGATGGTGATGGAATTATTTTCGCTCGAAAGTTTCGAAATCCATTTCAAATAAAAATTGCTGAAATGTCACCTTGCACTTTTCAAGTAATTTTGTCACAAAATGCCTAACTTGTGACTTCTTTATAAGTGAAAGTATAACGACGTCGCGAACTTTTTTCGGTACTGACAGAATAGAATATTTTTGTCATACAATGTAATGTACAACATATATTTAACTATTTCTGTAGCGCACGCGGTTATTCGAAGTTATTCGATGATGTTCATTATTATTGTTATTTCGTTATTTAGGGCTAACTGAGACTTACGCCCGTAAAGCTTTCATACAAAACAAAAAAAGTAAATCGTATCAGTAGACTAAAATATCTTAGCGTTAAAACAAACAAACAAAAAAACGCTTCCGCTTTATTATATATATATATATATCTATATGTAGAGATTAACATTATGAAGCCAATCGTGGCGCAGGGACACATGTGTGATTGTAAATGTGAAGTTGTAGGTTCGATTCCCACTCGAGGAAATGACATGCTCCGATGTCGAGACGAAAGCGCGGTGTTGAGTTGCGCCATTCAACACGCCATGCCTCAAGAATTCGTCAGAAAATGGGGAACGTAGTGTCTTAACACTAGATTCCCTCTGCCTACCCTGTTGTCGTTAAATATTTTCAGTTCAGTTGAGTTTTGTGTATATGGCGTACATTCTTTTCACCGCCTAGCCTAAATATCAGTATATCACTAGTCAATATGGTGCTGCCAACATGTAGGATTGCCTTATCATTGCGATGCGTTGCGTACTTATTCGTGTCTGAATGCTTCAAACAAATAATTCTAAGAATAAAGAGTTTGTTTAGGTTCTTTCCTGTCAATAAAATATACCGGTTTAGATAAGAACACACTGTCCATTGGTCACGTATGTTATTGATAAGAGATAAGAAGATTGATAACAGAATCGATTGAAGTATTGTATTTTAGCAGTCGAGGTCTTCAGACGAAATTGTGATGTTTTAAAAGAAATTGTGTTTTTTGACTTAATAATTAGGTGTAAATTGTATTAAAAGATCTGTAGTTAAAGTGGTTAGTGATTTTAAATGTATAAGTAGGTACTAATTATATATTTTTATCAGTTGTTTTATCCTAATCTATGTTTTTGTCAAATTCACGATCGGGACATGTTATGTTAGTTATTGAAAAAAAATATTATTTAGTTGTTTACTCGGCGTTGAATTCCGCAACTGAAAGCATGGTTTTACGAATTTGGGTGGAAAGCGGAGAAAGGAGTGTCTTAGCAGTAGGTTCTCTCTGCTCTCTGATAAAGCGTGAAGCTATAAATAATTTATTATTTAATATACTTTTTTATATGATATTGTAAACGCAATGGTTACAGCTTCGATTCTTGTTCGAAAGAGTTGTTCCAATCTTATAGACAAAGTGCGATTTTGGGTAACGTTCAAAGTGGAAATCGTAACACAATATAAAAGATTGTAATAATTTGGTCATATTATTCATATTACGATAAGATTCACAGAAGTGATCGCTCGTGGTAGTTTCGCAAAAATGTAATTGGTATACATTTCAAAAGTTCTTAGTAGATATCTAACATATATGTTCATATAAAAAAATCTTCCGGTATTTAGTGACTGACAGACAACGAAGTCACCTCCGCGGCGTAGAACCCTGGAATTTGTCATGTAGGTTCCTTGGGAAGTATATGGAAGCACTAACAGAGAATTTCTCGAAATTTTTACGGAAACAAACAGGATTTTACCCGTTTCTTTTATAGTACATGCAAACGAAGTTGCAGGCTACGCCTAGTATAAGATATAGGTATAAGTATTTTTTTTATTTCAATTTAACTGATTACTTTGACATCTATTCCTATTCTGATTTGTAATGATTTTTTTATTTAATTGCAGAGAAATGGGTCGCTTAAGGGCACCGGTTCTCAAATATTTGAGTAAGTACTGTTAAATTCCAATTTTATTACGTTTTAAGTAGAGAGTTTGTTGACATAAGTCACTCTGTTTTCCGTCATTTAAATATTTTAGAATTATTGTTGTTCAGCGTAACGCGTATATTATTAGAGGAACTGCAGCATATATGTAATACTGCAGGTAACTTGGAATACTTCGTTATCTAAATTAATATAAATGCCGTCTCTATTTTTTAACCATAAACACAATGTCATAAGACACACAGAGTCATTGAGTATTAAAAACCAGACATCATCTTGACATTCCGGCTACCAGCGCGAAGGGAATGAGACGCCTAGTTTGAAAACTTTTTCAGGAAGAATGCAATCAGTGTTAATCATTTACTGTTATAAGTAAAATCTTCATTGTAATTATTTAAACAATTAAGTGACCTTGTTGGTTTCTTATACAATTTTGATTTTTTTGAATATTTTTAAAATAAAAAATATCACATGGAGTTTTCGGTTAGAATGGTATGTTGTTAATGTGGAATACTGACAGTGAACATAATTTGGAATATTTCAAATTATGTTGCACACTAAGAATATAGAGTTGATAGATCTAGCAAGACAGCATTACGTGACTATGCTATCGCTACCACATAGTTGTACGCATAAAGTTCACTTTCATGGACTAAAATACTACTTCAGTGAAGAAATTCGAGTGTTTCTCAGAGAAGCTAATTACTTAATAATTAGATACAATTTTTAGATATTTTGATTTAAAAAAATTATTACCTAGACACATAAAGACTATAAAACTGTTATAAAAAAATAAATCTATTATTAGTTTCTAAGAAAAAATATTTGCAATGGTCAAAGAAAAAACGTGACTATAATTTGGAATATATATTCCAAATTACCTGCACCCTAACTCAAATTTAGCTTTTGTATTTTTTTTTATTTTATAAGCATTTGGTAGTGTTTCTGGTTTTTGTTCTGTTTGATGGTTATTATTATTAAAGTTTAATACTTTTGCAATAATTTAAAGTATTTTTTATTGAGCCATCCCATTTGTCTTTAAATTTATTCTCAAAAAACAAACTAGTATTCCAAATATGCTGCAGTTCCTCTAATATAAATATTTATCCAAGTAAAAAAATAATCCAATACCATCGCTATCAGTAAAATATATTTTGAGGATCGTAAGTCTTGTTACTTCTTAGATCTTATAAGATATATTCATATTTAATAGATTCCTGCTGCATTATTTTTTTTATATTATAAAGCGGAAAGCCGAGTAGAAACCTAAGTTCCTTAATGGAAACGGAGTGTCTTAATACTAGAATCCCATGTTCGCTCCCTATCCTGCAATAGGCAAATGAATGTAAAAGAAAGACACTTGAGGCCAGCCGTGGCGCAGGGGTACAAAGTGTGACTGTAAAACTGACTGGTTGTGGGTTCGATCCCCATTGAAGGAGATGAAATATTTACTTAAATTTATATTTCCATTTCTTCGCTCTGGTGTAGAGGACAAGTGCGTTGAGTTCTGCTACTCAACACGCAATGCCTCCAGAATTCGGCAGAAAGTGGAGAACAGACTGTTTTAACACTAGGCTCCCTCTGCCTATCCTGCAGTGTGCAGGATACAGCGTAAATCTGATTTTATGTAAAAGAAAAAACTTAACATACCGACTGTTAAGTTGAACGAATATTAATAAAGAGGGAAACTGCGTGAATAAAAAAGTATTTTTAACATAAAATTTCTTTCTTCCTTCAGTTCCAAGGAAGAAGTGCGTAGTAATAAAACTATGTTTCACCTCCATCACGCTGTTATTACTTACATGTGGGTGGCTGTTATCAGAGACGATCAGTGAAGTGCTGTTACCATCTAGCGTTATACAGCATCTTAAACATTTCAAATTGAATAGAAATCTCAAGAGATACATTGATGGAATGTAAGATTTTATTAGTTTTACATTATAGTTTATACTCTTCACATTTTACATTATAGTTTATTCTGCGCTACCACTGCGCCTCTATAAAATGGAGCAAAATTTTTCACTACATAATATTTATTTATTAAAATTGATATGAGATAATATCTTTTTTTAAATCTCAACGACTTCGATGTGTAATTTAGTTTAATTGCCCAGATCACCTAATTCGATAAAAAAATATTGTTGTTTGGACTCCCATTATAGTAATTTTTCTAATACTAAAGTAAAATTTCCTCGTTCTATTAACAAGACAAAGTGCCGTGTTGAGATCCGCTATTCAACCCGCAAGGCCTGGAAAATTTGGCGGTGCGTGGGGAACGGAGTCTGTACTCTTTGCATTTAGCATGAAGCTAAAAAAAAAATTATTTTTTTATTTTTCCAACATTTTTCGTTTTTCCAGAGAAATATTAATAGAGCCTTCATCGGTACAATGTAAAGGTATACCCTTGTTAATATTAGTAGCGTCCTCCCCGAACCATTTTGGTCAACGCGACGCTATAAGGAAGTCATGGGGCGGATACTTCCCCACTTATTTTATTATGGGAGTTAATGGTGGAGTGGATGATTTGAATGTAAGTTAAGTAAGTTTTCTTTTGTTTGTTCCATAATTTTTTTAGAAGGTTATCTCTTATAGTGTTCCTATATCATATGTATATAGATCACACTTTACAATTTTATTTGTGTTTCGTATAGGAAGGTATAAAAAAATATTATGCTATAAACATCTCCAAATCAGTCTCTATCCACTGATTATTTTTCTGAGCTTCTCACGTATATGGAGCAACATATATGTATATGTAAATAAAAAAATAAAATAAACAACTATATTTCTTGCACATTATCTTAAAAATATAAAATAAAGATAAGGAAAAATACATTATTTATCTGTTTCAGTCAGATAATTATATAGAAGCTAAGTACCACAGTGACGTCATTACGTACAGTTTTCAAGAGCACTATCAGAATTTAACGCTGAAAACTGGTCTCATGCTGCACTGGTCCAAAAGGTATTATTATAATCTATATATATATATATATATATATATATATATATATATATATATATATATATATATATATATATATATATATATATATATATAAATACAATTGAAATGTGACCTGTGGTTTTAAAATAACTTTTGTTTTTTCAAGTGCATCTAGTTACTTACACGGTACAACAAACACAAACAAATGAATTTGTAATTTTTGTCCGTCTGCCTGTCTGTCTTTTTGTTCGTCCGGGCTATTTTCCGGAATAACTGAACTTTTTATGAGACTTTCATAGGGATAGGCTACTTTTTATCCTGGGATTCCCATGAGATCGAGATTTATTGATCGCGGAAAAAAGAGGTAGATAAGAATTTTCTAATACCATATTTTATGATCGCAAAATCCAGGAAAATCTCAAAAGATTTACATTCCATTTGTTAAGCGCATAACAGTAAAAATAGCCACACTGAAAGAGGCAAACAATTTTCTCTAAATACACTAAAATAAAAAGAAGCCGCGTGGGGGCCGCTAGTATATAAATTATTAAAAGGAAAGTCTGATCAAGTTCCGTATTAACAATCAATGGGAGCGCTATTCTTATAAATTTTAATTTTTCCCTTATTATAGGTCGTAAACTTGGATATTTCATTTGAATTGCAGGTAAATAGTCTTCTGAAAGACGGTCAGACATACAGACGGACGGACAACGGAGTGGTCCTGTAGTGGTTCGGTTTTTCTTTTGAGTTACAGAACTGTAAATAAGCAGAGGAAGTCTAGTGCAAAAACTCTCCGTTCCCCATGCAATGTTCTTAATGCATTTTTCAAGACTGTGCGTGTTGAGTGGCGGAACTCAACATTGTGCTTTTCTTGTTACCAGAGTGAAAAAATAAAATAATTCAATCCCCCGAGTGGAAATCGAACCAACAACCGTCGCGTTTACAGTCATATACTGTACTTTTGTGTTATTTTCATACGTTTTGTCAGCATTACATTTCTATTTTAATATTGCTTCAGGAGATGCTCTCCAGATATGTTGTTCAAGACGGATGACGATGTGATGATCAATCCTGTCATGATGAACAGACTGTTAGCAGAGAATAGAGGGAAAGATTTAGTAGGTGAGTATTTCTTTGTCTTTATTTATTTTTATTTTTTTTTACTAATAAATGAGTTTTATATCCTATAGAGACAATCTAATGGAAAAGTTACTGAAAGCGTGACGTCTGATTTAAAACACGACAATTATAGCTTCGATTACTACACGAGAGAATGAATTCCCTCACATTTTTTCTTCCTCTAGTAGTAAGATAAAATGCGGCGTTGAGTTTAGATACTAGATAGGAAATATCTCCAAAGCTGGATAATATATGGGGAGCGAAGTCTCTTAAGACTGGATTTCCTCTGCATATTCTCTGCTATATTCGAGATATGCTTCAGTGTGAAGCTAAAAAAATATTTATTAAGTATATATTTATTAATAAAAGTTGATATCCACTTGTATAGATATTGCGTGCTAATAACGTCCCACCTTCAATTATAATATAAAAAATAGCTTCACGCTGTATCCCGCACACAGCAGGGTAGGCAGAGGGAACCTAGTGTTAAGACACTCCGTTCCCCACTTTCTGCCGAATTCTGCTCAACGCCGCGCTTAACCTCGCCAACCAACGCCGCGCTTAATTTAATTTATTTTAATTTTTAATTCAAAAACTTATATAAAAACACTGTTTCTTTCAAAAAGGTTACAAAATCCAATCATCGAGCCCGCACCGCAGCGCCTACAACAAGTGGTATTTACCAAGATGGTTGTACCGCGAAGACATTATACCTCAATATTTATCGGGAACGGGATATCTTATAAATGGTGGATTTATTTATTTAAATAAAAAAATAGGTTTTAAGAGATCGTAGAGGCCAGCCGTGGCGCAAGGGTGGCGTGGCGTGCGACTGTATACGCGATAGGTTGTGGGTTCGATGCCCACTCGAGGAGATGAAATATTTAATAATTTCCTCGATCCGGTAATAGGGCAAAGCGTGGCGTTGATTTCCGCCACTCAACCCGTTATGCGTCCAGATTACGGTGGAATGTGGGGAGGAGGTGCATTAATGAGGATGTTTTTTAACGCTAGGTTCCCAGGTTCCTTCTGCCTACTCTGCTATGTGCAGGATACAGTGGGGTTTTATTTATTTTGCTCCCAAAATTTGTCTTATTTAATAAAACATATTTAAATATTTGATATACACTTAGTACGCGCGCACGACAAACGCTGGTTTTCCGCGTAAATTAAAAAAGCGAGCATCCCAGGTCGCTCCAAATAATCCCCCCTTTTGATAAGTTACAGTCTCAGAGAATCAGTTTAGCTTTTCTGGAAATTAGCCCGGACAAATGGAATTTGTAAAGATTATGTATAATTTGTCTATAATATAACTATAAGTTTAAGCGGCGAAAGCCGCGTTTGGGTCGCTAGTACTAGTATACTTTTATTAATATTTTTATTATTTTCAGGAAAACACATAAATAATATTCTCTCAACATCATATAAAGTGCCAATGATTAACTTAGAAGATGTATATTTTACATATTTAGTCGCTAAACGACAGTTAAACTTAACCCTCAGTCATGATCATCGATTAAGTCCGTATAAGCCGTGGTTTAAGCTACAGTGTGTTTATTTTGGTTTAGCCTCAATACATAGTTTAAGTGAAGAAGAAATGAGAACAAAATGGTGGATAATTCATGATTTAATTAATGAATATAATAATAATAATACTGTTTGTGATTATTTCTTAAGTAATAAATGGAGTGAATGGTTTTTGTATTAATAAATTAATAATATTTTTTGTTAGCGTCGCGTTATATCCTGCATACAGCAGGGTAGGCAAAAGTAAATGCCATCAGCGTTTACTTTTAAGAGTCTTGACCTCTTAACACTAACACATAATTTCGTTTTTTGTTTAACATCTTAACACTAAATTTCGTTTGCCTGCTATATGCGGGATACAACGTGAAAGTAAAAAAAACATGCTCCCCGAGTAAGAATTGAACCCACTACCCTCACTTTTACAATCAGTGGGTCGAGCACGAAAAATAATCGAGTCCGTATTGTAAACGTTTCGAGGTGACGATACGATTACAAAGTTCGAAGCACGAACCATGGTGTATCGACTATCGAGGACTCGATAGGATTAAGTAGGTGACGTCATGCTAACGAGGCTTAGAGATGTCACTGAGCGAATGAAATGGACGTTCAAAAACCAAATAAAATGGTGAATGTTAAAACATTCAATCAAAATATTTATTTATCTTAATTTACATTACAATTTACGTTGAAAATGAAGAAAAATCTATGAAAATATTACAAAATATATAAGTAAGGTATCAAGATTGGAAGAAATTCAATTTTTTTGTAGATTTAAAACAATATATATCTTGCGGTTTCTAAACGAATCCACTTGACGCCCCGCCAATCATAGCTAAGTTTATATTTGTCACTCGTGGCGCAGCGGCACAAGGTGTGACTGTAAAACCGACTGGTTGTGGGTTCGATTCTCACTTGAGGAAAAGAAATATTTATTTACATTTATATTTTAATTAATTTTTTGTTTAATTTTTTGATTTTTTAATTAATTTTTTGAAGCTAATTTTTTTTTTTAAGTACAACTTATTTAAATATAAAATTAATTCAGTGTGACTGTAAAACCGACTGGTTGTGGGTTCGATTCTCACTTGAGGAAAAGAAATATTTATTTACATTTATATTTTAATTAATTTTTTGTTTAATTTTTTGATTTTTTAATTAATTTTTTGAAGCTATTTTTTTTTCTTTTTAAGTACAACTTATTTAAATATAAAATTAATTCATACTAAATCTATACTCACGCTTCCATGAATTCCACCATCGTTAAATATTGTAGGTAGCTCGTTTTCATTATTATTTTTTAATAATCAGCTTCACGCTGTATCCCGCACACAGTAGGGTAGGCAGAGGGAACGTAGTGTTAAGACACTCCGTTCTCCACTTTCCACCAAGTTCTGGAGGCATTGTGTGTTGAGTGGCGAAACTCAACGCCGCGCTTTGCCTCGACACTAGAGCGAAGAAATGGAAATATAAATTTAAGTAAATATTTCATCTCCTCGAGTGGGGATCGAACCCACAACCAGTCGGTTTTGCAGTCACTCCTCGTGCCGCTGCAAGTTGTACTTAGTCTTAAAAATAAAAACATCTAATAATATAAGTAAGGTATTATGAAATTCGTATTTTAGGAGTGGCGATTTATCTAAGCCCTCAGGAGGTCCACGAGGTCGCCATTTTATTCAAAGGAAGTGGAAAGAATTAATGAATAAATGTAATAGTGGTGATTCGTATAGCGGCTGTCTTTGCATAGTGGACGTTATTTAATTATTGCTAAAATTACTAAACAATATTCTAAAAACATGTACAAGTAAAAAAAATCAAAAAGAATTCCCAATAACATTACAAATATTTTTAAAACTGTGATTTACTATGTAACGAAAGTGTTCTCACTAACAAATATTAACCGAATAAAGTCCCGACGCACTCGACGACCAATCTTCGACGTTTTCGATACCGTATGTCAAATGGGCCTTCGTGCTACCAATTGTTGTTTACTGCGTTCGAGTATCTCGATAGTCGAACGTAACACGATACAAAAAATGGTTCGTGCTGCCATGAGGTGGTTCCCTTTACGTACGGTAGGGGCGCTGTTCAATTCCTATACAAATTGCTCTCGATGACGATACGAATACTTTTTCGATAGTTTTTCGTGCTTGAGCTACAGACTCTCATTGCGACACGATGTATGCCTTTTTTAATATTTATTTGTAATTTTTTTAAAAAATAAGATTTGAACTGGCACTCCTTTATTTTATCTAATTAAACTTTATTTGAATGCCCAATTTGAAGACATTGTGTTCAGTGGCGGAACTCAACGCTGTGATTTGCCTTACTACGGCAAGGAAAAGTTTATGTTATATATACAATTTTTTCCGAAAGTCAGTTTTAAAGTATTATAAGTATATACTATAACTATAGGTTATAATGATTAATTTTAAAAGTAATTGTATGGTTCATTTGTTTAAGCATTTTTTTTTGTAAAAATGTTTTGCCTATTTAATTATATGTTATTTTGTTATTTAAAAGAAAAACAAATTGTATATAAGAATTTCGATGTAGCTTGATGAGAATATATGCCTTAGTGGTCAGATCGCTTGGACGGTTTCCCGGGCAAGAGACTCGGGTTCAAATACCGATACGTTCAAATTATTATAAGTTTTTTAAAAAAGTATCTTTCTTTCTTAAGTGTGGAATAGCACTCTAAAAATATTAAAAATAAATATAATTTAATTTTAACTTTTGTACTTTTATTGATATTAAACTTTTTATTTTTTTATAAATCGTTTTATTATTTTTATTAATAATCTTATGTAGATTTGTTCTGTCATCAAATCGATGTTTCAAAGAAATAGCTAAATTATAAATACTTTTCCAAGTGGCAATTGAACTGGCAACTATCGTATGTTTACCTACAGTTGAATGTCTCTTCATAATTAGGGTTCCGTACTTTTTAAGGAAAAAAGGAACCTTTATAAGATTACTCTGGTTTGCACACAGACACAGTCTCTCTGGCTATAAGTCTGTCTTCCAAGACAATTTATCTCAAGAACGCTTGGAGACATCGAGTTGAAATTCAAAGTATATACTATCGTAGATCTGCAACGGCCTTATGTTTCCTGATAAAAAACATATTTCTATATTTACTTAGAAAAAATGTATGGCCGTTTATATTGCAAAAAACCCGTATTAATACACTATCAAGGGAATCAAAATTCATAGGAGTCAAATTTCCGGTTAACCTAGAATTATGAGATTTAGCAGCTAGCATCTAAAGGTAGTCCTAGTTTCGGAAAAAATCTGAAAATTATACGTTAGTGTTTAAATCTTAAAAGCTATAGCCTTAAAAAGGGGTCCAAATTTGATATTAAAGCCGGTATCAATTGAAAGGGCTCCGGCTAAGTTAAGCTTGAATTTCAGGAAAAGCTCGACGCCTCCAATTATTGTACGAAGATCTCGGAGAGCGAGCCCGACTCGCGCTTGTATTGTGGGTTCAATTCCCACTCCAAGAAGTTAAATATTTTAATTTCCTCGCACTGGTACAAATAATCTTAACATTAGAACCTATGCCTATCTTGAGATATGGTGTAAAATAATAAAAAATGCGCTAATATATAATTTTTAATATAAAGAATTAGAAAGAGAAATATTTTTTTATATATCTATTAAAAACTATGGTTTTTAAATATCTCAAATAAAAAAAAAGCAGCGTGAAAAAAAATCATTAGGTTCTTATTTTATTATTTATTAGCGACAATATCTTTGAATTAGATTGGAACAAAAATTACATTTCCAAGGCATGTCTATTTACAACTCAATTCAAGTGTAGTAGCCGCAGTGACATAGTAAATCTGTCTGTAAATGTGGCAGTTGAATGTTCATTTATTTTCATTTTTTCGTTCTGGCTGCAATATTTCGAAAACGTGGCGGTGACCCCCACGACTTACTCAGCCTGAAACACGAAATATTTATTATGGAATATCTTATGAATACGTTCCCACTGCCTATCCTGATATATAAGGATACAGCTTAAAGAATTCTCTCCATATTCTGACATAAACGGTGGATGTATGAAGATAGTGAAAAAAAGTAATATAAATTTTAAAACAGGTGTTCGCGATAAAGTTTTTATTTTTTCTCCTATTCTCATATACTTGAGTGCATTGTTATAGCATTCATTCATTAATGCCAGGGATGTATTAGAAACTATTATTATTAGACACAATTTCAATTTTTTTTTTTCATGTAGACTTTCAGTCTGACTCTGTGTCCCGAAATAGTTGGGTAGGCAGAGGGAACCTAGTGTTAAGACACTCCGTTCCTAGCTTACGAAACATTGTGTGCCTAGTGCTGTGCTTGGCCATTTTACCAGAAGGAAAAGAAAATATGTCATTCCCTCAAATGGAAGTCAAACTCATAACCGAATAAATTATCACAATAAATAATAGCAACTAAATCGTCAAAACAAAAACAAATACTCCACAATAATCACCACAAATCCATCTCTGACGCCAATAAAAAGTATGCACAAATGCAATTCAAGTAAAACGCTTATATAGCGTTCCGCATCATAGAGTATCAGCAATCATCAGTTAAAATGTACGTGAGGATAGTGTTGCTGGTTTCCATCGTCTTGACCCTGGACGTTGTGTTGGGGGGTGAGTTAGTTAGCATTTTGTATCACGCCGTATCCCGCGAATAGGTAGAGAGCTTAGTGACAAGACACTCAGCTTATCACCAGAATTTTAAACATTGGAAGTTGAATAGCGGAATTCAACGCCGTGCTTTGTTTTACTAAAAGTGTGGTATGAAAATAATTTATGTGGGCATCGAAATCAAACTTTTACGTTAATAGTTAGACTGTTTCAGTGCAAGGCCACCATAGTATTTATTATTTTTTTATATCTGTAATCACGTATATGTTATTTATTCACGTATAGATATTATAAGAAACTAGAGTTACTAAAATTAGACAAATATATATAGAATCCCATATTTTTTTACGCATAAGAATTTGAACCAGTTTCATGTATATTTAACGTTTAAATAATTTCTTGTGTTAATAAAAGGTACCTTCAAACAACTAAATCAATATATTTGTTTTTTAATTATTAGTGATTTTAAATAAAATTCTAATCAAAATCTTATTTATTTAAGTAAGCCTTTATAACAACATGTAACCTGTATTGACATCAATATAGGTTCTAGTATAAACAAATAATCTCTAGGAAAATCTTCTAGGCTTCTTTTATAACGTTCCTTTGCCTACCAAAGAACAATACGAAGAACGTGGTCTAAAATGCATGCCCGGTAGAACCACTATACTAATAGAGGAAAGTAAGCCTTTAAAAATGAAAGGCAGTTCTGAAGAAGACACCAGAAGGACTCATATGAATGCTATTGCAAGTAAAGATGAGACTTGCAAGGTTTGCATTTGTTCACTTGAAGGGAAAGACGAATATTGCAGTCGGAGACCAGCAAGGAATGTCAACGAATGTATAAGATTGGCCATTTTGAAGAAATCAATAGAAAAGAATGGTCCATTTTCCCATGATAGGTCGTTGTCGTTTAGGATTAGGCGAGGTTGGTGCGCTAGTGTGGCATCAGTGCAGCTGTGGTTGGAACCATCTAAATTGAATTAGTATTTTGGCTAAGTAATTAATTAAACAGTGATTATTATATTTATCGTAGGTACTAAGTTAATTTAAATGTTTTAATAAATATACGATCATTTTTTCTTCGTTACCGTCGAAATGTCGAAACTTTGAAAATATTGAAGTTGCCCCCTATAAGAGTATAGAATCTTAACATTCAACTTACATTTCAAATTTCAGCGTTCTACGACACGTAGTTTCATATACTTTCGTTTATTACCAATAGTTCTACAAGATACTCAACAGTGACATCCTCACTGTTGAACAACTCACTAATTTAACAAATATCTTACTATCATTTTATGACTTTAACCAATATCCTTCTTATTCCTTTCGGCAAACATTTAACACAATTTTGTTTTTTTAAGTCATTATCCTAAATTTAACTTCCACGCAATTTTACTATAAAAGTACATGTTTATCCAAAATAGATTATATCTGGCATTACGACGAGATACCGTACGCAGCGAAAGCCGCTTGTAGGCGTAGCACCTCATACTACAGCAACAACGTCAACGCCAACGACACTGACATTGATGTACCATCCGACATTGATTCTTTACTAGACTATTCTAATAAAGATATCTGCTTCTACTGCGTTTGTTCAGTAGACGGTACGCATGCTGGATGTATAACTAGGGACCCATGGTACTGTGAATACTATAGGATAATCAGACATCCTAGAGCTGTTAAGGAGAGATATAAGAAGCTGTTCCAGCAGGACAGGCCGGCGTACTTCCGGCATTTGTCCTACAGGTTGAGGAGGACGATGGATGATGGGATGATGGAATTTATGGATTTCGGTATGATCGGGTGAAGTTGTTACACGTTTTGATATTTGGGTGTTGTGTTTGTCGCTTTGGTTTGTAAATTTTATGGAGTATATATTTTATGAACTACATATTTTTTTTTACTTTTTCGAGTTTTTTTGTATTTATAAAATAGAACAAATCACTGAGTTCTCAGCGTTCCGCTAAAACCAGTGAAACGAGAATATTTAAAAAATATCGATAACCGATTAATATTAGTGCCGTTTAAATTTGATCAGAAAGTTGGAATTTTTTTTGCAGCAAATCTTTGACCTCAGAAATAAAATTATTCTTATCAAATCAAAGTCTTAACTCAACAATTATAACACGACCCTTTACACTTCTGTTAGTAGTAATCTATACACTGCATCAATAAATGGACATTTCACTTTTTTATGGAAAGGCAAACGTGATTAAGAGCAATCGTGATGGTGTCTTAGAAATCTGGAAAAAATTGGAAATTATGGATAATTTTCAGGCTTAAAGTAAATAAAGTTAAAACTTTTGAATTTCTTTATATACATATAGAATCAAGGGAAAATCTCATGTATAAACCTCATATATCAGGCAGACATCAAGCAACGTGAGCAACATTGGTGTCAAAAAGTTCAACAAAAGAATTTTCTTAATAAAGGTGAGATCAGCATTTGGGAGACCATCTTAAAATGTTGGAAGATGAATGTAGATATGAAACATCTTTTGCTGCAAAGCTACACATATTCTGTCTATGGACAAAAGTAGATAAATAAATATCTGACATTAAACATTTTTCGCTTTAACAAATTAAATATACATACATATGTACATGAATCATACATACGTGTAATAGCTCAATAAAGAGTTACACCAGATTTTTAGAAATAGAGTTTTATTTGAATTACTAATGTCATTCGAGTCGGCAGTACTTCACGTGGCTCGTGGGAGTGCGGACGTGCATCTTTGCAATATGTCGGAAGAGGGAAGAGGTGGACTTCGCGAATAATTACAAGAATCTATAGTGATATAGGATATACGAACTAAAACAGATTATGGTTTCGATTCCCACTAGAATACGACGGGTCATAGGCTCGATTCCCACTCGAGAAAAATATTTAATTCTCTCATTCATCTTCAAATAGTAGTTTTTCGGAGCGAACTTCAATAAACTACTACTCATTTAATAAACTAGTCTTTACTAGTTGTGGCGCAGGACACACACACACAACGTGTGACTGTATACGCGTCAGATTGTAGGTCCGATTTCTCGAAGTAATGAAATATAGAAAAAAAATACATGGGAAAATAGCTAAACCTAGTATTACAAATTCGTCGCCATTTTCTATTGTGGGCGACGTGTTTTCTGCGTAAGCTTCTGTGGAGAACTGGCGATTGAAGTCGGAATCGGAGTTGTATGGAGGCACCATGAACGTTTGATTTGTCTACATGAGTTGAAATCGTTGGAATATATCGTTACGTGTGTAGCACGCATGAATGGAAAACATTGAAACTTACTTACGTATAAGGCATTTATCTATTAAAAGCATATTAGTGGAGCAAAGTGGTAGTGATACTTTAATATTAAATATATTATATATGTCAATAAAATGTCTTATATATGTAAATCGCAACTTGCAACCAATCTGGTCTTTAGATAAAAAAAACTTTATTTAATGTATTCTGTTATATTTTTCAAAATTTCTAAATAAACAATTGGTTGCAGGTGGCGACACATTGTGCTGTAATCATCCCGACGGCCATCGTCGTAACCTCCACGAGCAAGTCCGGAACAAGATACGTATGCTGCGTAGGAAAGTGCCTAAAGAGAACATCTTGGCTGGAAGTCCGAGAGGCGATTATGTGGACTTCATTGTTAATAATGATTAAGAAAGTTTTGGACTTTAAATGAGTTATTTGTGAGAAGATTTAGGTTTAAAGACATATGCTCTCAGAACATAAAGACAAAAAGCATCGAAATACATTCGTTGCTGTACTTACATTTATGAAAAAATTACAAGAAAATACAGAACAGTACAGTAACATATAAATTGGTTTTCTATAACTAATTAACAAAGACAACACAAAATAAAAAAAAAAACAAACCACTGAATAAAACGGTTTATAAATCTTCATATTTCTAAATCTTAATAAAAAGATTTGTATTTAATCTAAAGAAAATTTGTCGAGTGTTGTGAAATTTAATTTGATACTTAAAGATTTTTTTTGTACTTTTATTATTACAATTTGTTATTAAAACATTTAATCCACACAAGTTTTTTTATTTAATATTTTTAAATGGATTTTTTTTCTTTAAGTCGTATGTTTTCCTTTTTCTTAGTTAGTAATTATGTTGGACACAATTTTTGCACACAATTTTTGCACACAATTTTTGGACTTTAAAAGGTTTTAGCACAATTTTGCAACAACTATGATGAGTTTCAAATACACAGCTGCACTGGTTTTATCACTATTTTGTAATTTAATTAGCTTTAACATAATCTTTATAATTATTGTGAACTGACTTTGATAGATTTCCAGCCTTCTAACATAACTATGTCATTCCAGCTAGCCACTTATAACTTGAAAATTAGTTCGGCCCATTGCAAAAAGAGTTTTGGTCAAATTCATCGTTTCCTCGTTATGCTTAGACATAATTTATGTAGGTCCCCAACACTAACATTCACAACCTGAGGAGTGATTTATCAAAATGTTCTCATAACTTATTTAGTTAATTAGCAGTAGTGCGGTAAATATCTTTATACAACAAGGATAGAAAAGCTTTACGCTTTACCCCGCATAACAGTATAGTCATTTCTTGTTGTGTGAGGAACTCAACGCCAACCTTTGTCTTGGAAAGAATTTGAACATAATCATTTCTCCTGAACGGATATCGAACCCACAACAGTCAGTTAATCCATTTCACCACAACGGCCAAGATAGAATCGGCCGTTTTCAATAAACATGGCATGTAATAATAATGGATATAAAATAATAATAGATAACTCATCTGTTCTACTTTCATAATTCTGTTTATTGCAAGTGCCGCTTGCTTCTTTCTTAAAGTGAAAGATTTTCTGGGATAATATTATTTTTTCAGTGGGCGAAGAAAACAATGACAAGTGCGTACCATTTGTTTCTGAATATTCCGATTGTAGTGATGGTAAGAATAATGTTTAATTTTATTACGAGCAATGATGTATGTACTCGTATATCTATACTATTATATAATAATTTTGTTATTTATTTTGTTTAAAAAATATATTTTTTTCATTTTTGGGGAAAATATAAATAATTGTATTAGGCTTTTATAGAGTAGTTAAACTGTGGTTTTATTTAAAGTGGTGCTGACACTTCCACCCTGTATACATATATGTGAAAGAAGTTCCCACTGACTGAGGTATAGGCGCGCCCACAGCCGTAATCGCTGATGGTAGATACGTAAAATTTGGACAGATGTTTATTTTCTTTATGTGAATACTTATTAAAAAGAATTTAAAAAAAATACACTGAAGGGGTGAAATAGGTATGGAATGTTTGTATGGAAAAATCTTTGAACCGGCACCGATTTTTATAATTAATTAATTTGAAATTCAGACTCTTAAAAATATTTCATTGAACACATGTTTCATGGTTTATTAGAATCCTCCCCCTAAGCTGAAAATTATTTTATAGATATATTTAATAAAGGTAGCGCAAGCGGGCGAACCCGCCCTGGTCCTCGGGTAATATTAAATATGACCTGAATAATTAATAATCATTATATAATATATTTTAAGCAAACGCATGTTCCGGATGCACCCGTTGCACATGCAGAGCGGAAGGCGAGTGGGATTGCCAAATGGTGTTCGAGTGTCCCACAGACGATGATGATGATGATTCCAGACACAGTGCCACCGCTGCTCTAGATGTTTTATATAATGGTGAGCTTTCTTGGAGGATATATCGAATTAAATATTAGGCAAAGCGCGGCGTTGAATTCCGATAATAAGATAAAGCGTTAGGTTAAAAGAAGACAAATGTAAACTATTGAAGTTTGTAGATGTAACTTTTGTTACTTCATATACGAATATGATCAGTTTTTTTAAATTTCACGCAATTTATGCTTTACATATCAGAACCAAGCTGTGTGCTGTATTTGGTCTAAGTAGACTAGGAAAAACTTATTATATTAATTTAAATATTCTCTTAAGTAAGATTTTTCTCAAATAAGTATCGCATACAGTCGTTTATGAAATGCATAACAAAAACGATCTAACAAAGGTTTTTTAACAATTGTTTTCTACAGAACTAAAAAAGAAAGAGAAAAAGCAGTCTCGTGTTTTTGTTCCACCACCACCAAAGCCGGATGACGAACTCATAGGTAATCATATTTTTGTATTATTTAAGTATCACTACTTTTACATTATCTAGGGCGTATTGTTATATATGTATTGTTTTTGTAAACGCTATAGTCCTGGATTCGATCTTAAAGGATTATGTTAGGGGAATTATTATAATTATTTTTAATTCTTCGCTCGTGCGTGGGGAACAGAGTTTTCTAACTTTACGTTCCCTTTGTTGACTTTACTATACGCGGGATACAGCGTGAAGCTAAAAAAATGTCTAATTAAGTGGACCAGAGAAAGCGAAATTATGTACACTCCGCTGATTTCATGGACAAGTTGGACGGCAGAACATAATATCACTTTGACTTGCTAAATCAAGGAAGCAAGAATATTTTGAAAATATGATCATGCCTTTAATTGGAATTGAACCTGCTACCGTCGCGTTTACGTTTACACCTTTCTTTCGCTCCACAATGACGTATCATAAAAAAATAGCTTTTAACACAATTTCTTTGTCAATTTCAGGTTATATAATCGCTATTCCTAACAATACTTTTTAAATTACGTTTATAAAATAAACAAATGCACAAAAAAATCGTTTTATTTTCATGCACTCTCTGTAAAATGCACTTTATATAATGTCTATTAAAATATTAAAATATAATATCATGCAACTTCCGTAAGTACGCAAATTCTATATATCAATATTATTTTTCTAATTCTTAACATACTTACTAACTTAATTCGAAAATATTAACTTTCACCAGTGATTTCTGGAAAATAACTAAGAATTGTTTATTGCACACTTTCTAAGCGTCTGAGGTAAATCTGATCATTCACATTTGAACGATTGATATAATATAGCCAACACGTGGTTGGGTTCAATTTAAACAATTACTTCCTGAGATTGGGGCATTCAGTCAAACAAACTGTTCAACTTATAATATTCGTATAACGTTATTTTGGATTTTTTTTTTAGTTTTATTTAAAGTTGCAGAGATTAACCGATAATTCAAATTCCAATCAGTTTCAGGTAATAATTTTTATGAAGAAGATTTTGCTTCATACTTTACGAGACAAAAACGTTCAACCAGCAATAAATATGAGGAAGATGACACTAAAAATCATACCGTTAAATTTTATCATACAGTAGACGAATTAAATGAAGGTAAATACATATATATTGTTACCTTTATCTCACATAGTGCAGGAGCCTAGTGTTAAGACACTTCGTACCTATTTTCCGTCTTTTATCCCTATTTACGCTCAATTTTCGAGACATTGTGAGTTAAGTGATAGAACTCGGCGCTTGGCTTTGACCTATTACCAGATCGACGAAAATGAAATTAATTTACTCCCTCGAACCCACAACCGCCGCATTTACAGTCAGACGCTGTTATTCACTCACGTGTCTCAACAATATTTTATTTAATGTAAGTAACTAATATAAATATAAAATATGGTCGCTACTTTCCAGATACATTAAAAAATTCGGACAAATCAGGAACTATTCAAGCAAAGAGAGTAGAATCTAATGGATCACCAAAAATATCAAGACGAACAGATTTAATAGATGACAATAAAAATAAATCGTCTCTTCATATCAATTACAATCGAGTAGAAGAATATGATCATAATATCGAAGAGAACAAAATTGTACCAACTGAACATAGTGACAAATTTAATAAAATAATAAAAGATAAAATAAATAAATTCGTGGGTAATTATACCCAAGAAATTAAAAATTCAGAACTATCAAAACTTATTGTGAATGAATTAAAAGGTGGCTCTGAGGTTATAGGTAACCCAAATGTTCCACCAGTGTCTAATATAACTTTTACACCCGAGAATGACACGTTAACAGCAATGGCATTTATTGCTGGTAATTTGCTCAACAAGTTATGGGATATAGAAAAAGATGCATCAAATGATTTTACGGAAAGTGATGTTCTTAAACATGAGAAGATAAATGATTTGTTGGAATTATTTAAAGAACCCCTAAATATAAGACAAGAATTGTTTTTAAAGAATGCTCTTGAAAAGTTATCGAATACATTGAATAAGAATAAAGATGCTAAAAATATTTCAGTCTGTGAAACAATATCTACAGATGGTGTAAGTGATGAAAATTTAAATAATAATAACCAAGCTGATGTATCTAAGCAAAGACTCTGTGACAAAAAACAACCAATTTTAAAAGAAGAAGCAAATGAAAGTAATGTTACTATTGATGTTATTGAGAAATTGAACAATGTTATTACTCTTATGAAAAAATTTGAACAAATCGAAAACAGTTTAAGCGATTTAAAGCACCGAGCTGGTATGGAGTCATCTAATGTTGGTAAAGCACTGACATTTGATGAAAATTCATCAATGCATTTGTTTGGTAATTTGTTAGAAAAAATAACTAAATTGCTCATTCCAAGCAAATCTAGTAAAAAAATTATTAAAAAGATAAAAAAATTAAACCAATTTTCTAGTAAAGAAAGTGACAGAAAAATAATTGATGAAAAATTAGGCACTGATTTAAGTAATTATAATTTAACTTTAAAAGATAAATTAATTTTAGACTATCTCAACCACATAGAAAGTAATCCAAGTTGCTTATTACGTAAAAATATACAAAAACAAAGCACAAAATTAAATGATAAAACCGGAGGAAGAATTCTTTATAACTTATCTGAGATATTAAAAATAAAATCTCTCACTGATTTAGTAAAATTATCCAAACCCATTGAACATGTTGAAATAAAAACAAATATTGCAACTGAATTACCTATACAAAAAGTACCAATTACAACTATTTTGCGCCACAATAATTCACTGAAATTAAATAATACGAAAGAGAAACTGAAAAATCATTTGAAAGCAATCATCGAAGATTTACTAGAACTACAAAATGATACAAACAATAAACAAAACAAATTGAATATAGCAGATGCCCTGCCTTGCATTTACAATTTAATGAATGCGGAAAACAAAATAAATAACAAAACATTGTCGCAACCTAATATGTCTCCATTGAATAAAATAAAAATATTAATTGATTCAATGAAATTAGAATTTACAACAATATTGCCGACACGTAGAAGTAATTTATTTATTGAAGAAAGACCTCACTCAGCAAAAGTGTGGGAGAGAGTAATTAAAAATATTAATCAATTTCAAAAGAATACGCGCAGAACAGCTGATTATGATAAACCAAAAACATATAATGAATTAAAGGAAATGATTGAAAACGTAGAATCAACGGGAAACACTTATAAAAATTTTGCGTTGCTGTCTGTCATACCTCCTCATAAAATACTGATGTTGCTTAAAACTCTTGAAGCCGATACCAAGCAACAAGCTATAGTTTTAGAAAATATAAAGAAATCAGCAAATCATTTAAATAATCTACCTGGAGATAAATTGAATGAATTGAACGAATTTATAGATAATACGGCAAATAATATAAATTTAAGTATAAAAGTAATGAATAATTTAGCAAAACAAACAAACTCTAAGGATAAATCTTTATATCTCAATAGAAAAGAACAATTAAGAATGCCAGAAACTGCAAAAACAGGCAAAAACGGTATAAAATTGACAAGAGATCAAATAATCATTCAATTAATTGAAAATCGCATTAAATTATATTTGAATTCAAAAGAATCTACGGATGTAAATTTAATTCGCGATGTGAATTATAATATAGGGAAAAGAATTTTGTCTTTGATAAAAAGTGGAAATATAAAGGTCGCTCAGGAGCTATTTAAAATATTTATTGCTAATCATCAGGAAGAAGAAAATGTAGGAATAAATGAACGTAAGTTTAACGTCTCTTATCTTAAAAGTTTAAAGTAGCTAGAAATATTTAACGCTTTTATAACGGATCAATCTAGTTATTTGCAATTTCATTTTTTTTAAATCAAATTAAAAATAAATCAGCTTTACGCTGTATCCCGCACACAGCAGGGCAGCAGGCAAAGGGAACCTAGAGTTAAGACACTCCATTCTTCACTTTCCGCCGAGCTCTGGAGGCATTGCGTGTTGAGTAGCGGACCTCAACGCCGCGCTTTGCCTCGACACTAGAGCGAAGAAAATGAAATACTCACAGCAGGGTAGGCAGAGGAAACCTAATGTTAAGGCACTCCGTTCCCCAGTTTCTGCCGAATTTTGGAGGCATTGCGTGTTGAGTGGCAGAACTCAACGCCGCGCTTAACCTCGACACCAGAGCGAAGAAATGGAAATATAAATTTAAGTAAATATTTCATCTTCTCGAGTGGGGATCGAACCCACAACCAGTTGGTTTTGCAGTCACACCTCGTGCCGCTGCGCCACGACTGGCCTCATTTTTTCTCTTTTTTTTTCCTTTAATTTAGAAAAATATAGCAATGAGCTTTTTGTATATTTGAGTTGATTTTATGTAATAATTAGTATATTTTACCTTATTAAAATTCCGTTGAATTTAATTTGAATTATACTAATCTGTGAATTTAACTTTCTCCAAGTTATTCTCCAAATAATAATATTTATAATTTTACTTCAAATATGTAATAATATATATATTTTTTATAGCTATAACAACAAAATTAGAAAAACCTTTACCGTTTCAAAATGTGATCGACAGTCAAGTTTTCAAGTCAAAATCAGATATGTCCCCAGATCAACTGTTCAAGAGACTATTAGATGTAAAAAATATTAATTTATAATATAATTAAAATTTTATTTACTTTTGTATTGCTTAATAAATATTTTTGTATTGACTTTTTTTTCTTTGTTTTTATTTGATGTGTTGTTACTTAGGAAAACGGCCGTGATAAAAAAGTTTATATGGTCAGTTGTGGAGGTTGTGGATGCATCTGTTGATGCTAAATTAAATTATTTATTTCATATTTGCAAGGAGAAATTATTTCTTTCAGTTGTTTTGATTTTTCCAGTCTAGTAAGAGAGCGTTGCGTTGGATTTTGACATTTAAGAAAAGATTTATCTTAATAACGGGTAGTCTTTGCTTATCCTGCTATATGCCAAAGATGAGTTTTGGGATATACGGTTTACTCGAGTAAAAAGAATAGTATTTTTGATTAGCTAATATATTATTTAATTTCTAATTATTATTTTATTTATTTTACTTAGTCTATGGTAGAACAGATTTCGTTTACAATTTGGCTCTAGGAGTAGAAGAATTATTTTTGTGTTTGTGCCCTGAAAATATATTTGTTAATATAAAATATTAAAGAAATAATTAGGAATGTTATTTGATGTATATTTTATAATTATTGGGTTACCTTTTTGCTTTAGGTTCTTTGAAATATTAGTTTTATTGTTCTTTTTGTCTACGCCATGTTTCACTTTCCCTCTTAAATATTCAGGAATTATATTTTTAATACGATTAATAAAATGATTTAAATTAGTGTTCCTTTTACTTCTAGAAGCTCCTAAAGTTTTTTGCCATTTTCGCATTGTTTCTTCATATTTAGCTAATTGCTGTTTTTTCAGTTCGATCATGTCTATTTTCTTAATATTCGTAGGTTCTGGTACTTTAGTAAATATATCTTTAATATCAGTTTTAGAGTTTCTAAGCAATTTTTTAATTTGCTGTATAAAACTTTTTCTTGCGGATTTCGTGTTGTTACTTTTTGGATCTTTTCTTAATTTTTTATTTTTATTTTGTTTCAACAATTGAAACTGTATTATTTGTACCACACGGTTATTAATTTTCTTAAAATCTGCTCCAATTTTTGAAATTAATCTTTCTATTACAAAATCATTAATAATAGTCATACGTCGATTTTCAGCATATTCAAGAGATTCTATAGCGTTTCTAATTTTAAGTATATCTTTAGATAATTCTAATATAAACAGTTTTAAACTATATAACCGTTCTGAAATTACATTTATGCCGATATTGAGGGTCATTTTATCCCATTTACTTCCAATATTACTTATATAACTTTGTATTTCGTTATTAGGATCTAAAATTTTTGAAAATGTATTGAAAGAATCTTCTGTATAAATAAAATTAATAATTCTTTCTAGAACTTTTCTTGAGGTTTGTGATAACGGTGCTAAGGCATCACCTATTGGTGTGTTTTTATCCAGAAGTCCCAAAATATCATTTACAGCTTCTATATAATTTAAATTGTCATTATAAACTGAATTAAATTTTCGTCTGAAATATTCCATTTTCTTGTGTTTTCCGATTGTTTTGTGTATTTTATCCTTTTGTGTAAATTTTCTCATAGCTCTTATTAAAATTTTCAATTCTTGCGATATTGGAGAAGATTTAGACATATTTTGTATTATTGATATATCTCGTATAACTTCATGAATATCTTTTTTTAATTTTTTTATATATTTATCGAGAATGTTTGTGTCGCGTCTTCTAAAGTCAATTTCAGGTGGTAATTCAATTTGATAGAAATTAATAGAAGAATCCATTTTATTTTTATACATTTCCTTTGTTTTATTTGAAACAGTAATGTTAGTATCCAATTGCAAATATTTAATAAGTTTCTGTTTGATATGTATAAGTTGATTGATTTCCTTTTCTTTGTCACTTATAATATTATTTAATGACTCTAGAATATTACTATATTGGTTTTGTTTCTGATCTTTATCAGTAGTATTGACATTCAATATAGTGCTGCGATTTTCATTTGTTATTACAAGTACACTTCGTTTTTCTAAATGTTTTAATATTGATGAATTATTTTCTAAAATATAAACAAAGAGAAATAGAAAGAATTGTTTTGGCGACACGACAAACAGGGTTTGTTTAATGGATAACTTGAACAAAAACTTGTGTCTTCTTGGGGTTGCATTGAACCAGGTTCCTTTCACCCCATTCGGCCCTCCAGAGGGATGCCTCAACTAAAGACACGAGTTTATTTCGGCACTGGTCGACGTTTTCCCGAGGAAATTTGCGCGGCCGGTCTAAACAGCGTCCACTGTGCTATCATCTGCATTGCAATAAATGCTAGAATCTTTTAACATGTTATTGATATGCAGAAGAAACAGCGTAACGGACTCACGGTGCTCACGAGGCATGGCTGCTTCGGGGGTTACCCGTGTCGGATCGCTGGGAGGGAGCCCAACGCCCGCTGCCACCATTGCGACGACTGCCTCGATGAGACGGCCCAGTACACGTTGGAGGTGTGCACAGCCTGGACGTCTCAACGTCGCGCTCTGCGCAACGTCATAGGGGACGACCTCTCTCTGCCGGCCGTGGTCAAGGCCATGGCCGGCAGCGAACCTTGCAGGCTCAGGCCAGTGGCGGTCGAGGAGTCAGTAAGAGTGCTAAAACAAACGCGTTAGTATGGTGTCAGCTCAGGAGAACATGAACGGAGCTCTAATGGAGAGACGCCATCTGGAATGCTCGATTTGTGGATGTCCAGAGAAGACAGGGCTCGCCTAATAGCTTTTTGGCAGTACTCAACCCCTGGCACCGCGGAAATGGTCAGCGGCGTTGTTCATCGGTCTTCCAAAGTGAAATTCGAGGCAAAGAGAGCGCCCAGGAGATCTGCTTCTTCTATCTCCGTCATTACCTGTGCGTAATGGTGGAAGCGAAGCCTTGCTACAGTTACCAAGTGCCACCTTTGAGAGCGCCCCAAACTAATGAGTCCCAGGTGGGTAACTCTCATGTTTTTCGCCGATTTTAGAGATATGCTCGGACGTTGCTCTGGTAATTTGCCACTTTAAATATCTAGAGGATTGGTTTCTTACGTACTTCCTTTTGAAGGCTTTTACCTTCATACTTAGTAACCAGTGCCTCGGCCCAGATTTGATATGGCTCGCGTTTGCTAAAGGCAGCAAGTTTGCAAGACGTATCAAATCACGGCTCTGACTTGCCACCGATGTGCTAGGAATATAAAGTTTCATTTGAATTTCTGCAATTTCCGCTGCTGTTGCCGACGTGGTTCTACAGTATCACAACATAGGTATTAGGATCATCAGTTGAAAAGCAATCCAGTTCCCAATCTGCTGACTTGTAGTTGCGGGTTTCCTGCGACTGCCGCGTTAAATGGGCAAGACTAAGTACCAGACCGTCTGAAGACCCCAAGAGGGCATCGACGTCAATCTAGTACTGTTCCGGATGTGAAGTCAACAGAAGATCCAATAAGTAGATATTGTGGTTGTCCACATCTGGGAGTCGCGTTCAAAAAAACAACTAGGACAATCCATTGGCCATTGCAAAGTCGAATACACCCCTCCTTGTGTGTTCAATGATACGTGATCCAAGTCACCTGGCATTGTGGGCTTTAAAATCACCAAGTATCACGATCTCAGCGGAGGGGATCTACAAGAACATATCGTCGATAGCCAATTGCATGTGCTCCATGAGCCGATTCGTTTGTGCATTACCACTGTGGGATCTGTACAGGCATGCGTAGACTCGGACACGATCATCCGAGTCAACACGGAGCCAGATAGTTGACAGGTCTTCAAAATCGGCAAGACTACGGAAACTTAAGTCTTCCCTAACGAACACAGTAACCCCGGCATGAGGCATAAAATTATAATCTATTTTGGTATCGAGGTATTGGAGATAGGCTATGTCGCTCGGTAGAGCATTAGGGAGGAATTTTTCAGCACCGGAGGTGCTGGTATCCTGGGTAGTTTGTCTCTAAGTGCCGCTATCACATTCCAGAGAGATGTGGGAATTGGGCAGTGGCATAAAGCCATTACTTAACGCCGGTTTTAAATTGGGGTGGTAATGACAAAAAAGTTCAAATAAATAATTTCCCGTTGTTGTACAACAAAATGCGGTGTTGAGTTCTTCCACTCAACACGTAATGTTTCGAGTTCGGATGGAATGCACTGAAAGGACTGTATTGATGTTTAGTTTTCCCTCTGTATACCCAGTATATTTGAGATAAAACGTATGGCACGCGAAGCAGAAAATCAAAAGAAACAACAATTTTATTTTTACCTTGAGTATGAGTAATATTGACATTAGCTTGTTTATTTGCGAGCATTACCAAATTTCTTCTATTTTCGTCAAAATTTTCGTCTAAAGAATCTATTCCATACAACCATTTTAAGATACGAATATATTTATTTGTATCAATATTGGTCAAACTTTTTGTTTTATTGCGTTTATTGTTTTGAACTGAAATACATAAATATAAAAATCTTGAAAAATCCAATGCGTCAATAGAGTGTGTGCTGCAAATACAGTTGTTGTGGGTTCATATTTTTTATAATCCTCATACTTGATTATTACTAGGAAAAATTAATTATTTTCGTCACGTCCTCTAACAATATAAAGCACGGTGTTAAGTTCTGCAAATTAAGAAGCAATGTCTGGAAAATTGTACGGTCTATGTTGAATGGTGTTTGATAGCACTATGTACCCCCTCTTATGTGCGGAATACAGTGTGAAGCTATTACCTTATTGTAGCATATTACCTTCATTATGATTATCAATCATATTAGCAGTTATATTTAAACTTGCAAGTTTGGTCACATTTCTTTTATTTTCATTGGATCTTTTTTCCATAGAATCCGTTCCGTACCACCATTTTAGAGTTCCATTGTATTTGTTTATATTATCATTTTTAAGAATAATAAGTGTTTTTATTTTGTTTAAATTATTGATTGTATCTGAAAAAAAACCTTATGGATATATTCGATTTTAGTAATCCACCTATCCGAAAGCGTAATATACATAATATTTTGTATTATGTATATACAGATACGTCGACGTTGGGACAAGTTCTAACTGTAAATGCGATGAATGTAGGTTCGATTCTCAATTTTAAAAAGGGAATGGAAAATATTGCTGAATTCACTACAATGACACTATTTTTTTCTGCCTAGGCCGGGACTTTCTTCGCTACTATGTATACTAAGTACTATTAGTGGTGAAGTAAAAAAATAAACATGAAATATTAACTTCACACTGTTTCCCGATAATAGCAGGGTAGGCAGAGGTATTATAGTGTTAAGACATTTCGTTCTCTACTTTCCGTCCAATTTTCGAGACATATTGAGTGGCGAAAACCAACACTGCGCTTTCTAGTCAACTCAACACATGTCTTCTTATCAGAACGAAGAAATAAAAAACATATCTTTCCTTGAACGAGAATCGAATCCACTATTGTTCTGCCTAAAATCAGAAATAATTTGTCTTTTTACCAAATAACTATTACCTTGGAAATGCGCAGTACTTAGATTGTCAGTTATATTAAAGCTCGCAGGATTTTCCTGCTCTATAGAAGATACACTTCTTATAATTTCAACAGAGCTTTCTTCTACAGAATCGATATCATATAACCAATTTACAATACGATTATATTCATTAATATCGTCATTATCAACATCGGTAGACCTCTTTATTCTATGAAAATTATTTGTTTTAACTGAAATTTGTTAATATGAATTATTTAAGTTTTATCTATATCTATACTAATATTATAAATAAAATAATAAATAATTGATGAATATAATAAAAAACTGAAGTTTTTGTTAAGTTAAACGCACTATCTCGGGCACTACTGATTCGAATTGAAAAATACGATGGTTGTGGTTTCGGAAGAATCAATTTATTTCATTTCCTCGCTTTGGTTATAAGACAAAGCGCGATGTTTAATTCCGCTAATCATCACACAGCGTTTCGAAAATACTCCAGCACACGACGTTAATAATTCGAAGCTACAAAATAAAATAAGACGGCGATTCGATATGGTTGTAAAAAAGGTAACTGCCCAGCTTTTAAATTCTGTTATATAAATTTAATAAAAAAAAGATTTTAATACGTACGTAGATTTAAGTTTTCCATAGTTTTAACTAATACTCGATGGTCTATAATTATTGAAGAGCTTGTATGACAGTTTTCTATTGTAGTACAATTCCATGTTCCAGTGACATCGCAATTACATACTTTGCACCCGCTACATATGTTGTCTATAGAAATTATAATACCTATTTATATACAAAATCGTAGCATTTGGCGCTCTGTTCTTTCTGACTACCCCCCTAGGGATAGAGCGTTAAGCTAGTTAGTTATTTAGTTTTTTATATAAAAGGTGTGACTATAATATCAACGGCTGCGGGTTCGATCCCAACTCTGATGTGATTTAATTTTTTCGCTTTGGTAACGAGATGTGGTTCTATAAACAAATTAATGCTTAAAATATTACCTTTTTAGTATACTTGTTAGTAAATTTGACTGTTAAGCAGGTGATTGTGAATTCGATTAAACAACAGATTTTTGTATTGTGTTAAGTGTTGGCTCTGGTAAAGCTATTGAGAAATATTAAATAAATGCAGGTAGTAAATGGTACAAATGTCGTATCCTTTTCTTTTACTAATAAGAACATTAAAAACTTATTTTAGAAATCCGTAACCGTTACCGAATCTGATATAAAAGATTCGAATAATTCTATTATATAAAAATTTATATTATAGGCGGATTCTATAAGATATTTTGTAGATTTTTTAAGAAGCAAAATTATCCCAAACTGACATAAATTACGAAAAAATTTTATATCCGCACCCGAAACCGATATTCCTCTTATATCCGTTTCGGTATTCTGATCCGTCCCTGCCTCTTTCTCTCGTTTTCGTAGTAAATTTATCAATTAAGCAAGTGGTTTTAAGTGTAGTTTTCAAAAAAACTATTTCTTTTAAATATGGGTGATGGAAGCCGGTAGTGGCGGAGAGGCACAAAGTGTGACTGTAAAATCAACTGGTTGTGGGTTCGATCCCCACTCGAGGAAGGAGTTCCGCCACTCAACACGCAATGCCTCCAGAACTTGGCGGAAAGTGGGGAACCAAGTTTCTTAACACTAGATTCCCTCTGCCTACCCTGCTGAGTGCGGGATACAGCGTGAAGCTGATAATAATGATAATAATATGAGTGATTTGATCTTTCATTTAATTTTACAATTACCAGTTGCCAGTTAAAATCCTCGTTTATAACGAATGTCAACAAATACGATAATTATAACCATATTTTTTTTCAGATCTTACCTTTATGACAGTCTGTATACTGCGATACTAAAGGTATACAGTATTGAAACGAGGAAGACGATGAAGCTGAAATAAGTCACACATCATTAAATATTTTAAACTATTTCATATACGAGTATATTAAGGATCCTAAGTAAATTGTTTTTTAGCTTCAAATGCTTTAAGCATTTTGAATATAAGAGATTAAGCAGAGGCTACCAATGTACTAGTGTTAGGACACTCCGTTCCCTAAGCAATTTTCAAGATTTTGAGAGTTGAGTAGCGAAACTCAACGTCGCAATTTGCATGGTTATATATATGAAAGTAGGATAATCTACGCGATAGTTGTGGATTTGATCGATGTTGCAGCACAATGTTCTCTCCGCCTTTTCTTTTTTCTCTCCTACTACATACATAACCCACACTTGCCTGGTCTCTTAACTAGTGGGGTCGGCAGATGAGTGTTGTTTGTAAGGCTGAAGCAATATTAATTGAAGAAGAGAAAAAGTTTAAGAGTGAATATGTGTAAATTCACATTGTTTTTTTTTGTTGTTGTTATTGATTTTTTATCATAAAATTTATATATAATACCCGATTTAATGGGAAAAGAAAAAATTAAATCGAATTACTTAACAATAAGAAAATTGAGTTTAAAGATAAAAAATATACACGCGTCGAATTGAGAACATCTGGTAATTTTTAAACATTTTTAAAGTGTGGAAGCACACTTTAAAAAAAATTCCACGGTTTCCAGGAGGCGCGGGTTCGAGTCCCGGTACGTTCAAATTTTTATAAGTTTTCTAAATAAGTATCCTCTGGTAAATCATTCAGATAAAAAAGACAAACCTGTATCGACATATTCCCATAACATATCATCAATTTCGTTAGTAATCTCACTCTCTTCTCTCTCTAATTCATCTTCTTCCATTATATTTGCAACTTCTTTATAGTATTCGCATCTGGCTTCGTTTATGTTGACACAATCATAATTATAGCAAATACCGCAAGTATTGCTTCTAAAATCCGTGGTGATGTATTGAAAACCATTGTAGTTTTGGACTGTAATTTATAAATCGATATATAAAAATATTCTCAATTTTAATTATTATGTTTTTTTTTCAGCTTTACGGTGTATGTCATAGGGTAGGCAGAGAACATAGTGGCAAGACACTCCATTTCCCACTCATCGTCCTATTTTCGAGACATTGCGTGTTTTTTTTAGATTCGCGCTGTATCCCGCACATAGTAGGATAGGCAGGGGGAACCCAGGAACCTACAGTTAAGATACTCTCTTGCCTTTAACACTTCTGTTCTCCACTTACCTCCAAATCAGTGTTGAGTTTCACCACTCAACACATATTGCTTCGAGAATTTGGTGGAAAATATCTTAATGGGAACGGAGTGTCCTAATACTAAGTTTCCTCTACCTACACTGTTAGGTGCGGGATATAGCGTGAAACTAAAAAAAATATCAATGTATGTGCAAAGACTATTTACATAACTTGCGTCTTCTGCAACATTTCAAAAAATGCTGTTAACTATTCTTAATAGTGTGCTAACAGGCACCATTCCACGATGACATCACATATATCTTTATTTAATAAATAATTAACGTCATCTTCACACATTTGTAAGTAGTACACATGATAGTAGTGACTACAGTCAACAAAAAAAAAAATATATATATAATTTGAGTTCTGCCACTCAACACGCAATGCCTCTAGAATTTGTCAGAAAGTGGGGAACGGAGTGTCTTAATTCTAGGTTTCCTCTGCCTACCCTGCTGTGTGTGGGATACAGCGTGAAGCTGTTTTTTTATACTGTTAACTTAATGTTAAGTCACTCCGTTCCCAATAAGACACTTCAGTTTCCCATTTTCCGTCGAATTCTGGAGGCATTGTGTGTTGAATGGGGGAACTCAACGCCGTTCCTTGCCTCTTCTCTAGAGCGAAGAAATGAAAGTATTAAATAAGTATTTCATTTACGTGAGTATCAATGCAACCCACAACCATCGAGTTCACAGCCGCACTGGAATATTTATATATATAACGTAAGTTTGGTTTCCTTAGTCTGTTTTGATTTATAGAGTAAAAAAATATATAATTTATTTTTTCATTATATAACTAAACTATATAGCTAAGTTGTGGTACTCAACAACACGCTTTGTCTACCAAAGTGAAAAATGAAAATAATTATATTTGCCAACTGGGAATCGAACCCACATCCACCACGTTTACAGTTAAACAGTGTCCCTCAAGAAATTAATTTCCTAAAAAAAAAGGAAGTATTATGTAAGCAACCTTACCGGAAACCCAACAAACGGTAAGCAGCAGCGCTACGTGCATCGTCAGAACAATACAATACAATGATTTCGTAATACGAGAATGTTTAAATATCTTGATGGGGATGGATTTTGGTAGATTTTAATATAAAAAGTGTAGGTTTAATTATGATAGAATTTATTTGCTAAGAACTCTTGTTCTAAGTTCTAAGTAAAACTCTAGTTCTAAGTAATTAATGTAAAGATGGTCATTTTCTTATGATAAGTTTTTATTCTCCATATCCTTTAAAACACATCGGTTCTCCACATTCCACTCAATCCTCAAGATTGTCCATCCTCATTTCGTGTTGATTTGCAGAAGTTATTTCATTCTCTCGATTGAAAAATTACTGACAGACAAAGAACAAAAGAAACTAATGCACTTAAAAAAAAAAAATTTGACATGTATTGTATATATAGAGTGTCGGGGGAGAAGATAGAGGCACTGAGAGAGGATGTCTCTAAGTTCCTACGGGGACGGAAAAAACGATGTTTTTTTTGTTTTACGTCTTGCGTCCACTTCTAACTAAATAAAATAGTGCACGGCATCCAGTCATTTAATAAAATTATAATCAGAAAAGTAATATAATACTTTTTGAGGTTCCCATTTCTCCGCTCTTATCTCGAATTTTTTTTTATGGCGTGAAAGTGACACTTTCACGCAATAAAAAAATATTCGAGATCAGAGAGTGGAAATAATCTAAATGCGGGATACAGCGTGAAGCTGAATAAATAAGAAATATTGAATCCGTACCTGTACACAAAACATTTGAATTTTCAGTGTTTACAAACACGTTTGGTGTTTCAACGAGAACGAGTATGCCGTCATTATTTACCGTACAAGTAGGAAAATGCTCGTGTTGTTCCTTTTATTGCATTTTGTTCTTGGAAATGGTGAGGGATTAGTTAGAAAAATTGGCTAATTCATTGTTTTTTTTTCTATAATTTTAATTTTATCTGCATATATCTTGGATATTCGTTGCGTTACAGCGGTTGTGGGTTCGATCCCCACTTGAGGAAATAAAATGTGTATTTAAATTTATATTTTCATTTCTTTGCTTTAATGTTGAGTTCCGCCACTCAACATGCAAAGCCTACAGAATTCGGCGGAAAGTGGTGAACGGAGTGCCTTAACACTAAGTTCCCTCTGCCCACCTTACTATGTGCGGGATACAGCGTGAAGCTGATTTTTTATTTTACTAGCTTTTTACTGCGGCTTTCTCACCACCTGTCAAAGGTATCTCCAAACGAAACAGTTAACCTAATGATAGTGTTTCTCGTTAAATGGACAATCCAGCACAAAACGAATTTTATAATTCGTCTAGTTTCTGAAATTAGCATGTTTAAGTTTAACCAAGAGTTTGCTTGAAGTCTTCAGATTTATTATATTAACTTAAATGTAATATATAATTTTATGTATAAAAACAATCTTAAGCTGGATTCGAACCTGTTATAATTAGGAGTATTCGGTGTCAATATTTGTATTTCTGGCTGTTATTTTTTGATTAATATAAAATATTTGAGAATATTTTGAACAAAGTCACTCAAAGCGCATAGTTGAGTTCCGCTACTCAACACGCAATTGGGAAGTATTCGAAAAGTAACCGGAAAGTGGTGAACGGAGTGTTTTGACACTAAGTTATCTATACCAACCCTGCTATAAGGGATATAGCGTGATGTTGCAGTCACTTAGATTGGTCGTATACTCGTCAGGTCTGGTAATGAGTAAGAATTGAATTGATTAAAGCATTTCTTCATAGATTATTTTTTATCTCCAGGCATCTTCCGCAACTGGTGGGGTAAGCAAATAGAACCTAGTGACTAATCACTTTTTTTGTTTAATGATATATTTTTAAAACGTTGTTTTTCCTTATTTGTACCTACCAAAACATAATATAATGTACTTTTCTTATTCTTTCATATCAAAACTAATCCGTATTTAAAGTATTGTGAACTAAACGCATTCAGTTGAAGTTCAATCATTTAGATTTTTTTATGAAGGCTTTGAGGTTTGAGCTTGAGACTGCAGCTAGTGTTAAATTACAGTTTACACAATTTACAGAGTTTAACAGTAAACGCGACAACTGTTAGTCGATTGTCAGTCGGGATAGTTTTTATTATTCTCTAGCTCCGATAACAAGACAATTCGCTGCGCTGAAATCCGCTACTCATCACATAATGTCTTGAACATTGAGCAGTGCGTGGGCAATGTTCTGTCTACCTGTTATATACGGAATACAGCTGTACTGTAAAAAAAAATTGTATAATATATAAAGCTATATACAAAAAATCTTTACAGTACATTACATAGGTTATATAGTAGATTAAAAAGCAGTTTGTGAACGTAAAATATCATCAAATCACATTTTTTCTATATACTTTGAAATAAAAACGAATGTTTCTGTTTTATATGAAAATTGGGCATTATATTTTCTTTGTTTCAGATACACCAAAATCCAAATATATTATGGACAATATAGACATTTGCCCAGATATAGGTTATTACTTCAAGCGGGAATCGAATCCCAATGCATTAGACGAGTCGTGCTACCTCTGCTTCTGTCAGAACAACGGAACCGCTGTGTGCTGGCCTCGAGACAACAGAAGATGTGATAAGAAACATTATTATCATGCTGGGAGACGAAAAAGGTAAGGAAATACATTTTTTTATAAAGATTTAAAGAGAAGTAAAGAAAAAAGATTTTTTAACATTAACAATTAAAGCCCCGGATAGTATGTATTGTTTTTCAATTTGCTAACCATCTCAAAGCTAAGAAGCACGGGTTCTAGTCCTGCTACGATTAAATTTTATACATATTTTTTTTTATTTATGTATAATTAAAAATATTTAAAATAATGATAAATGTTCTATAATTATATATACAGAGACTCCAGAATGCGTCGGTCGCCGGCCTTTACCGATATATTCTTCCGCGATGCTGCTAGAGATAGTAAGTGTTTCTACTAATACATGATTTGAAAAATTAAAAATATTTTACTAGCTTTTAGCTGCGGCTTTGCACGCGTGGTCAAATAAAATAACTTAGACTTTTATTGTGTTCATAATACAGCATAATGCAATATAACCTTCCTCGACGAAAATAATTTTTCAATTCGAATTGGAAGCCTAGAGATTAGTGCGTTAGACTAAACAAGCTCTATGTAGTTTTATAATATCAGTATAATAGACATTATTGATCCGTAATATAATATAATTGCTTTATTATTGTTTATTAATTATATGATTTGCTATATTGACGTAAAAGTACCGACGGTATGGTCAGTTATTTTACGATCACTTAATTTACTAAAAATGATTTTTTTGAAAACATGCAAAAAGTGAGGAATCCCGCATTTAGAGTAGGCGGTGGGAACCTAGTGTAAGGACTCCGTTCCTCAAATTTCCGTTGTGTTTTCTAAGCATTACGTGTTGAGTGGCGGAACTCAACGCCGCGGTTTGCCTCGTTATCAGAGGGAAAATTGAAAATATTAATAAATAAAGTATTCAATATTATGTTTTGTATAAAATGTCCAAGTTAAGATTAAGGTCCAAGGTATTTTTTTTTTGCAGTTTTCAACAGACAACTACCAGAACAGTGTAAGCCTCATGAGTCAAGTTTCAGCGAAGGATGTCCACCAGGTAAAAGATATATAAGAGATGCTCGTATATAGGCGGTTCCAATTAAAAAATCCTAAAAAACTCTAATTCTAATTTTCTTAAAGCATTGCAACATAGTGTTTGATAAGAATCCAAATATTCTTTAATTTTAATTTGATTAGGCCACCTTGATAAGGCCATCACAAGCAATTGAAAGAGCATAATATACAATTAAAAAAAGCATGGCTTTATTCATAACTAAGCTTTTGAATCACGATGTCGCGGCGCAGTAAGGAAACACCTGACTATGACGCCACGGTTTTGGGTTCGATTCCCATTCAGGGGAAATTAATCTTTTCACTTCTTCACTCCGGTAAGTAGCACAAAGTGCAGTTTCTTATAATATTTCGTTGTATTGCGTCACATAATTCACACTGAAAAAGACTGGAAATGGAAAACAGAGAGATATACCACTACACTCTCTTTTTCTACAACAAAATAATAACTAAATTTAAAAACATAGACATATATATGTTACAGCTGACTGGTGTGTCGGTTGCACTGTGTGCGACTGCGATGCCAACGGACGATGGGATTGTCACATACTGAGCTTCTGTTCTGACAGTAAGTAGAAAGTTAATTTTGTGATAGAAAATAATATCTCACTTCGTATAATTATAAGCAGATTAAAGACTTGTTTCTTATGAATTATTTACATTTAAATGAAAACAAATATTTTATAGTTCTAAATAATTTATAGATAAAGGCAAAAAACAAGTAAAGAAAAGGAAAAGTTCAGTAAGAAACAAGATTACTAAGCGACAGCTGACAACGAAAGCTCCTAAGTCAGTGACTGCAAAGAAACAAAATAAAAAGCTTTTGAATAAAGACCAAAAGGCTAAAAAAATCACACAAAAACAAAATAAAAAACAAATGTACTCAAAAAACATGAAACAACTGGAAATGCAAAAGAAAAAGGCTTCGTTAAATAAATCAAAAATATCTTCACAAAAGAAAGTTATTTCTACAAAGAAAAAGGCACCAGTAAACAAGAAAACCTTTCAACAAAATAAAAAACCAAATAAACCCAAAAATATAAACACAAGTAAATCAATACCCAAGAAAACAAATAAAAATGATACGGCAGCTATGTTTGCGGAAACAATATTCAAAAAAGTAATGGCTTCTGTGGAAAAAATATTACTTGAGAGTCAAAAAAATGCAAGCATGGCAAAAAACAATAAAGTGATTCAAAAAAGATCAATGTCCAAGCAAGTTTATACAAAGAAAAATAAAGCAAGCAAAATGAAACCTGGAAAGGTAAATAAGATAAACAAGAAACAGTGGATCAATAAAGTAATTGAAAACAAACAGAATGAAAAGTTAGGGAGATACTCAAGAAGGAAAAGAGAAATTAATTTCAACGATTACCAAAATATTACTAAAAGAGGTAATGTGGAATATGAAGGTAAAAAAGAGTAGCTAGAATTTTTTGTTAAAAATATGTAAAAAGAAATAATGTTTACCTCACATTTTTTACATTTCAGCTAATTCCACAACACTTAAAACTACTCCTCTTATAATACAAGAGATGGACGTATCTAAAAGACAATTCAATACCCAAAATGAAATTGTATTATTGAATGCTACATCTAATACATTAAATACACATAATTACTTTCATTACACAGTCGTCAGTAATGATATAAATGAAGAAATAACGACTATGAAACCACAAAATGAAAGTTATGAAAATACATTAACTACGACGCAAAAAATTATGTATTATTACAAAAATTTACCCGCTGATACAGAAAATATTCAAAACATTTTAAGCAAACAGATAATCAATAAACAGATTAATAAAATACTTCAAGACAATATAAATGTAACAGAGAAAGCAAAAAAAAATTCTATGAGTGATAAAAAGATTACTACTACATGTGGCAAAATCTGTGAATTTAAGAAGTATTTGAAGAAGAGCGTTTCTGACTTTCATAGCAAGAGTTCAACGATTTCACCAAATATAAATAAGGAAAGTAATATTCTTGATAAATTAAAAATATTTTTAGCAAAAATATTTAAGAAGCAAAACAAAGGGAACAAAACAGATAACATAAAAAAATATCCATTCCGAAAACAGAATTTTATAAAAGTATTATGTAAAAATATTGATTCATGCAAATATAACGCCACTGATAAATTGCTACATTCAAAACTTAAGCAATTAAAGGTGGAAAGTAACAAAATAATTAAATCAGTGAAAATTATTAAAGGGCTTCTTAAGTTACTAAGTCTCAACAAAAATAGTGTATATGATAAATTGAGTAGAGGTATACAATTCCAAAACAATGATGAAAAAATACTTACCGCAATATTAAAAGATGAAGCATTTCTATTTAATGTAACAGAAACTCAACGTGTCCAAATTCGTTATATTAAAGAAAATACACTAGTGTTTATTGAGTCCATAGAAAACTTTGCAAATATTCTCAGCGATTTAGTAGAAATATTAAGCAAGAAATATATCAAGAAAAAAGATTTATCACGTCGGCATTATAGATGCTTAAGAAAACCACAAAATAAAGAAAACAATAAAGATTTAATGACACAAAAATTGGAAAAATTAAAGAATTTATTAAAACGTTATAATTTAGTTCAAAATAAATTCATGAAGCAAATGTACGAGGCCATATCTGCATTGAATACGACGCAAAACATGGTAAAAATAAAAAAAATGCCAAAGGTGAGTTATAAACATGAAATTAAAAATAGAACTATCCCAACAGACATTTATGTAGAAAATATTGTTAGACACCTCAGAAAACTCAAAGAATTAGCCCTAAAGTTGAGTTCTAAGAACCGAAGAAAAAGATCTGCTCTGGATGATGACCACGCCGTAGAATATTTACTAACGCTAATGGAATATATACTAAAACAGAATCGCCCTTTAGATGTCGCACCAGGTAAGGTATTACTGTTTTAAAACGTTTTTTACAAAAAAATAAACATTAATCTTGTTTAAATTTACAGCTAAAGACGGCATTGATTTAATTATAGAAGCAATCAAAAACGCCCCCGATGTTAAATCTGTTAAAAAGAAAGTTCTTGATTATATTTCAACTACAGAAAGTACGAGTAATTTATATAGTGATGTGAACTTAAATAATAAATCTAAAAATATACTGGAAATTTCTAATAGATTCAAAACTTTTGAGTCGATGGATAATGATGAGTCAGGGGAGTTGGAGAATAATCATTCAAATGATTTGAAAGAAAAAAATATTGAAAAAAAAATTGTAACTCCAGAACTTGAAATTAATTATAACATCGACAAAACCAACAATGAAATAGCAAAGAAACAGAAATTTGAAATATTTTTTGATGACGACGACGATGTAATCGTTGAAAATGCAACAAAATTTATTGTACAAGATACAGAAACATCTGCAACTACTGATTATAACAAACTTCCTACACGAACTTTGAGACCAATTTACATAGATTCACAAGAACAAAAAGGTAAAGCAAAATTAGACTGGATAGAGGAAAATTTCAGTAACGAAAAACGTGTAGGTGCAGTAACAGAAAAAATATTAAAAGTAACACGAACACTCAACCAAAAGGGAAAACATGCCACTGGCACAAGTAGTATGACAGCAGAGAGTGTAGAAAAAAATGAAAAAATAAATGTAGCTTCAGACGAAGTGTACAAACGGCAATTGAATCTTTTCAATACCCTCGACTACGGGACGGAAAGATCACTTTTAGATTCGGATTCGAGAGAAGACAAGTATAACGTCGAGGCATTGCCAATGGATTTTAATAATTTTACTTAATAATTTTAATATAGCACGCACACGCTGGTATTTGGTCGACTTATAACTAAATCTGATTAACTTATAATAATGTTATCATCATGAAACTTTGCAGTTATATGTAGCTTAGGTAACAATACTATAATATATCATCGAGCTGGTTAGTGTTTTGTAGGAGCCATGACCTGATTAGTGGAACTCTTTAGAGGTTACTAGTACGTCGAACTAGATTTGGCTGATATAACTGCCCGAAAAAAACGTGTTATTATTTATTTATAGATATTCTATCCTCTTCTCTAATTCGTTTTGAAGATTTTCTTTTTCTCTTAAAGGTAATATATAATTAAACGTATATACATATAGACACTTGATTAGATTATAAATAGAACAAAATAAATACATTAAAAAAGCTTTTGACGATGCTTGAAAGTCTAAAAGTATTGTAATAAGCATTTATGCATCAATATATAGATCTTATAATATAACCTTTATATTCATACATATATACATATAGACTGGTTCCGAGGACCCTCAGACTTACGTCATTTTGCAAAGCAGAAATTTTAATTATTAATAGTCTAATATGTAGTTAAGACTGTATGCGTGCTTACTAACTTGTGGCCTATATACACACACACACACACATATATATATATATATATATATATATATATATATATATATATATATATATATATAAGGTATAGCGCGCATTAGTGATTTTTGTCACCGTGACTGTTGCGTCACTGTCACCGTGTACATTACCCTTAATGAAGGTGCGCGCATTTGGATACGTGACAATTGGGTGACTTTTTGTCCGCGGAGGATAGCAACACGCCCGTGACGCAACTGTCACCGTGTCCATAGATTTGTATGCCCGTGCGCGCATTAGAAACTAAATGTCACTTCGTGCCCCTTCCCACTTGCGGTTTCCATACTAGTCGTCTTCCGCATAAACAAGAAACAGCAGCGTGCAGCTCCGAATTTTAATTTCAAGAATGGCGTCAATTTCATCTCCAAGGCAAAACGTGTGTTTTCATGAAGATGAAATAGACAACGACATACTGATTGACTAAATTGAGTTGAGGCCGTAGCTCTATGACAAATCCCTAAACGATTATTTTTTCTACGTTTGCTTTTTTTTCTATTTCTTAATATACTGAACACGCAATGCCTCCAGAATTCGGCAGAAAGTGGGGAACGGAGTGTCTTAACACTAGGTTCCCTCTGCCTACCCTGCTGTGTGCGGGATACAGCGTGAAGCTAATTTAATTTTATTTTTTTAATTTTAATATAAGTGCACAGACAACCATCTCTTGGAGATTCATTTTATCAAATGTAAAAAAATTCGTCACTGTCACCGCAAGTGCGGGCAGTAGCGAAAAGCATGGTGACATGACAGTGACAAAGAATTTATTGTCACCCTGACAAAAGTCACCAATGCGCGCTATCCCTAAGGGTTATGTACACGGTGACAGTGACGCAACAGTCACGGTGACAAAAATCACTAGTGCGCGCTATCTCTTACGGAACAGTGTAATTTTCACAGGCAGAGGATTTTTCGAAAAGCGAAATTTCAATTTTGATAGCCCACACAAATTGAATAATTATCTTTGATAAAATTTAAAATATTATATTAAGTATTTAAATAAAGTTTCTTATTTAAAGTATAATATTTAACATTATTTAATATATGTATGTAATGTGAAGGTGAACTACATAGTTAGCTATACAAAAAATAATATCATTTATTTGGTGCAACAGTGTACGTGTTTGTAATTTTTGGAAAATGGAATGGAAAATGGCAGGAGACGTAATCTAAGTTTTTAAATAATCTTTCTGCATACATTTATGTATTTAACTATATTTTTTTAATGCAATAACGTCATTGTTGCACCAAATGAGGGATATGTTAAGTTTTAATATACTTAAGTGTGTTATTTTACGAACTTGAATTCTTTTGAAAAGTTATAAAATAAAAACTTATAAATCATATTCAAGTTGGATTAGTAGGTGTTTAATTTCCCTCCGTCTGTATTCTCATTCTGTATCTTGCAGTTTAAATTTATAATCAATGTGTTAGACAGAGGGAACCCAGTGTTAAGACAATCCGTTATATATATTCCACCTATATATATTCCACCTCATTCTCGAGTCATTGACAATGAAAAGGCGCTGAGTATTGTCTACCAGTAGCAGCGCAGTTTTATCGTCTTGTTACCAGAGCGAGGAATTGAAATGACTCATTTCTCTGAGACGGAATCGAACCTACAACTGTTGCGTTCATTCGGATTATTTATTTATATTATGTATAAATAAAACGGTAGCCATTTTATCTTACAGTAAATTACAGGTTTGAAGATAAAAAAAAAAGTAATAAGTCAAAAAATATAATGTCATTTATTCATATTAAAACTCTCATTACTCATTTAACATTAAACTTAGATTTTTAAGTATAATTCACGCATTAAAGTTAGCTAGCTCCCAGTCTTTAGTAACATCCGCGCAAACACTGATATGATCTGAAATTGTTTCGTAATTAGAAATACATTTATACAATACGACGATTTGAAAGATTTTTTTCATATATTTTTCTGTTTTGGGTGGAGGTGGTTAAATTAGAGAATCGTGGAATTCCTGGAAATCGAATTCACAATCTTTCGCGCTAACAGTGTCCACTTGTGCCCCTGACACCACGACTGGTCGTAATAATAAAACAAAAAAATAATAAACAGTTTAAATATTGTGTTTTAAATTAATTTTATTAAATATTTTTACGAAGAAATAATTTAGACTTTAGAGTAATGAAAAAACCAATTAGGTGCGAGTGGAAACTCGTCGAACTTGTTGGCAAACTTAAGTTTGAGGGCATCTGCAACCATTTTGTTTGAAATGAACTACAAATATATGTCTTTGATTTGTACAAATATATGTGAGTGACTTTTTTCTATAAAATAACTTTACACTTTTCAGATTTTTTTCCTTTTTTGTATTGTATTACTTCTTAACAGATTTCATAACTGTAGGTTCACGGGAAGTATAAAATGTATTAAAATCAATGCATAAGTACTAATATCATATGGTTGCGTTGACTTACAATTTTTTTATAGTAAAAGAAATCTAGTGTTAATTCACTCCATTTTCTGCTTTTCGCATAATTTTCGAGACATTGCGTGTTGAGTCACAAAACTCAACGCCGTGCTTTGTCTACCAGAGTGAGAAAATAAAAGAAATGGTAAAAAAGTAAAAAAATATAAAGAAAATTCAAACTGAATCGAACTGCCAACAACGGATAGTATGGCGACGGAACGGCACCGGAACGAGCGTTTCTTCTGTACAGTCTATTTATTAAGAGTAATAATTTGATATTGGAACTTAGGTATCAAATCTATGTAAGACAAGTACTTAGTTTGGTTCAAGGTATAAAATTTCATACTTTAATATTAATAGACTTAATTATATTTTTTATCTATCGTGACTGATCTTAAATAAATATTTTATGGACGAATTCAACTATCAATAAAAGCAATTTAAATATATTCTTGAGAAAAAACTAAAAAAAAAATCATAGTTACATACTTAGCTATATATTTAATTAAAATTTAATATACGACAAGAGTAGGAAGTTCTGAAAGGATTTAGTCTAAGTAACATAGAGCGTTGGCTGATTAACCTCGTCCTCAGAATTAATCCAAATGCTCAAAATCTTTTGAATTGGTGAAGGAAAAGAATAGTGCTTAGAGTTGAATGTGAGACCCCAATATTGTTTCTTGATCCCTGATGTATCAAGATGGCTTCAATTGATAATTTATCAATATTTTTTTACTTTCCACTGTGTCCCGAATATAAAGATGGTGTTAAGATACTCCACTGATCCAGGTATCGCACAATTTTATGACATTGCGTGTTAAAAGGTGGCACTCAAGGCCTTGTGAGAAAATAAAACGCTTTGTCTTATTATAAAGAGAAAATAAAAATAAATTGGTCTCCTGACCGGGAATCGATTCCAAAACCATCGCGTTTACCAACCAACCAGTACCAACCAGTCAGACACTGTGCCGCTAAGCAATGACAACCTCAAAAAAAAAAAATTAATTTTTTTCAAACAACATAAAATTCTACTCAACAATATGAATTAAACCTAAACTTAAAAGACAAACAAAACACAAAATAAAAATACAAAAATCGCTACCGCCTATCACTTACAAAGTGTTGCATTCAATCGCAATGTGGCAACGTTCCACGTCGCTGCCGTCGTCTGCTTCCGCTTGCAATTGCACCATACAATTAACATGCACAGTGCATTTGCTAATTACCTTAGAAGGATCGAGAGGAAGGACTGAAAGTGTTAAAAAAGAATAGGTTTTATATTAACTTCACGCTTTATGTCTAGCCAGAGAGAACGAGTTCCATACGTTACGGTAGTAAACATCTATGATTTGAAAAAATAACTTTAGGTTAATTTCTTTAATCGACAAATTAAAGAAGACGCAAGTACGGTTTTTTAATAGATTAAAGGCAGCGTCTGTTTGTATATAGAGAGGTTGTGGGTTCGATTTCTATATAGATTTAAACATTTTAAAATAATTTTATTTCCATGATTCAGTAAATCAAAGTGCGGTAGTGGTGGTCCTGCTATTAACCACGCAATGTATTCGAACTCTGGCCAATTTAATAGACATGAAAACAAAATGGACGTCGTGACGAACCGATGATGGTCATGGTTTCTATAGATTTAGGTATATATTTAGATTTACCGAGCAGTATTCCTAAAAGGCAGTTTATAAATATATTACGTATAAATAAAAATACTTGCATACAATTCTTTAAATAATCTGTTACCTTAGTTCATACTTTTTTTTAGTTTCACGCTGTATCCCAAATGTAGCTGGGTAGGAAGAGGAAACCTAATATTAAGATACTTCCGTCCTTACTCTCTGTACAAATTTCAAAACGTCAAACTCAACTCTGCGCTTTCATTTATTGACAGACCGAAGAAATAAAAAAAAAACATTTTCTCAAGTGAGAATCTAACCCACAACCGTTTGAAATGCCCTGGGTTACGACGGCCTTTTCAACGGCCAAAGTATTTCCATAAAAAAATATGTAAATATCCATTTTTAGTTTATCGTTTTTAATTTATTGCGCATTTAAATACCTACAATTTTAATCCGACATTTCAAGCAATCGCAAAAAAAATGCATACTTAATTGCCAAATTACAAGCGATTAATCCGTTGTACATAGTCCTTGAATATTTGCAATAATTCTGAAATCCAAAGAATGTACTTGTTGTAAAAAAGAACGGAATTTTCACGTATTTTGACATTTTGAGAACTGATAAAATTTGAACATACTTAACACCCGACATGATTTTCTATATGCAACAAAACAAAAGGCGGCGTTAAATACCGTCATTCATCACGAAATGTTTAAAAAAAACTGGCTGGGTAATGAAGTGCTTACCCAGCTACATGGGAAAACGCATGGAGCTGTTTTTCTTTTATACAAGACAGGTTCCCTCTAGGTTCCCTCTGCTTTTCCGATTACGCGGCATAAAACATGAGCGGGAAGCAAAAGCCTCTTTCAACTTCTAATAATATACTTTTAAATTAATTACAAGTTCCTGTAGTGAAAAGCATTAAATTGTACAGTACTATTATGTTACATAAATAATGTATATATATAATTATTAGGTAATGATGTATGTATATAGAATAGCTAACTTTAATAAAACCTGCTGTTAAATAAATAAAGACGTATTAAGAGAGAGAAACAATGTTGCAATTGAAAAATATTTGACTGAATGTGATGATTGTGGGTTCAAATTCCACTAAGGGGAAATTTATGTTTTTACATAGGTATTTAGAAAATATGCGGCGTTGAGTTCCGCAACTTACCCAGTAATTAATCTTGGCAGAAGGTAGAAAGTTAAGAAATCAGCTTCACGCTGTATCCCGCACACAGCAGGGTAGGCAGAGGGAACCCAGTGTTAAGACACTCCGTGCCCCACTTTCTGCCGAATTCTGCTTCACTTTGTATTACGCATACAGCAACGTAAACAGTATTAATATACCCTGTTGCCTACTTTCCGCCGAATTTTTGAGATTTGATATTTTGATCGCGTGGCGGAACTCAACTATGCGCTTTGTCTTCTCACCAGAGCGAGGAAATGAAAATAGTTCACTCCTCCGAGTGGAAATCGAACCGACTAGGGCAGTGGTTACGTTCAGACAGTGCTGCTGCGCCATATACGCCATTTAAATATTATATTTATATAAAAATTCTAACCGTAGTTCCGGCATCTTAAGTATATGGTGATATTACCGCATAGCGTCCTTCAATCACTTTTTGCTCGACTTACAACGTAGACATTAGACTGCTTTAAAATTTAAATTTAAATTATTTATGTTAGAATGTTGTTAGGATACAAAATTTGATTTTATTTTAGTTTATCGATAAATATGTAAAGGGAAACTTTGTTTTTTTTTACGAAGGTTGTACGAATGAAGTAGTATATAATTTGATTTCTGATTGAATATTTCACAGTGAAAAACTATGGAATGCGAATATTTTGTAATAAATGCATTAGAATTTTATATATTTATTTTAAAATATCATTAATTATTATAAAATAAAATATTATCTATATTAAAATAATAAAGCGGAAGAGTTTGTTTGTTTAAACAATAAACGCTATGATCTCTAGATCTACTTGTTCGATTTACTTATTTTTGGTTTTGTGTGAAAGCTACGTTCTTCAGGACTGCTATAATATAACATTACAAGTTAAGTCTAACAATAATAATGAATACCATCGAATTGCTTTATGCGCGTGCGCTGCAAAAATAGTACAATATATGTCAGTACATTGTATGGATGAAATGTTCTATTTTATTAGTTCTAAAAAAAGTACGCGGTACCGTATATCTATCTCTTATAAATAAGTCACAATAAGGGCTTTTGTGACCAAAAATTATTGTAAATTGCAGTTGGTGATATTTCAACGTTTGTTTTATTTTACAAAGATATTGAAACTTACGAGTGAAAGTTAACATGTCATTTGAAGATATACTTTTTGAGAAAATGTAAATTTAAATTGACCCGATTGACACAATTCTATTGCTTTTAGTCTTTCACCAACATCTACCCTCTTTTACATGACTATGCTAATAATTATATGAGTATGCTAATACCTGCACATATTAGGCATATTACATTTTGGTTTGAGCTGTAATTTCGTTTTGCGTGGAGTAGAACTTCGGAAAATCTTTTATCTCTTCCTTTTAGTAAACTAGTACAGAATAGAGAATATGTACATTTTTAACAATTTATAGTGCTATTTTACACTTAGTTAAGAAAAATACTTTTTAGAAAACGTATAAAAAATTGAAGCGTATAAGAAATTGAAAAAAATAAAAAAATTGAATAGCGAGATTTGAATCCGCGCCTCTTGGAAACCGCCCAAGAGGCGCAGGTGCAATGCTAAGGAACGTATGACTTAGCGGGCGCCCGCTAAGTCATACGTTCTTAGGAACTTAGTGATAAGACAATCCGCTCCTTACTTTCTGGCGAATTTACGCAACATTACGCGTTACACAACACGGAACTCAACGCCAAACTTATTTTTGTCTTATTATCAGAGCGAGGAAATGGAACAAAATTAAGAGTTATAATAAATAACATACATACATACATACACATCAATTAGGGATTCCTGTTTAATTGCGTCATTAACGTTCACAATCAGTGAGAGGCTTTATGTCGAACTTTTTTAATTACGTTATTGCCTTTTAAATAAAGTATAATCATATTATGTAATGAGCTAAATAACTCGCCCTGGTTCCCTTTGGACACTTTGTAGTGGTTATGGCGAGGATTTATTTTTAATTCAAGCTGATTTTTTTATTAAAATGGATAAGTATAAAAAATAAATAAAAAAGTATTTAATTAATACACAATATATTCTTATACATTTCATAAATTCAATATTTATATATATGAGCAGAGGCCGCTCATTTTCTGAGACATTGTGTGTTGAGTAGCGCAACTCAACGCCGCGCTTTGTGTTTCTACCGGAATGTAAAAAATGATATTCGGTCAATAATAATTTGTTTTCCCAAATGGGAACATTGTAAATGTGCTACAGAGATAGCAAAATAAAACTTAACTTAAAATGTTAACATGAACTAATGTCATCAAGATCAAGATTTTTAATCTTTTATTTTTGGCGTCACACTGCGGGGTACCCGCATATAGGGTATAGGCAGAGGGAACCTTGTGTTAAGACAGTCCGTTCCCCACTTTCCAATTAATTCTGGAGGCTTCGCGTATTGAGAGTCGGAATTCATCACAGCGCTTTTGCCTGATACTAGAGCAAATAAATAAAATTATAAATTTAAATCGAACGAAACGACGGATCGAACCCACAACCAGTTGCCTTTACAGTTACACTTTGTGCCCCTGCGCCACAACTAACCTCAAACATGATTTTTGTCATAAAATATTTTATACAATAAAACATGAGTTTTATTATATATCGTAGGTGATATGAAAGCACTGAGTTATAAATGAAATAAACGCAGTATTATATTAACATTTACTTAAATTTCAAGTCTTATGTCAGCATCGGCCGCCCCGCCAGTTTCTTACGACCTTAGTTCCCTCTCGATTTTGACATTTCACTGTTTGGCGCCAAACAAACTGTACGCCATTTTGTTTTTTTTTTACGTGAAAGAAGTTTACGGTTGACTTTTTATTGTCTAGTGAAAGTGTTATTTAATCTGTGCTTGTGATTTAACTTTTTTTTTCTTAAATCTTTGTAAGGATTTGTGTTTTGGGTAAGTTTTTAATATGATTGATCATTTTAAATTTGGCTATGTGCAATATTTGTATCAATGTAATTAAGTAAATGTTGAAATTGAGAATTGTAACTTATTATGAAATTTTTTATTTAATAATATAATTGGTTTATAAATTGTAAGTTTAAATTTAAAAGGAATGTATTATTTACAATTTATATTTAGTGTGATAAAACGTAAAAAATATAGCTGTCTCAATTTTTGTTGTAATGACGCTTTGTGAGATTAGGAAAGATGAATTATTTTTACATGAAACTCTAAAAGTTATTGAACTTACTTACACAACGTTATTGCTCTATGTCTGTCTTTTTGTATTTTTTATCTACACACTGTATCCCAAAAACCTATAGCAGAGCAAACAAGGCAAAAGGAACCTAGTTTTAAGACATCCCGTTTCCCACCTCTTCCAATAATTTGACATTGCGTATTCAGTGGCAGAACTTAACGCTGCGCTTTTTTTCTGTTACCAGAGCTGAAAACTATTCATTCTTTTAAAAGGGAATCAAACTTACAATCGTCACGTATCAAGCGGTGTGCCGCTGTAAAAGTAATGAAGTAAATTATTATAGAATTCACAGTTAAGGCCATTTTTAGGTAACTTAACAAAAAGAAATCAGAATATAAAGAAATAAATTAGACTATTATTAGATTTATTATTTTTTTTCTAAACGGTTGTGACTTTGACACGAATACAACTTAAGTTCATTGTATTTCCAAGCTGTACTTTAAGTAAATGGTTTTCTAGAATAATTAACAGCGCCACGTTTATTCTTCTCATCATTGACGGAGGAAATCTAATGTTAAGCCACTCCGCTTTCAGCCCAATATTCGAGACTGCGTGTTGAGTAGCGGAACTTGACGCCGGGCTTTTTTTCAACAATATAATCTCCGAGCGGTGACCGTACTACTATCGCCAAAAACCAATCAATAGTTGCCCACTGAGCCAGGATAGAGCTGAGGTAGACAGAGGGAACCTAGTGTTAAGACAATCGATTCCCCACAATCCACCGAATTTTCGAAACATTGCTCTAATCATTTATCTGAGTGGGAATTGAACCCACAACGGTAGCGCTTACAGTCAAACGCTGTGCTATTAGGGAAATTAAAGTTTAAGACTAACCCATTAATAAATTTTACGGATGTATAATTATACAATTACTTCTTTACATTTTAATTGTTTACTGAATTGTAAGATACCTAAGATATAGGCCTAGAAATGGCCTGTGTCAACTCTAGAATAATCTTATGCTCACAAGACCACCAACCCAGAATTTTTTGTAAAACAAAATTATGCCTGAAAAATTTAATAATCTTTTACAAAAAATATCAGTTTAAAGCAATCAAGAAAGTTTAGTGTTATTTACTAAATTTCATTTTCTTATTTTGTAGTTGTAAAATAATTAAATCTGCAAATTATTACCATTTAAGCACGTAAACTGCTAGAGGCCCTTGAAAAATATCTCTAGGAACGCCCTGGATGCCTAAAGAAATGACCATGATAAATTAAACTGCCATAAATTGGCATATATTTAGTATTTCAGTTTAAGAGAGCATTTAAAATGTGTATAAATGGCGGAAATCAAAGATCATCTTTTTTGGTAGTTTTTTTTTATATTTTTCAAACATAAAGCTGTATAAATTGAGGTTGTATGTTAAACAGAAAAATACAAAAAACTGAACCTGAATTGTTAATAATGAGTTCCTATAAAGATAAGTTAATTTATAATGTATACAGATTTTAATCAGTATAGTATTTAGTAGATTATATCTTAATAAGTAAATTATAAAGGGTTTAAATGAATGATGAATATTGTTTACTTCATTATTTATATAATTATACTTATTTATGGCGTTCGTGGCGCAGTGTAACATCCACTCTGGTTATGAGTTAGATTTTCACTCGTGGGAATGAATTATTTTCTTTTCCTTGCTCGGGAAACAAAACATCACACAGAGTTGATTTCTTTCACTCAATACGTAATGTTTCCATAATGGACCACAAAAAGGGTAACTGGATTAACCCTAGATTCCTTCTGCCAACCCTGGTCTTTGCGGGATCAATCTTTAAAAAAAAACTAACGACAATGCTGCCTACATGATATTCTTGATTTCACACTGCTATAATAAAAATCAGTGTATAAGTAACATATCTAATAGGAAGACATCATTACTTATTAAAATTATACCTATTATATTTTTTATTAATATTACATTTATATTAAATATATAATTTACATGAGGAAACAAACAGATGTATAAAATATGTGGAAATTATTAATGTATGCGAAATTATTTTATTGTTAAATTATAATTCCTTATTATTTGTACGTAATATATAAAATAACTTTATATAATTAAAAATAAGCAAAAAATTGAATGATTGATAAATGCTATATTCTATGTACATATTCATTGTGGCGTAACTATGAAATATGTAACTAAACGCCATAGTCGTGGGTTTCAATCCCATAGAGGGAATACAAATCTATAAATATGTAATAGACATATATAGAGACAAGATGTGGGTTCGAGTTTCACTCGGAGAAATCTATAGTTATTATGTCTTCGTTTTGATAAGACAGAGGGCGCCGCCGCGTTGAGTACGTTCACTTAATACTCAATATCTCGAAGATTAGGCGGAAAGTGTTGTAAAAGGAGAGTCCTAATACTTAGTCCACGCTGCCTACCTTGCTAAGCCGAAATAAATAAATAAATAGTGACATAATCCTCCGATCTTTCTGCCACATCAGAAACGACTCTATGTTAATTTAGCTGGACTGTAATAAAATCCACGTGAAAAATAAGCCTACGTCTTTCGATAGTTAAAATTATAATTTTAAAGCTAAACTTAGAAAATACAATTTTTCCGCACAGCCGATGGAGCACATAAAACCTAGTGGTAAAATTGCAAATTTTGCTGCACTTGCAGTCAAACGCTGTACCACTGCGCCATAATGGCCCCTTCTATTTATACTCAGTTTATTTTTTATAGAGGCCAGTCGTAGCGCAGCGGCACGAGGTGTGACTGTAAAACCGACTGGTTGTGGGTTCGATCCCCACTCGAGGAGATGAAATATTTACTTAAATTTATATTTCCAATGCTTCGCTCTGGTGCCGAGGCTAGGAACGGAGTGTCTTAACACTAGGTTCCCTCTGCCTACCCTGCTGTGTGCGGGATACAGCGTGAAGCTTCTTTTATTTTAATATCAATTTTCGAGATATTGAGTGATGATTGATTGATCAACGCCCCGTTTTGACTTGTTACCAAAGCGAAGAAATGAAAAAAAAAAAATCATTCCTGCGAGGAAATGGAACCCATAACAGTCGTGTGCAAATAACACAAACAAACGCACAAAACAAAAAAAAAGAAAATCGATAGGATTTGCCTTGTTTTAACGCCTAATACAAAAAGATTTATAACAAAAACTTCCATATATCTTTCCACATAGATGTCCAAATGACAGATGAATCTTTAGTTTTTCCTTAGATGTATGCTAATAATGGGTATAAAAGTTGCTAAACTATCAATACTCACATATTTCATCATAACATAGTAGTTATTTGTATAGCATCGACCGTGGCATTATGGCTAACGAGTTTTACTTTCAAAACAAAAGTATTCTATAGCTTTTGTTCTGAGGAGATGTGTTGAGAAATAGACGTTTTTTATATTAACAAAGAATACACTTATAAATACATTTCATGTAGGTGGAGATTAAAGGTAATTAGAGCGGTAAAATCATATTTCTTTTCTAAATCAATTGACTGTGACTATAAAATCGACTGGTTGTGGGTTCGATCCCCACTCGAGGAGATGAAATATTTATTTATATTTATATTTTCATTTCTTTGCTCTGGTGTCAAGGCAAAGCGCGGCGATAACTTCCAGGCAATGCCTCCGAATTTCGGCGGAAAGTGGGTAACGGAACGTCTTACAGCGTGAAGTTGATAAACTGTTGTTGTTGAAATACTGCTTTATATCATTCGTGTTCCCTACTACGTGACACTGGCAGATTCATTCATCAGAAAATCAGGAAATTTAGAAAAAAACGCGCTTGAATCGTCACATGAGAAACTGAAAAAATAAGAAATTTGACGTATAGACGTTAGAGATTGTAGGGAAGCACTTTCTACGTCTTAAAATCTACAAAGCAAACTATTTTTCTTGTGACTATTAGTCATGGACGTCGGGAGGGGGGGAGCCAGGTAGGCCATGCCCAAATTTCACCTGGTTCCATATAGCAAACACTCTGACCATCTGAAGAAATATCTTCTAGAAGAAAACCTAGCATGTCACATTCATTAATCATACTGAAAAAGACATTCGGAATTTAAGAAAGTAACAGATCATTACATTTACAATATAAATAAAATGAAACCTACTATGGACACAGTAGTTAGTAAACTAACCACCATATAATTTCTGTTATTTATCAGAAAGCCAAATAGAAAAAAAAAACATATTTTTATTAAAAATCATCTAAATTAATACTAAATAACAAATAAATACAAAAATGGTTACAAAATAAACACACATACCTTATATATTGATGTTCAAAGTTTCTCGATGATGACATTGCACTAATTTTTCAAATATTTATCAAAATTAACTGCTGTATTTGATTGCCAAAAATTCTGCAAAATTCTACTACATATACTTAAACATTCATAAAAGTGTAGTACTATATCAATGGATATAGTGGAAGAAAATTTAAAAATGCCCTCGAATACATGGTTAGTAACCTAACCACTCAACCTGGAAGAGATAAAAGTTAACACTAGATTCCGTCACGCTCCCCTACAAAATCGGAAACAAAAAAAGAAACTTTTTGTTTTTGTATAGTTATAGCGAATATATTTATAAAATTTTTCAGTTTATTTATTTCCTATTTAATTTGATTTTAATGAAATAACAATAAAAATTGTTAGAAAATCATTTTCTAAATTAATATTCTTATTGAAAGCTGCTGTTACTAATTTACTAGCAGTTTCAATAAAACGGTAACTTGAGTAAAAAGTAAAAGTAAATCGTAAAGTTGCTTTGATACGCTCGTTATTGGGAAAAATATGGCAACAAAAAGCGTTTCGAAAGATTAAAGAGAATCTGCAAATATTTCATAATAATTTTATTGACTATATTAGCAGATTCCTTACCTTAATAAAAGATTTATAGAATTTTAACATGCACCTAATATTATTTTTTTATTATATGTTACGCTAGCTTTGCGCTACATCTTTCTGAGGATCTATTTTTAAAACACACATTACGTGTTGCGGAACTCAACGCCGCACTTTGAATGATAAGATTTATTTTTATAATAGTTTTTGCATTAGACATATATGAAAAAGTAAATAAATAAAAAGGCAAAAACATCCACACATGAGATCATATATTCACACGTGATCAAACAATCATCCATGGGAATATTGATTAACAGGTATATACATGTGATCACATATTGAATTATAATAATAGTAACACACGTCCACAAACTCAATATGGTAACACTCGTCGATCACATCTTCCCACATGTGATTATATACATGAGACAAAATTAAAATAACTTTATATATTACCGAATGTATTTTGTTAATAAAATGTATTTTACTATATTTGTTAATAGCATTTTTGTAAAAAAAAAACATCAGCTTCAGCTGTATCCCGCACACAGCAGGGTAGGCAGAGGGAACCTAGTGTTAAGAGACTCCGTTTCCCACTTTCTGCCGAATTCTGAAGGCATCGCGGATGAGTGGCAGAACTCAAAGCCGCGCTTAACCTCGGCACTAGAATGAAGAAATGGAAATTTAAATGTAAATAAATATTTCATCTTCTCGAGTGGGGATCGAACCCACAACTAGTCGATTTTACATTCACGCTTCGCGCCGCTGCGTCACGACTGGCCTCAAAAACTCACTGTAAAAAGATTTATAGGGAAATAACAAGCTGTTATTATTAACAATTTAATTTCAAACAAATGGTAAAGAATATTCTTTATTTAAATTATATTTTTACGATGATGATGATGATACACACATTCCCAAACTATAAAAATATATTTTTTAGATTCTATCTACCATACAGCAAAGTGGGCGTAGTAGTTAGTAGTAGTATCTTGTTGAAGTTAAAACTCCGCTTCCTATGTTCCGCCTTATTTTTAAGACATTGAGTGTCTAGATAAAATAAATAAATCTCTATGAAAATAATATATTCTCCCAAATGGGATTATTATGAACCCACAACCGTAGCGTTTACTTTGAAAAGCAATGCTGCGGTGCAACGACGACCTTAATCATATTTTTATTATAAATTATTCATATTTCCAAGTCACAACGCCGCCCCGTGTGTTTCCAGGGAGTCAGTGAGGCGTGTCGCGTGTCGTAACATTATAGATTAATGACCATTAGCCGCCAGTTTCTTTTTATTACGTTTTCTATGACAATATGAATTTTCATTTAAATTAAATACGTCGTCTATTTTCTGTATTTAAATGATGTGAAGAAAACTACTGTTGGTTTAATTTGTTACTTTTTATATTATAAATTCTATTATATATTATTTATTATATATTTATATTATTTATAGCAGATAATTAAGTTGGTGGGTCTTAGACTTTAAGCTTTATACAGAAATGTTCGTGCAAAAGTTGTTTTGGGTAATATTTCGAGAAACTTTTTTGTTAGTAAAATTTCAGAGTGGGCACCAGACTATTCTGGTGTGGGCACGGACCACCTGGCGCCCCTTCTTCCTACGCACATGAAACTAATACTCTTAGCCTGGGAATAGTGTCTGTGACTTGCTATCCAAGTGTAGGCTTCAAGGACCCCTTTTAATATATTATATTCAGATTTGCCTTTACTACTCGAGCTTAATATGAATAATTGTTAACAATCTAATCAAATATCGCCTTTAATATAATTTAGCAAATAATGCGTTATTTTTTTATAATAAAATTTGGTGCTGCTATTCGTTAAATTAAAGTACAGTGTTGCCATAGCAATTTAACATAGACACTTATCATTAACAGTAAATATGATAAGTTAATATATAGTAAAAAAACACACATGTTAAAAATATTTAATTTTATTCTGTGATGTCTTTCGCTTAAGTGACTTTGGATAGACTAGGTCTTTATTGTGATAGTTTTTTATATCTTTATATTTTTCCTCGCATACAGCAGGATAGGCAGAGGGAACCTAGTGTTAAGATACTGCGTTCCCCACGTACCGCCCAATTTTCGCGTCATTGCGTGTAGAGTAGAGGAAATCAACGACGCTGTTTGTCTTTTGAGTTCGTGAAAATCATTAATTGCAGAATGCACCGAGAATCTACAACTTTACAATAATACAAAAAGGGTCAATTAGAAAATTCTTTTTAATAGTATTTACAAACATAAACACTGCTATGGATAATTTCTTACTAAGGCCCTAAACTAACTTGGCCTCTATAGTTCGACCCAGATTGTGATATACTAATATAAGTTAGAACGTGGGGCAACTGCGCCTTGACATTTATTATAAATATTATAGTTTGATGACAGAATTATGAAATGTTAACTTTACCAGTTTACCTGCAGCCTCGCCTCCGTAGTCAAATGAAAATAGATACTCCTTATGACACATGACATATTCTAATATAAATTATATTAGCTTCACGCTGTATCCCCCACACAGCAGTGAGAGCGGAGGAAACCTAGTGCTAAAACACTCCGTTCCCCACTTGATCCCCGTTGAGTTCTGGAGGCATTGCGTGTTGAGTGGCGGTACTCAACGCCGCGCTATGCCTCGACACCAGAGCAAAAAAATGAAATTATAAATTTAAATAAATATCTCATTTCCTCGAGTGGGAATCGAACCCACAACAGTCGACTGGCCTCACATCCACGTCATGTAGGATAGCGTAAAACCTTTAATAAACCTAATATACAAAAACAAACATCCATTCGCAAAATAAAAATTTTCATATTTATAGTATTATTAGTAGGACTAGTCATCGCCCACAATTGCGTTTGCGTGAATTTTAAGAAATCCTCTCTTAATATTCCCCTACTCTCTCTAACCTACTATTTAGGTAGGTTTAAAAATTTTAATTTCTAAATGCAGTAGTTTCGTCTGTGCACTGTCTGACAGTTACTCAGTAACGGAAGATTTTTTGTATATGTATATAGTTTGTATATCGTTTGCATAAATAGATAGCAGGCTCCAAGTTTGTCAAGGTAAAAGATGTTCTCCCAAACGAGATTCGAACTCACAACCACCGTACTTACAATCGTAGATTTCGCAATTGCGCCATGATGGCCACTTTTAAATGTTTATTTACATATAAGCAATTATTTAAGAAAATATTATTTCTTGGAAGTGTTTTCAATGTATGTACATATATCTTAAGGAGGTACAATTTACTAATATTTGTTTAAACTAGTTTCAAAGTTAAGTTGACCAATACTAATAGATTTAATAAATTTGAGGTCATTCGTGGCCACAGTACTACAGTAAAGTTTGTGGGTTCGATTCCCACTCGATTAAATAAAATATTTATTTAATATTTTATTTTTATGTTCTGGTAACAAGGCAAAGCACAGCTTTGAGTTCCACCACCCAACATGCAATGTCTCCAGAATTCCGCGGAAAGTGGGCAACGGTAACGGGAAGTGTCTTAATGGGGACAGATTGTCTTAACACTAGGTTCCCAGGTTCCCTCTGCCCACAATGTTATGTGTGGGACACAGCGTGAAGCTAAAAAAATCTGGTTGTCTGTTAAGTCGGTAGACGGGCGTTAACGCCATAAAACGCCAAAAACATTGATGAAAAATTGGATACTTTTATGAACAAATTAAATTAATAATAATTTATAGCACTGTACTATCATTATTTTATATATTACAAACAAACAAAGGGGTTATAATTTTTACTCTTATTTGAGTTAATAATAAATCTTTCTTTATATCATCTAGAACAGCGTTGTGTCCATGATCTCTTTTTTTATCACATACATATATTTTTGTATTCTTGTATAATGTTAGTGCGAACTATATTTTTTACTTTTACTAAATAGAACAAAAATATATAGTATTAAGATATATATATAATATTAAATATGTGACGCTGCGCTATAATAATAATAACCACTTTGAGTCAAGAAAGTGAAGTTACACTTACATAATAAATAAACACACACACACACACACACACAAAGTTCAGCTTAGGCCTCGCGGACTGTAGTTAGATGAGGTCGTTACTCGTTACTTTTTATGGTGTGGTTATATACATCTATCAATATCAATTATTTAATGATTTTGATTGATCGGGTGTTGAGTTTCGTCGTGAAGCTGAATGATAAAGTACACACAAATAAAAAATATCAACTAGGAATTAAACCTAGGACCTCTGCCTCAATTACACTAATGAAAAAACTAGGAAGGCTAGGCAGGGAGAAACTAGAGCTAATACACTCCGTTTCACTTGCCCAGTAGAAACTACGAGACACTGCGAGCTGAGCAGCGAGACTCACCTAGCCGAGCGAGGAAATGAAAAAGTTAATTTCCCCGAGTGGGAATCGAACTAACAATCGTCGCTTTAGCAGTTAGACGTTGTGCTTCTGTGCCACGACGGCCCCATTATATAATATTACCTCATATTCAATATCAATATAGGAAATGTCGTAAGGTACCTCAACAGTTGGACTGTAAAGGTCTCAGGTAGAGAACCTATTGCGTAGTATCAATATGTCTGAAGTTTAATTAATTATTATTATTTAATGTACATTACTTGAATGGGTCGTGGGCTATAACTCGTGGCGCAATATGACTGCGCTTGACTGTAACCGCGGCAGTTGTGGGTTTGGTTCCCACGCTGGGGAAGAGTGATATTTAAGTAATTTACATTTTCTTGCTCCGGTAGACACAACGCGGCGATGAGATCCGGCACTCAACATGTAATATCTCTACTACTAACTAGACTAACGAATGGGTTTTTTATTTTTTTTGTCACCTTGTATTAAATCCCGCTCTCATGAGAGAAAATATTTGGAAACGTGTAAAATTGAAAATAGCGAGATTTAAACTCGCGCTTCTTAGAAATTCGTCTAAGACAGTGGGTTCCTTAATTTCTGCACAATTTTTAATATATTTGGACCGCACAATTTTTAACATATTTTAAGGCCGTTCGTGGTACAGGAACACAAGCATGCGTATGTAAACGCGACAGATTGTGGGTTCGATTCCCACTTGAGGAACTTCCGTCACTCAACACAGGACACAGAAAGTAGGGAACGCAGGTGTTTTAACAGTAAGTTAATAGGTGCCAAGCTAAACTAAGCTTCAGTTGTGGAACTTAACATCGTGCGTAGTCTTTACGTTTCATATTACTTTGATTACCAATATTCCTAACTGTGGTTATCATTGTGGCAGCATATTGGCATGAAAATTATATGTATAAATTTAATTTATTGCAATAAGCGAAAGATGTCTCGAGATAAAAAATAAATATATTAAGATATTGACCGTGACCGAGCAAAATATACGTGGGTACATGTTTCTGTCCTTGAAATGTATGTATTGAGATGTAAATGTTTAGTATGTTACATAATTAATTGGAAAGTAAAAAAAATCTATTGAAATTTTAAAAGTTATGCATAAATCGTTGTATTAAATCCTATTTAAATCGTTGGTTTACTTTCCATTTACAATGTCTATACCCCATTAGAACCTATTGTTGGACCAGAAAACCATAGATAAGTATAGTAGTAAATACTGGTACTCGCCATTTTTTGTTTTATAAAACGCTCTAATCTCATTAACTACGGGATGGAGTAGAAAAAATATTTTTGTGTTGAATAGTTCATTCTTCGAGGAAGGCTATCTAAGTTGTAGTATGTTAAAAATTTCAAACAGGACAGTCGTGGCGCAGGGGTAGAAAGTGTGACTGTAAAACCGACTGGTTGTGGGTTCGACAAAATGTAAATGTAAATTTAAATAAATATTTCTTCTCCTCGAGTCCCCACTCGAGGAGAAGAAATATTTATTTAAATTTACATTTACATTTCTTCGCTCTGGTGAGTTGAGTTCTGCCACTCAACACGCAACGCCAAAAATTGAGGAAAGGAGTGTCTTAACACTAGGTTCCCTCTGCCTACCCTGCTGTGTGTGGGATACAGCGTGAAGCTGATTTTTCAATGTAATATAGTTATTTTGATTTGGTCACGGAGGCAAAGCCTTAGGCAAGAAGTAGTTAGATATTTATAAATAGAGAACGGAATCTCTTAACATTGGTTTATCGCTATTTAGTCTATAAAAAGATAAAATTTCGGGTAAAACCATAAGTATTAACTAAATGAATTGAGTAATAGAGTATAGTATGACGTAAGTCGTAAGTCAATTAGCATCCGTATCTAAATTGTTATTCGACCTTTTCTCTTATTTGGCAGCATTGAAACGTTGATGACTTATAGGAAATATTATAAGACAAAGGTCGTCTGTTCGATTCACGGTCTAGCCATGATAAGATTTTGATAAATTTCTATTTTAGTTCAAAGGGCTTACATCGTATCAAAAACGAGGAACCTATAAATTTAATTTCACTGCACTGGTAGACAAAGCGCGTCTTTGAGTTCCGCCACTCAACAGGCAATGTCTTATAAAATAGGCGGAAAGAAAAATAAATAGAGTCACAGAGTGTCTTAACACTTCGTTCCCTCTGCCTATCCTGCTATATGCGGGATGCAGCGTCCACCTACTTATTTGAATAATAAAAACTTAAACGTTTGTTGACTTGTTGTGTAGAAATAAATTACATACATGTAAGCTAGCATACTCTTAAAGTTGATATCATGTAAAATAATATAACGATGTGTTCAAATTTCATTAAATAAAACCCAACACCACTTTTATCTTGTCTATTATTATCCATCTATGCTATATTATGCCCTCCGGCTAGTCCTCATGTTTTTTATGTGACCTTCCTCCAGTATCATCGATACTGTATTCTCGAAGGTCAACCGATTTCCTGCCTTTCTCTTAATAATAAATATTTACTATATTTAGCCAACATTAACCTACATAAAAGTGTATGTTTATTCGTTAAGAGAGATTGTTTTTGCGCAGTGTCACAGCGAGACGCGGTTGTAGGTTCAATTCCCACTAGGGGAAATGAATTATTTAATATTTCCATTTCCTCGCTATGGAAAAAAGGCAAAGTGCGGCTTTGAGTTTCGTCATTTAACACGTAATGTTGGAACATCAGGTTTCTTCTGTCTATCCTGCTATTTGCGTGATACAGCGCGAATGATGTATTTCTTAAAAATATATTCATTAAGAAATGGCAAGTCTGGTCTGTTTCATAAATGGGACACTAGTCTAAAGCCCTATACATGTGCAGGCGCGGCGTAATGGTACCGGTGACATAACTGACATACCTACTTATATTCGAGTACCTTACATAATGAGTGTTTACACGCTATGCTATAATGTGAACGGCTTGAATTTTTTTTATTTTTATTTATATTATGTTTATTTTATCTTACCGTAAAAGGTAGATTTTACAAGAAAATTTTAGTAGTTACCAATATGAGTTGGTATATGTGACGAATAAATTAGGTTAATCATAAACTAAAGTTATAAAAAATAATAAAAAAATCCGATACCTGCTTTTAACTTTTTTAAATTTATAGTCAGATGCATTGAAAACGTCCCTTTGGTCCTTAACTCCTAGGCACTGCTCTCAGCTCTTAACCCTGCAACTAAAAGGGCAACCGCATAAGGTATTATGATGTAGGTGAAATTTGTCGCAGTGTAGAGCTGTACCTGAGCAATATGAAGATATCCGTCGTGGCTTTTCTCTCTTTTTAATTTTGAAAATGGCAACAAATATGTCACGAGAAAATATGTTAGATATTATTTCTATTAAACCAAAAAGTCATATCTCAAATATATAAAAAACAATAGATTTGTAATATAGAAAAATAACCTTACCTACCATAGTACAATCAGACAATACATACCACTTTGAATACAATACTTTCAAGTGATACTAATTGAACCCACAACCACCGCGGCTTTTAGTTCCTTGAGGTCATAAAGGTTTAAGTTACTTATTACACCTATATTTTGCTTCCTACTATATATAAGATTTCACTCGAATCCAACACACTAGTATTAAATAGATAAAGTTACATACATTCGATATTGTGTTGTGAACCACAAAGTTTAGCAATCGCATCGTAATATACTATTCAATTTTATATACAACTTATCGTCACCCGCAAGTTGGTAAAATGGAATATCAGTATTTTCCTATTTTTCTAAGAATTTCGAGATATCCTATCTTAGTGCTATATAGTAGAGGCTCTTCACTCCCTAACCTACTTACATGCCAAATTATAATATTTTAACTTCAGTAGTCTGGACTGTGCCTTATCTGTGAGTTAGACTCAGTAACGAAAGAAATTTATATTTAAGAATAATCAACCGAATGCTTTATAGTTTTTGCAACTTTACGTGTTTTCCTGTATAATAGGGAAGGCAGAAGGAACTACAACAGAATTGATCTCATGTTCGAAAACATCAAAATAAAAGGGAACCTACTTTTAAGACATTCCATTTCATTTCACTTCGGGTGAATTATCCAGACATTGTGCATGACTACTTTAGCGGGGAAATTTATATTAATTTTGTTTCTCTAATTTCCTTAATTTTCTCGATTTAATTAAAAAATCGTGTAAAGTTGGTTAAAGTGAAAAATAAATGTCAGTTAAAGTACGAACGTATTGCGTAAATTAAACCATTCTTTACGGTTTACATAGAAACGGACCGTTCACTTTGAATTCCATACTTCGTGGTCAACTAGTTTTTGTATGTTAGGTACATTTATAACATTTAAGACGCGATCGAGACATGCGATATTTGTGATATTTGGTTTTATTACCGATTTAATTTGAGAAAAGTTCATATTGGAAAAGAGAATATTATTAAAGTATCGTCAGGAAAAGTACAAAGTGTAAAGTACATAAATTAAATTTAATTAGCTTCACGCTGTATCCCGCACACAGCAAGGTAGGCAGAAGGAACCTAGTGTTAAGACACTCCGTTCCCGAATTCTGGAGGCATTGTGTATTGAGTGGCAGAAATCAACGCCGCGCTTAACCTCGACATCAGAGCGAAGAAATGGAAATATAAATTTAAGTAAATATTTCATCTCCTCGAGTGGGGATCGAACCCACAACCAGTCGGTTTTGCAGTCACACCTCGTGCCACTGCGCCACGACCGGCCTCGGAAGTGTAAAGCTTAAGTATGAGAATTGTAAATGTATGAATCAAATTTGGTATGTAATATCCAAATTTGATTCTGCTATGACACAAAAATAAAATGCTTGAACTTCGAGAACGCAGTATCAAAGATACTGGAGGAGGGTTACGTAAAAAGTATAAAGACTTCCCGGAGGGCAGGTATATCGAGGTTGAAGACAATGGACGAGGCGGAAGAGGTATGCAGCGTTTGGTGCTCCGTGGGGTTTGGCGCTCTGTCCTCTTTGACTACCCCGCTGGGAACATTTTGAATGTAACGGGACTCGAACCCGCGCCTCCTGGAAACTGACCGACCTATGGCTTAGTGGTCAGAGTGCCTGGTCGGTTTCCAGGAGGCGTGGGTTGGAGCCCCGCTACGTTCAAAATTTTTATATGTTTTCTAAATAATTATTTTTCTTTCGTAAGTGTGGAATAACACTTTTAAAAAAAATGTTTAAAAACACTATTCTTATTTCTCAAGCTTGTAATAAAATAAGATATCTTTTATTGTATTATTGTATTTTTTCTCATGCTCTATATTACATATATATATATGTAACTCTTTTCATGTGAACGCTCATTTTGTTCTCTAAGAAATAAAATTAATAACGGAAAATAAATTAATGGCACTCAATTAGTCGTCAATTAGCATTGACTTAAATAAAATAATAAAAATGAAATGTGTATTTTATACATATTTTATTTTGTATATAGCTTCACACTGTATCGCACTCATAGCAAAATATGCAGAGGGAACCTAATGTTAAGACACTTCGTTCCCATTAAGACTTCCATTCACCACTTTCAACCTAATTTTGGAGGCATTGCGTGTTGAGTGGTACTAAACACCGCGCTTTGCCTCGTTACCAGAGCTAGGAAATAAAAGTATTAAATATTTCCTTCTCCCGACCTAGTAGACAAATTGCGATGTTTATTTCCGCCACTTAAGTCGTAATGTTTCAAAAATTAGGCGGGGCGTGGGGATTAGACTGTCCTAACACTAGGTTTCATCTTTCTACCTTGTTAAGAAAGATAACGCGTTAATTAGTTTTTTTTCATAAGTTTATATACTCGTAATACAAATTTCGGTAGACAGAGAGACATAATGCGGCGTTAACTGATCTGTGATATAGTCTCGAAATCGTTCGGAAAGCGGAAAACCGAATACTTTGGCAACAGGTTCCCTCTACCTAACCTGCTATATACGGGATACAGCGTGAAGCTAAAAAAACATTTCGAATTTTCAATCAGTTCAAATGAATGGACCATGCATGCTCTATTGGTTTACAAAGTTAGAACGTTCTCTTGTATGTAGGTCACTCACTCAAGGATTGTAATAAGTTCTCAGGTATTACTAGATCAAATAATGAAAACTAAGTCGTCGTGGCGCAGCAGTACAGCGTCGGACTGTATACGCGTCGGTTGTAGATTCGATTGTCATCTAGGAAAATGAATTATCAGATGGGTTCTGTCACTTCATATGCAATGTCCCGAAAACACGGCGGTGCGTGAAGAGCGGAGTGTTTTAACTAGATTCACTCTGCATATTCTGCTATAAATGTATACGGCGTGAGAATAAAAAATTAAAACTCATTTTGTGAGTTATAAATTTAAGTTTCTTAAGATTTTTTTTTTTAAAAGTTGATGATTTGCAAAAGATAGAAGATAGAAGAAAGAGGTTTTAAGAAGCTATAGAGTAAAATTTAAATATGTACTATATTTTTTTGCTATCGCAGCCCATTTGACAACACAAAATGATTAATATAATATAATTCAATGAAAAATTTCGTACCTGTACCTACCTATTTTCTGAATGAAAATTACATATTAGGTGTTATCATTTTTTTTACAGCTTCATGCTTTTTCCATATACCACAGTAGACAAAAATATTTTTTTGCTAAGAATTTTCTCACATTCTGTCCAGTTTTTGAGACATTTTGTTTTGACTAATCTAACGCTGCGAACGCGACAAGTTGTGGGGGCGTTTTCCATTGGAGAAAATGAATTATTTAATATTTTCATTTCCTCGTTCTGGTAACGAGGCAAATTCCGGTGTTGAGTTTCGCCACTCAACACACAATGCCTCTAGAATTTGACAAAAGTGGAGTAAACTACTAAGTCACACGTTCTTATCAAGTTACGTCAAAATTCTTGTACATCTCTCTTACAACATTTTTTTTACTGAAATGTTTAATTAATTAAGTTTTTAAGACGAGATAATTGACACTTAAACACAACACTCACATTTATATTGATCATTTCGTTAATATCTGTAGATGATTACATGAAAAATTGTGAAACTTTACAGTCTAGTAAATATTTAGTTCAAAGTCAACATTTTTTCGTTTTATAACGAATGGTTTTTTTTTCAGATGGACCAATTACTTCGATATATACACATTGAGCAGCGAAAATGAAATTTGAAATAAGTGCCATATTATTTTTAAGTTCTCTTACGTTAAGTTTATCCAAATCAATTGATATCCAAAAGTTTAAGGAAGACAATATAAATGATATAGAAAATGATATAATAGATTTCGATGATGAATATTCTGTTAAATATGATAAAAAATACGAAGTACTTCCTTGGACGTCAGGTGATTTTAAAAAAGATACTTATAAGTACACTATCATTAAAGAAGAGAAAGTCAAAGAAAAGAATGATGATACCGACACTAGTATAACAACGTTAGATTTGGTGACAGATAATATTCGAAAAACAACAGAGTTAAGTGTTATACCACTAGAGCTGCTTAGTACAACCGAAGCTGTATCTGTTAGTGTTACAGAACATACACCAGAACCTGACTTAACAGTAATACCCCTGAGTACTACACAAAAAATTCCACTGGAAATAATTATTAATGAAACCGTAACTTTGCCGCTTTCTACAGAAGTATCTGAAGATTTCAATTCTACAACAGTGTTTTATGAAATGACAACAAAAACAATAAATCTCACCGATACTATAGACAGCAGTACCACACTATCAACAACTAACGACAAATATGTATTAGATTTAGACACAGATGACCCGTTTATTACGCAAGAAGACGCAACAGAATCATTTATTATTATCAAAAATGAAACAAATATTTTAAACAGAACATTAAGTAACGCAAACAGTAATAATGATACTGTAGTTGATGAAACAGAGAGTATAGCCTCAAACGATGAAGTACCAGTATTCACAGAATTAGATACAGAAAACTTAACTGAAGTGCCGGAAGATTATTATGATTCAAAGGATATTGTACCCACTCCTACTCCTAAAACAGACACTTTATCAGTGATTTTTGGATTCGCTGGGAGTGTTGTAGAAAGTGTAGTGGAGAGTGTGGCAGAAAGAGTGGTACCGAAAGGATTATATGACCTATTTAAAAGAATGCAAAGACAAAACGAGTTGTTAGAAGCTGAGAAATTAAGGAGTAGAGAAGAAAACGGCGGAATAGGTATTACATGTATATTTATACTAAAAAACTTTGTATAAGCAATTAACTATTTATAACTAAGCTGAATAATAATGATAAGAGAACAATTTATTACAATTTACTTTAAACAATTTATAAAACCATATAATATGTTTTTTTTTTTAATATTTATCCGTTTCATCTATCAGGTCAATTCACACGTGGTGTGATTAAGACTATATCGACAGGGTTAAGCAGACCTTTCAGTCAGCTCATGGCTGGTGTCAGAGACATTGGTTCCTTAGACAGTGATCGTGGTTTCATCAACAGTTTAGCCTCCGGTGTCACCAGTGTTGCCAACGTTGCCAATTCCATGGTTGACGTCTTTAAAGACAGAGTCGAAGCTATTTATCCTGGTAAAGTTTTCTTTTATGTTTTATTTCTTTTATTATATTTCATAAAATAAATATATGTTTGTTAAAGATTCAGTAAATATAGACGTAGGATTAATTTTTTGTTTCGAATTATTCTTCCTTTTCTGGATCTGATTATACAAAATTCAGTTAAACTTCGCTGTTTAATAAACAATGACTATAAAATAAGCACAAAGTGGTGTACAACACTTTCAGGTACAATCTGGTGTGGAGACGGCCATTCCGCGCAAGCTCGCTCCAGTGACTTAGGTCTCTTCTTTTTCACGGACACTTGTTGCAGGCAGCACGACGCATGCAAGATGTATGTATTGGCAGGAGAAACGAAGTTTGGACTCACCAACACTGGATTATTTACCAGGTATATTAATAGTAGTTTTATCTCATAGGGCAAGAAAAATAATTTAATGTAATTAAAATTAGAAACAATCAATTGTGGCTTTTAAAATAAAATAATGTTTTGGTGGGCAATATATTATAAATGAAAGATTTCAAGAATTTAATGATGAATAATCGAAAAGTTAAGGTTCGAGTAGAGTTCAACTCCTATTCCGTGAAATGATGTAAATGACAATTTTTTTTCATTTCGGCGCTCTGGTAGACAAAACACAGTGTTGAGTTCTGCATACAAAACCGACATACCTTAAAATTAAACGACAAGTCGGGAATGAAATGCTTTAACATTCAGGTACCTTTATCTAACGTGCGTGTTAATGTGTGTACGTATGTATGTGTGTACGTACGTATGCGTGTACGTGTGTATGTGTGTACGTGTGTATGTGTACATGTGTGTTCGTGTGTACGTGGGATACAACGTGAAACTGCTTTTTTTATTCAACGTACTTTTTTATCACAGATCTAATGAGCATTGCCGTTTCCCGACATCATTTACAAATTGCTGCCATTGTATAAACTATAAACCAACTCTCATGACTTACACTTTCCCTTTCGCTGTCAGTCATAAATAATATAAATGTATATTATAAGTATAAATGAGCTACAGAAAAATATTGTTACATTATCTTTCGTCGTTATGCAACTAAATGTTCTTGATATTCGTGAAAACTGGTTTCTTTAGCCCAATTTCCTGGTTATGTTAATTTGGTAGGCGAAATTGGCTGGTATTGCAAAATGCAAAGGTCGTGGATTCGATATCTAGTTTATGTAATGGAAGTATGCGTCGTTATGGTATTGGTATTTATTTGTATTTTTTTATAGCTTCACGCTGTATCCTGCACACAGCAAAGTAGGCAGAGGGAACCTGATATTTACGTGGTTCTATTAGACGTCTCACTATGCAACCCACAACGGTAATTTAAATAAATTGCGTGCGATATAAATCTTACAAGAAACGTTTATTTTCATTTTATTATGATAATGTACTTTGTTAGGCTGTCGTGGCGCAGCAGTATAGTGTAGCGAACACAATGGTTCTGGGTTTGATTACTACTCAGGGAAATTAATTATTTTCATTTCTTTCGCTCTGGTAACAAAACAAAGAGCGGTGTTGGAGGTGAACTAAGTTACTCAAAACCTTGTGTCGCGAAAGTTGGCGGTTAATGTAATGTCTTAACCTTAGGTTCCCGCTGTTCTTATAAAGCAACAATATTTAAAAAGTGCAAATAGGTAATTTTTGCACCAAATGAACAATATTACATTACAATATGATATTATTTATTATCTTTATTTTTTAATTTCTAGCTTCGCACTGTATTTGCGATGAAAAACGGAACATGCAGGATACAGCGTGAAATTAAAAAAAAAAACATTACTAAAGCACTCAAACCTACAATAATAAACTAAAATAAGATCACAATCTTCTCTTCAGCCTTGAGGCGTAAAATGAATTAAACTTTAAATGTTAAAACAAAACAATGTAAACAAGTTCGAAATAACAAGTATATATAAGTTAGATAATAAATATGGTGGTTATTGGTGCAATTGCTAGCTCAGGAAAATGTTTATATCAAAATATTTTTTCTATTTTTCCTCTCCGACAAACCGCAGTGTCATATTTAACCAGACAGTGCGGCGTTCAGTTCCGCCATTTAACACTGAACACTGAACGGAATTGTCTAAACGTGGAACGGATTGTTTTAAAATTAGGTTCCTAGGTTCCCTCTGCTCAACCGGCTATGAGTCAAATACACTGTAAAGTAAAAAAAATATAAATTATTAAACTAATCGCTTGTCAATTTGAACAGTTGTGTAAAACTATTATTTAGCTGTCATATATTTATTGTTACATTTTACGTAACAAAGTGACAGTTAAAATAAGGCAATACATAAGTCAATTTATATATAAACTTTACTTTTGATTGTATTGATTAGTTGTAATTTTTGTAAATTGTGTAAATCATCTTAAGTGCTTTACATATATGGCTCAGTGACACACCATCTGCCTATAAATGTGACGGTTTTGGATTCTATTTTCAGTCAGGGTACAAATACACAGAGTTGAGTTGAGTACAAAACACGGTGTTTAGTTCTGCAAATTAACACGCAATGTCTCAAATTGGGCGGAAATAGAGGAATGGAATATCTTGACACTAGGCTCCCTACTCTGTTATGTTCGGGATAGACCGTGGGGCTAAAACTATAATATTTCAGTTTCACGCTACATACTAGGTTAAATATAAAGCCTACTATAAAATTACTTCACAACTACATTCAAGGGTTAAATACCTGTTATTGAAGAGAAAATTTCTCACTGACGTGGGTTCGATTTCCACTAAGGGTAACAAAACGTTTTCATATCCTCGATCTGGTAACGTAGATAAACATATTTAATGTTTTATTTGTAGGATACAACGTAAAGCAGTTTAGCAGGATTCAAACACAGGACCATAGTGTTTTATAACCGTGAACTAACAGACAACTGGTTGTATAAAATATGACAACATATACAATTCATTATTAATAGCAAAATTATTACAAATATCAGCTGCTTTATGACGATCGTAAAATTTACTACTCTATAATGGATAGATCAATTTTGATTGAGTTTCTCATTTATCTACAAATATGTCGTAGATTATGTAAGATTTTAGCTGGGTGTGTTTTTGTGTTTATTCTGCTCCTCACTTTGTATGTCTTAATATTTTATGTTGAACATTATATTTTATTTACTTGAACTTTCTTTTCTTTACGACTGGCCGTAGTCGTGGCGCAGGGGCACAAGGTGTAACTGTAAAATCGATTGGTCGTGGGTTTCATCCCCACTGAATTGAAATATTTATTTACAATCATATTTTCATTTCACCGCTCTGGTGTCGAGGCACAGAGAGGCGTTGAATTCCGCCACTCAACACGCAATGCCTCCAGAACTTGGCGGAAAATGGGGAACGGAGTGTCTTAACACTAGGTCCCCTCTACTTACCGTGGTGTTTGCGGGATACAGACTGAAGCTGATTTATTTATTTTTATTTACTTTAACTTTAGCCATATATATGTATTTACACATATATATATATATATATATATATACATTGTAAACTTAAATCCTATCAAAAACGTAAATATGAAATGAGAGACAATTTCAATATTGAATAATGCATCGTTCTTGATCGACCGGCGCCACGGTGGCCTCAAAAAAATATAATTGTTGTTATTATTTAAAACAACAACATGCCTATAAAAGTTAGATTATCTAATTTCTTGCGTAAAGAGAAAGCGACAAAACTGATCTTGTTAATAATTGTGTTTTGAGTTTATTATCCGGCTAATTGATGTTGTAACAAGCTATTGTTGTGTAATCGTGATGTCATGAGAACATTTTATTTTGTAAGCGTTATACCTAAACTTAATATACGGCCTAAAGAGGCTTTAGACTTTAGAGTAGGTGCATAGATCAACATTTTCCATTCGAGTAATTACGGACTAAAATGTTGGCCGACACAAACCAAAGACAGAAGAAATACTTATGATTTAGCTCAGGTATAATTTTTTCTTTATTGCCCTGGTAGGCAGAGATCACCTAGTACTTTTCAATATTTCCGCCTAATTCTCGAGACATTGCATGTTGTGTACGCAAGAATTTTCGACACCATGTGCATCGATTGGCGAAACTAAACGCTGCGTTTTGTCTTGGTACCAGAGCGAGGAAATGAAAAGAATTCCTTGTCCCCAGTAGTAATTTAAACTGTAGGCGTCACGTTTACACCCAAAGGACCTTATAAATAATATTCATTTATTAATCTTTCTTTTTCTTTCCACAGGTCGCATTGCAGTTGTGACGCAAAGTTCAGGGAGTGTCTTCGTAAGACTAATTCTTTAGTTTCCGCGCAAATCGGTCTCACATATTTCAATGTGCTGGGCCCTCAGTGTTTTAGAAAAGCTCATCCTATAGTACGCTGTGTACGACGGACTAGGTAAGTCATTTTTTTTGTGTGTTGCTCACTGTTCCACATGCAATTGTCCAATTTTCCAAACATTGCATATTAAATGGCAAGACTCAACGCCATGCTTTATTTACCAGAGCGAGGAAGGAATTATAATTTTACCCCCTGACTGGGAGTGAACCCACAACCATCGCGCTTACAAGTGATCCCACTGAGCCATGTCGCGACAGCTTATATGTACCATATGGGGCAGGTTAGACAAAGGGAACCTAATGTTAAGACTTATCATTTTCCCATTTGAGTGACTTAAGCGTGCATTGCGTCTTAATTAGCGGAACCTAACGGTGCACACTAACTTAGCTAATATATGTAATCGAAAATAATTTTAAATATTAAATTGAGGATGAAACCCACATCCTCACGCACCGCATAGACATTGATTCCAATTAATAATATTAGAAGCTTATGCACGATTAATTTTCCAATCAATAATTTATTATTTATAGTGTGTAAATCTTACTTTATAGAGTCATAAAATATACAAATAGATTCTGTAATAATTAAACATTTTATAGCGCGACTAGTCGTCGCCTGCAATTTTGTTTGCGTAAAATTTAATACTTAACCTAAAAAATTCCGTTTTCTCTTAGCGCTCCCTTTTCAAGGAACTTACAGCTGTATTTTGACTTTCTAAGTCCAGTAGTATCGTCAGTGGCGGCGGACTAACCCGGCCTAGACCCTAGAGGCCCGGTACAGCGTGGTTGAATGAGGCCCTCAGTCTAAAAAGATTTATATATTTCACATATATTTTATTTCAATAACTTTTGCGAGCGATTGACCGCCTCGGTTTTCTAGCAGCTAGCTTAATTTCCTTAATGGCTTTGAATTGTTGACAATAGACGACTGCCGTAATCGTCTGGCTAGATTTGAGAAAACTGTAATGAACGAACGCTTACATGTAACTTTTATTGGGTCAATTTTCGCTTGAGACCGGATTTGGCTGGCTTGCCAGTGTCCAGCAATTGCAAGAAGCGCTTCCAACTATCTTAGAGAATCCACATTTCATCACAGTGGGACGCACAAAGTTTTAATACGTTTATGCGTATCTTATCGCCCCAAGTTTTTTATTCTAAAAATTAAAACCTATTTCTTATTATAAAATATTTGCTGTATTTCATAAAATGGAAATTATTATTGAAAATATTTTAGTCCTTTTCATTTTATTGTGGTTTTATAAAATCTCGAAAAGTGAATCAAATCGGGGACGAATAATAAACAACTGTCAGATAAGGCAGGACGAAAATACAGACCTGTGTAGCATATTTGTGAGTAAGTTAACCACACTTTACAATTTTTATAATTTTTATTCCTGATTGAAATCGTTTTTTTTGTGAAAAACTGAGTTATTGTGTACTTTGAGTGTCAGAGTGACCTGAAAAAGGTCTATATAAATTCATACTTAAGGTTGGTACGAGGTGACTTAGAAAAGACTCGTGTAAGACATACAGAACATCTTGGCGACTTTTGTTTAAAACACTATCTTTTAAGTGTTAGAAGAATTCATAAATTGTTTACTATTATGTGTACTGCATAAAAATAAAAATTTCAACAATTAGAGACTGTGACCAGTGTAAACATGACTTAATGCCGACGGCAGATCTGAGCAGGCGCGAGGACACTTGCCCGTCAGGAGAGGCCATGTGAACGTATTCGTGTAAAAGAGGGTAGATATAGGTGAAAAAGACTATAAAAGCAATGGAATTGTGTTAATCGGGGGTAGTTGCTTGTAGGCAACGGCCCTTATTGAAAGGAAACTCGTGTGAAGTATTGTTATTGGGTGATATTTATCAATAAATAAGAGTCACCGGGAAAATATTGCAATTACGTAGAACCTCTTTCCGAATAATTTAAAAACATATGGATGATATGTGTTTTATAAAGATGTTTTCTTTTAAAGGTTAACCGCTTCCGATTTCTAACAACATATATATTTATTATTTTCAGAATAACCAGCCTCAAATGTGAAGAATATGAACTGGATTACTCGAAACCCAAAATGTGGCAATGGTTCGACAACGAGACGTATTGACAGCACTCCACCTAAGAATAAAAAATAAATCTTTCCATTAGAAAAAGGAAAAATTTCATACATTTTTTTCGAAAATGATGATATAACTGTGATACATTGAGATTTTTTTTCTAATAATGATAAAATGACATTTTTTAATATTTATTTTACAAAAAAAGTTACCATTAAATAAGTGTCTATAATATTAAATATTATATTCTTAAATCATCTTGTGGTACAGTAGTGGTAAGTGTAAAGGTAGCCGCTTCAATTCATACTAAAGAAAGATTCTTTTTTATATATGTTTCTATCCTGAATAAGATTATTTCAAATAATACTACTAACTTCTACAATATTATTAATTAAATTAAGAATATTATTTATATTTGTTGTACTTTTTTGATAACATGTCCAGTCCCCATAAATACAGGAGATTTTTTCTGTTATCATATTCTCGGAGGTCATATCGTAGTACGATTTATTTGAGACTAGTATTCTCAAATAAATCGCATGATATAACCTCCGAGAAACATTATAAAACATTAAATAATCATTTTATAATTTTGAGAAATACCTATATGCCAAATTTCAGCTTTCTGCGCCTCATAGTTGCGGCTGGCGTTGCCTGTCAGTCACTTAGTAACGGAAGAATTATTCATGATAAGTAGATTTTATCCGATCGTTTTATTTTCATGTATTGATTTTAAAATCAAATCAAGTAAAGGAAATTCCTTGAAGGAGCTTAAAATAGGTTAAGTAGGTTGTAAGTCATATGGGATCATATAAGCAAACGTCTAAAAAGAGAGAGAGAAAGAGAGTTTTAATACTTTTAACCCAAAACAAAATACGGTACATGTGAAGAAAATAATATCTTTGATTTTATTACATGTGATTTTATTTTAAGCTTAAAAAGTAAACAAGGAAATTTTTATATGCTAAGTTCAAAAAATTGAAATAGGTCTTATATAGGAAATATCCACATCTCCTCATTTCCTCTATACGAGACCTATTATTTTTTTTATTTTATAAAGAAAAAAAACAATAGTTACTTTTATATTTTATTTACCAAACATCAGAATAAATATAGAAATGTCACATTAAACAATTAGTTATTACACTACAAATAAAGTTTGTATAAAAAACATAAAAATGCCAAAAAATCCATTTAACTTTGGGCCCTATGATAGTTTCGAACATTTTTAATAACAATAATAAAAATAAATCAATTCATAGTCATTTGTTTCATTATTATATAATTAAATTATATTAAACTAATGATAATGAAAAAAAAATCTTCAGTTAATTTGCAAGTGACGCTTATTATTTTAATATTATAAATATATTGTTTATAGAGATATAAATAAAAAATAATTCTAATTCCTTTTGTAGCGAGAAGAAATATCTTTTCTTATAGATTGAAATACAAAAGTACACGTACTTAATGTTCAACTTAATGTTTTTTTTTTCAAATAGACATTTGCAATGCCCTTGTCTATCGTCTAACGAACATAAGGCTATCACCGGTTCGGAAGGCAGTTTTATTGAGAAGAGCCGGCATCAAACTTAACAGTTTCTTTTTTATCAAACGTATCATAAGGTCCGATCTACTAACACTATGTGATATCTAAATGTGCGCAAAAATTTTCTTAAACTGTGTATACAGATATGTTCTTGTCAGTTAATGTTCGTGCAGTCGTTTTTTATGAAAAAAATACATTTAGGATTGTATTTTATATAGATAACAACAAAATTGCTAATATATATATTTTAAATATTACTCTGCTTGATAAAAACATATAAACATAAAAAGCTTCTACAAAACGTTACAATATTTTTGATCTATTAAATTGTAATCAAATAGTAGATCGCGTGCAAACAATTCTTTTTATTTCATTAGTATTTAATGGAAAATGTCATCAAATTTAATTTTATTAAACATACGCATATTAAATAATAAGTTTAAGTAAAATAAAGCTTCACTTATATTATGATCATAATATTAAAGTTATTTTTGTTGTTACCTATACAACAAAAATTTAAATAAAGGAAACAATTTGCTACTATTTCCAAATATTTTATGTAAACATTTCCGTCTCTACTGATGCCTATATGTATATATAGATAATGATAAATGACGTCATACAAAGCTATATAAATACAAATTGTAAAATTGTAGTAATTTGTTCATTAAAAAACATTGAGTAAGTCATAATAAATTATGTAAAGCGTAAACATTCTGCTATGATTATTCTAATTTAATAATGATATAAATAATATATGTATGTAAATCATTGTATTATAATATGCTAATGAAAGCTACTAAATGTATGAGATACTAAATATTAAATATTAAAAAACACAGGTGATATATTCACAAGGATACACCGATATAGGGGCATCATTAAACTATCATTATAATGATATAAAAATCTAAAGTAAGCTACGCCTACAAAACCCTATGAAAGTATTGGCCTTTCAAATATATAGACATATTGCTTAACGTGGTCCAATGGAATATAATTAGGATTAGTTTAGGTCAGACTTAGGTCCTGATAAGGGAGAAAGGAGGAAGATATTAATGATTGGAAGTACGAGTTAAGTCAAATGTCAGGCTTCACTATTATTTATACGGGAATTATATTCACCATTTTGTTTTATTTTATAATTATAAGAATAGCCATAACTGTTTGATTTGAAATTTACTTTTTAAGCCAAAGTATGACTATATATCAAAAGAAATTCAAGCTTGATATTTATCTAAGATGATATCCTTATTGTCAATTCCCTGGTTTTTCTTACTACTCTCGTTTTCAAAGAGTCATCCCTAAATATCATTATTAAACTCAACTACTATAAGTTCATTATATAATAGAATATAATATAATAATGATATTTAATGATTAATATTCCTCTACAATAGCTAAGCCTCTACTTTTGACTAATGATATCTGATGGACTAGATCAGTACTAGGATGGTCCAGGATTGTCCAAGGGTGAGGTGAAATTGGTGTTTTATTTGGACCCTGGGATATAAAGCGTTATAAAACTGGCGTAACTAAAGATTTTAGTATACTAGGATGAACCTAGTGTTTGTATGTCTACAATATATTTGTTAATGTAATTCTAATATTATTTTGGGTAATTTTATTTATTAATACAGATATTTGACTATCACGATTAGATAAGTGTTTTTGTATTAATAAATAAATAATATTAATACGACAAATTACAATGACATCAAAAACATGAACGTACAATAGATCTACTTATTATAATAAGTGATTTAAATATCATTCCTATTATAATATAATTGTGTTTCTAGCGTCTAAATACACGCGTCAGCTATAAATATAAAATAAACTCTAATAAAATAAGGCAAATGGGTTTTACGGAGGGATTTAAAAATATTCACTAAATGTCAGGCACTCAAATTGAAATTATTTATCAAAGGAAAGCTTAAGGTCTAGTTTGTCTATACTATAAATAAAGTAATTCTGGGCAGGTTTTTAAGGAAAAAAAATATAATAGACTTATCTTTGTTGTAGATATGTCGAATGGACTAGGTGCTTGTTAGTTTACAGTAGAATTTAATTCATTATTTTATTTAACTTTCATATGAAAAGTAATTCTTGCTTGAAAACTATTATCACTATTTCAAAGGTTTATTTTATAAAAGGCTAGTTAATTTAAAGTCCATTCATTCATATATCAACATTGATATCCACGAGTTTTCACATTTTTCACTAAATGTATAAAGCTACGCTACATCAAAACAGCGCATTTTAAAACTTTGGCAAAATATTTTTGGATGGATTCAATTATAATTCAGTTAATAGTCTGTTAACGTGCCTTTAGCTCTCTGTGCCTACGCTTAACTACTTTCTACGGCTTTACTTTACAATCTAATTGCCCTGTTTCAGCTGCCCAACTCGCATAGTCACTCTATCAATAATTCTTGCTCTACCTTCATTTATATATCACAAGTTGTTAAATGCAAATATTACGCAAAATAACATTCACAGTTTCTTAAATAGAATATGAAATCACAGTATGGTACAGTTATCAAAGATTTTATCTTGCAATAATTTTATTTGAATGCGACATGTTGTGGGTTCGATTCCCATTCGAGGACATACACGCTATGCCTCTTGAAATCCTTCTGCCTACATTCGGGATACAGCGTGAATCTGTTTTTTTTATTTGAAATGCCAAATATTTAAATTTTAAAGGGAAATAATATTAATTAATGTCGTTTACCATTACAATAGTTAAAGTTGAAGAATTTTACAACTTGTGATATAAATAAATGATTTTGAACTTACGATTCACTACAACTATTCATTACAAAACACTCCTATGTGTATGTTTGTCTATTTCTAATTCGTTAGCTTATACTTGAAGCCATGGACCCGATTGGTGTTATACAGAATGAAAAATATTTGGAAAGATAACGAAAAAAAGAAACAGAAACGATAAGATAGCGATAAATATCTAAAAGGGTCGTCTAAATAGATTATAAAATACAGAAAAAAGAATATACGGATTTAGTTTAAATAATATATACTTATGTTTTTACAATATAGTACGAAATCACTAATATATCCGTCAATTAATTGGTATATACTCCTTATAATCTAATTTAAATATATTTTAATAAACAAATTTCAAACATGCAATATTAATAAAGGCATTAGAAATCTTTATCTGGTAAGTTTAATCATGCCTAAACATGCTGCCATTAATGATATATTTCATTAATATATTATACTAATGATAGCCAATGACATTAGTTCGTTAATTATAATAATCATTATAACATAATGATAAATAATCTAACATCTAATTGGAATATGAACATTTATTTAGGAGACACGATGGGATCACATATAATTTTATTAAGACTAACGAGTACATACTCAATACTTCTATAATACTTTCATTGTTCTTCATTTCTTATTTTTTTACTTTTCATTTCATTTGAAATGAAAATTTCATTAAAATTGTATAATAAAAGATAATAATTTTTAGTTTTTTTTAACGGAAAAATAATAAATATATATATATATATATATATATATATATATATATATATATATATATATATATATATATATATATATATATATATATATATAAATATATATTAAAAAAGTCTTCTATACAATAATAATATATTATAAATTTTTATGTCATAGTGACAGCCGCCGGCCCGTCTTTTCCCCGTAAGCATAGCAAATGTTTTTCAAAATCCTTCCTTTAATTCATATTTTTTGTGCAAATAATACTTAAATAATAAATAAAGTTCATATTAAATAATAAGCTATGCATATTCATTATAATTTGACATAAAATACATTCGATTTCTATATCGAAACTGTCTAGCCTGTAATGTTCTATTTTTATAATTTTTGTTCGATGCAAAAATCAGTATGTTTATTAAAATATTCAAAAAATGTAAGACTATTATTTTTCTAATTAATATTATATAGCAGAGGTTGGGTGAAGAACCTAGTATTCAAACACACAATTTGTTTTCCTCTTATCGCCTGAATTTAAATTTGCACACTGACTTTTACAATAATTAAATTATAATAATATAATTGGTACAGTTGGTTATTCATTAATTTACAAATAAAAAATATAGTGAGAATCAGAGTGTCTTAACACTAGGTTCCCTCTGTCTACTCTGTTGTGTGCGGGATACAACATGAAGCTGATTTTTTAAATTAAAAAAATATATAGTGTCAATGTGATGATGAAAAACAAACGATTAAATTATAATAAATTGATTTCTGCAAGGTTATTTGAAAACATTTAAAATTGTATATAGGTACGCACATAATTATATATATTTTTAAGCATTGCTATTTTATTTATTGTTAAATATTGATTATATAGGTAAGCAAATGTTGATTACTTGGGGAATATTCGCTTCGATTACGTTCGTAATAATTACGCTTTTAATCATTTGACGAATTAAGCGTAGTTATTCGCACAATCGAAGAATGGGAAGCAGGCGACGGGCTCGGCGGCGGAATGCTACAGTACGTGGAGGTTTTCACAGGACTTAGACTTGGAGTCGCGTGCCCACACCCGTCCTAGTAGACCCCGCACCTGGAAAATATAACATGAGATATCAGTGCTCTACCTCTGCCTTACCTTTGCCTACCTATTTTTTTTTCTTTAAACTATCATTCCTATAGGAATGATAGACTAAACTAGATAAATCACTATAAAATATTAGAATTACACTTTATTCAGTAATAATTTAATTTTTGAATTGCTTCATCTTCGTTTTAGATATAGTGTAATTAAAAATTCTATATATATATATATATATATATATATATATATATATATATATATATATATATATATATATTAAATAAATGTAATATGTATATAAATGTTCACGATGATGACAGGACAAAGGATAATGTTATTTTGCGCTTATTTTGTCTTCTCTGTCAAACGGAAACCCTGAACATCTCCGATGAAGAAAGATCCCTTATAGTAAAGGGTGTAAAACCTGCAGGAGAACTTTCTTCTATATTTCTAGGTAAGATGAGAAATAAAAACTATACATACTTTTACACTAGCAGACAGTCTAGTACGTTTCCTTGGAGTGCTGGAGACAGAAGACGGCGCGGGGGCGGCGTTGTTTTCCGTTTCTAAAGGAGAACGAGCGCGACTGCGGTTCTTTCTGGAGCCGCTACGTTTTCTGAAATTTGTGAAATAATATACAAATTAATTCGATTGGAATTATAAATACAGTAGGATATCATTTTAGCCTCATTCAGTAGTCTTGTTCATAGCAGGCAAAGGGAATATAGTGTTGAGATAGTTCATTTCTCATTTTCCGTCCAATTATCAAGATATTGTGTAAAGTCAAAGGCGGAACTCTACCTTGCGTTTTGTCTGGTTACCAACGCGGGAAAATGAAACTCATTTATTTCTTCGAGTGGATATCGTTGCGTTTACAGTGAGATTGTTAGCCGCTGCGCCACGATAACCTCAAAAATATTAATTTTGCAATTATCACTACTTTTTATTTTGTCATTATGATTAATCATTAAATTCGTCCTTACCTAACTCTTTCAGCATGCTGTTGCTTTAGCCTGATCTGTGTGAGGAGTCCCACTAGCAGCTCGTCGACATTATGATTGATGCCCACCGATGTTTCTATGAACTTGCACTCGTATGATGTGGCCAGAGCTTTGCCTTCTGAAAAGATATATAAAATGGGCTGTAATTATAGAGTCGAAGAAGTAATTAAATAATCGAAAAAGTAATTAAATATAATATCTGAGATTTTTTTTGTAGTTTCACGTTTTATCCTTAGCAGGGCAGCTAAAGAAAGGAGAATTCAGTTTTCGAATTGCGTATTGAGTGGCGGAACTCAACGCTCGGTTTTATTTTTTTACTAAAATAATTAATTTCCCCGAATAGCAGTGGAACCTACAACCGTCAATATTACAGTACGAGGCTGAGCCAAACATATATAACAAAACCTTAAATAAGTTCAGCTAAACGATCTTTCTGTCCGTAATTTCATTCAATAGTAATAGAAACGTCGTCTCTACGAGTTTGTTGTACTAAAACGGGCGTTAGTCGAGCTATAATGTGTATACGGTCTAAAGTCTGTTTTCCACTACAGAATATAGCTGTGTTTTTAAAGCGATAGTGAAGACTAGTATAATTACAAAGTGCTTGGACGAAATAAAGGAGGCTGGAAATAACATAAGTCAATTATGTTTTTTCTAATATTTCCGCATTTATCAGGGTAGACAAAGGGATAATATAAAGACATTCTGTGTAAGTATAAAGACATTCTGTCCCCTACTTTATGCCCAATTTTAGAGACCTTGTGTATTGAATGGCGGTACTCAACGTCGCGATTTGTCTTTTTACCAGACCGAAGAAATGAAAATAATGACTTGCCTCCACAGCTTATTAAGGTTTATCTATTTATTCTACAAAGACAATAGCTTCATATATTATTGAATATAGTATCCAATGGAGTTACAATCTAAAAGGGCTGATAGTCGTAACCGACCACCACCGACCTTGGACCTTTTTCGTCCTCTTTACGACATCCCTTGCGGAAAAATTAGGGGTAGCAATTACAGGGTTTACTCTTATTTGGTTAAGCTGTAAAGCGAAGGGTGAAGGTAGTGTAGGCTAGATTGATCGTTTCAACAGGAATGTTAAACCTTTGTTTAATTAAAAACGTATACCGGAAGTATTTTACGAAATGGTTTGTTTAATTGCTGCGATTTGAAGGCGAGGCCGCCGTGGTTGTAGGTTCGATCACTAAGGGGGGGAAAGATTACATTTAAGTTATTTTCATTTCCCCGCTGTTGGTTTCCCGAAAATTTAACGGAAAGTGGAGAAGGGAGTGTCTTGCCACTAGTAAATAGTATCCCTCTGCCTTCAACGCTAAATCGGATAAACATTTCATAAGTAGCCTAAATATTAATACCTCAATAAGGAGTCGATCCCAACATCATTGTGGTAAGTCTTAAAGTATTTAAGCTTTCTTTTCCATTTTCATTCACAAATTTGAACGTTTCGTGTCAGGCCATTTATGGACATTTAAATAAAGTTAACAGCCGTTAACTTATTACGTATTTATATATTCTGTATTAGTCCCGACTTCCGAATCTCAATTACATGCACATTTTTTTGCGTCAGCTGCGACTTTGATTTACATTTGCAAAATGGTTTTGTCTGAAATATATAAGAAGTAGAAAAAATGTTTCTTCTTAAAAGATGGCGCGGCGGCGTAGCATCTGACTTGAAACGCGACGGTTGTGGGTTCTATTCCCAATGAATTGTTGTCATTATTTGCTTGCTCTGGTAGGACGACAAAGGGAGGCGTAGTATTCTATATGAACAAGAGTGTTTTAACACAAAGTTCTCCCACTCTACCCTCATATAGCAGTATGTGGGATGCACTGTGCGTGTGCGTGTGCGAGTGTGTATGTGTGTGTGTCTAAAAAGGGTGCGGCATACGCTTAGTGTAAGCGTATTGCGTATTAATTAACGCAACTTAACGCCAAGCTTTTGTTATCAAAACGGGAAAATTATAAAAAATAAAATATCCATCACTACGTTACGATAGACAATAAATAATTTATTTAGCTTTACACTGTATCTGCATAGATATAGCAGGGTAGGCAGAGGGAATCTAGTGTTAAGACATTCGGTTCCCCACGCACCACAATTTGTAAGGTTCGTGATGAGTGGTTGAGATCAATGCCGCGCTCTGACAATAATTCATTCCTATGAGTGGGAATCGAATTCACAAGCACCGCGTTTCCAGTCGGACGCTGCACTAAGACAGCGCCTTCATTTATTCGTTTTGAATAATATTTCCAAAGATTTTTCTTTATAAAACTCTAAAGGCCGGGTCACTAGAACCCGTCGTAAAAACCGAGTTTATAATATTACTTACAAAGGTATCTTTGTCATGAACACGTTACTTTGAACACAATCAAGGTATAAACAAAATACTTTTACACGAATTCTCACCTTGCTAGCAACATAATAAGAACCAAAATGACCTAAAGCTATACATAATATGGGTTAAACCATTAATCATATCCGAAATAAATTAAATGAAAATCGATATATAATGGAATCGAATACGAAAATCAGAAATTGGGGTAATGATAATACGATTGATGTTTGAGCTTTGATATGTCTATGTTCTTTTTTTAAAGTAAACTATATTTTGTTGTGGAGTTTTTTTATCCATTAATGACGTCATAAATATTCGGTTAAAAATATGTTTATATCCCTTATGGCTTACAGGGTAGGTAGAGGGAACCTTTTATTAAGAGAGTCTGTTTCTTACTCTCCGCTGAATTTTTGAGGCGTTTTAAGTGGCGAAACCCAACGCCAAGCAGAGCGAAAAAATGAAAATATTAAATATTTTATTCCTGCGAGTGGGAAATCGAATCCGTAATCGCATTTGCAGTCTGTTTTATGGTGTGCTGCTGTGACATTATCACATAATATATGTTTTCAAATACAAAAATTAACAGAAAAATAAAGCAAAATTAAATTATATCAGCTTCACGCTGTATCCCGCACTCAGCAGGGTAGGCAGAGGGAACCTAGTGTTAAGACACTCCGTTCCCCACTTACTGCCGAATTCTGGAGGCATTGCATGTTGAGTGGTAGAACTCAACGCCGCGCTTTGCCTAAGAGAGCGAAGAAATGGAAATATAAATTTAAGTAAATATTTCATCTCCTCGAGTACGGATCGAACCCACAACCAGTCGGTTTTACAGTCACACTTTGTACCGTTGGCTTCATTTATCTAATTACTTATACGAATTCGGGGCAAGTAGCTAGCCAGTATTTTTGTATAAAACCACGTATTCAGTAGACCATTTACAGCGCCTTACCTTTGAGACCTCGTTATAATTTTTCAATTAAATATAGATTATAAAGAAAACTTTTTGAGTAGTAAACCTTGAGTTCCTCTTCAGGTGAGGCGCAAAAGGTTTTTAAAGGAAAATATTTAATTAGAAAGTTTTAATTTGTGTTAAATATTCCATGAAGCTATAAGACGCAGCGTCACAGGGTCCGACTGTAAACGTAACGGCCGTGGGTTCAATTCCCACGTAGGGGAATTAATAATTTTCATTTGCTTTTGCCTGGTTACTAACAAACACGTAATGTCTCGAAAATTGAGCCGAAATTGTAAAACGGAGTGTCTTAAAACTAGGTTCCTTACGACTACCCTGCGGTGTTCAGGATACATTCGCGTGAACAAATATTCCATTCGGAATCCTATCTGTCTTGGAAATGTTTATAATTATTTTAGGTTTTGACCTTATTTTATTTTATATGGGAAAAGGTACTTATAGTATTTGAATTATTAATTTGTGAGTGTTAATGCGTGCTATATATAAAAGGGCACTAGGGCTTTGTACACACTTGAATTCAGGGCTCAGTTGAACAGTAATATATTTTTTCAGCTTCACGCTGTATCCCGCACACAGTAGGGTAGGCAGAGGGAAACTAGTCTTAAAACACTCCATTCCCAACTTTGCGCCAAAATCTGGAATTCCTGGAATACATATTTAAATAAATATTTCAGTTCCTTGAGTGGGGATCGAACCGACAATCAGTCGGTTTTGCAGTCACACATTGTGGCTCTGCGCCACGACCGGCTTCGAACAGGCAATAATATGCAAGGAATTATAACATTATAGTACGAATGATGAAAAGTGGCCGGCCTGAAGTTAACTGTTGATGGTTGATATTTGATTTTTGTTGCTTTTTTTTTAAATTATATTTTGGACTTTTGCGCGTTGCTTACTGTTCCCCAGTGAGCAACGCGCAAGTCCAGAAAACCTAACGGCGAGCATATGTAAAGAGTTTGATGACAGTCGACGAGGTGAAAGAGATACCATAGCGTTTAGCGCTCCGTTCTCCCTGACTATCTCTCTAGGGATGTAACGTAAAGAAGAATAGTTTTGATATATTACTGTACTGTTTCCGCACGCAAATTTGTTTGTGTAATTAAAACTTAAAATCGCTTTTAATCCTTCTCAGTGACCTCTCACACTTGCGTAAGTCTGGAAAAATGTCATTTTTATAAAAGTAAGCTAACAAGGCAGCCGGTATTCAAAGAATGACATACCGATCATAATTCATGTTATGTCAATACTAATTACTTCATTAAGTACTTCATATTGTATAGCAACCTGCACTTACTGTAGCCACAATTTCAGCTATTCCACCACAAAGAATTTTTCCACATTTTAAACAAACTAACGAGGAGCGCCAATTAACAGAAACATTCAAACGTAAACTGAAACACGGAATATTTGATTCCTCATAAAATAAGCATTCATTTTAAAATTGTACATCGTTTTCATTATGCATACATAAGTGATTTTAAATGGCCAATTATGAATATTTTGTTTCAACATTTCAATTTGCCTTTAAATAATATTATTTTGTAGGTCATCGTGAAAATGTGTTGGAAAAATGTATGGGTTCGATTCCCAATTATAAAGATACGAATATCAAAAGATAGGAAGATAGAGGCCGTAGTGGCGCATCGGTACAAAGCCTGATAGTAAATGCAACTCTTATAACTACGCGGCGTTGAGCTTCGCCACTTAACACGCAATGCCTCGAAAATTAGGCGGAATTGGAGAACGAAGTGTCTGACTCTAGGCTCCTTCTGCCATCCCCGCTATATTCGGGATATAGCGTAAAGCTAAAAAGAAACATCTCGTGTAAAAGTAGTGGAATTTAACGCTGCGCTTCGTCAATTGGATGGCGAGAACATAATAATAATTAAAATATTATCATTTTCTTTCGAGTGGGGTCGGACCTACAGCCATCGCGCTTAAAGTCAGATGGTGTCCTACAGTACCACGACGACATTATAATTTTCCGCACGAGATGAAGTGATCTTTCCATTATACCGCTTAAAGGGTTTCTGCCTACCCTAATGTGTGCGGGATACAGCGTGAAGCTAATTTAATTTAATTTTAATAAAATTCAAGGTGACATGAAGTCGAGGGAATAAGCACCCTTAAATACACTTTCCTCTACAAGGAAATGTCGTGTCACTTTAATGTGAAGATTATTTATTTTTATTTTATCACTCTGCTTAAAAGACAAAGCGCAGGGTTGAGCTCCGGACAACTTCAATGTCTCGAGAATTGGGCGGTAGTTGCGGGCGTGGTGTACTTAGTATCTCAACTCTAAGTTCCCCTGGTAATTTTGATTTAAAGAAAAGTTACAAACATAAACCTATTTCATTCATTATGTTTCTTTAACAAACAAAAACAAAGTAAGCTTATAAGAAAATAAGAAATCCCGAGTATGTATATTTAATTAGGTAAAAGTGCTTTTGTACTTAGAAATGATTAAATTCGATTCCTTTCAGCTTTCAAGTATTAGGAAAGGATCAAAGTAAAGTGGGCTTAGTTCGTAAGATATTTATTTATAGTGTATTGCCAATATCGCGCTGTGGAGATTGTAAGGGAAGTCTGTTTTCTAACGCTCTACAGAATGTGAAAAATATGGATTGAAATTGCACTTATTTATATATATTTTTTATATTTCTTTAGCTATATTCCACATATAGAGGGGTAGACAAAGGAAACATATTTTTATGACATTCCGCTTTCCATATTCCGTCGGTTCCGGTTGAGAAGCGGGGCGTTTTGTGTCGTGACTAGATGATTATAATTAAATGAGAATAATTCTTCACTCGTGTGGGAATTGAATCTACATCACGGTAAGACGTTGTGACCACTGCGCCAAGATGTTCTCATTTTTTACATGTTACCTATTCTATTTTTTTTACATTTTAACGCTATTAATCCATATAGCAGGGAAGGCAAAGAAAGTCAATTTTTGAGACACTCTGTTTCCCAATTTTTGAATCCGGAATTTCTCTGATCAGAGATCGAAACCACGACCGTAGCGCTTACGAACAGACGTTGTGCCACTGCGCAAAGTTATGTATTTTTTATTTCACACTATATCCCGCACACAACAGGGTAGGCAGAGGCCACCTACGCTAAGACACTGCGTTCTCCATTTTCTGCCGAATTCTGGAGGCATCGCGTGTTCAGTGGCTGAATTCAACGCCGCGCTTTGCCTTGACACTATTTATTTCTTTACGTAAAATATAGGCCATATTTTAGTACGGTGGCGGTAAAAAAGATTTTAAAAATAAAAACGTTGTTCTCTCAATTTATTTGTTTATTTTGTTTGTATGTTTGACAAAGTGAGGCAATGAATTTTCTGCTTTGAAAAGTTTTCATGTAGGTATTACGTACAACATATAAATGCGTGCCGTTGCGTCGTGGCGTAGCGGCACAACGTCTGTTATTGTAAACAGCCATTGTGGGTTCTATTCCCACTGGGGGAATGGATTGTTTTTATTTCCTTAATCTGGTAACAGGGTTTATACTGTTCCTCGCTAGGTAGGTATATTGGCGATTTTATTTTATATTTATTTAAATAAGGACATAAGGGACAAACATACAATACATTTGGCAAATAAAAAAAAAGTTGTTTTGAGCGACACCGGATGGGGGTGAAAGAGGGTACTCTGTCACTGAGAAATCGAAAACACTACGTCATATGTGACTGCTTGAAAGGATGTCGTCAGCGGCAAGGGCGTCCCCTGCGGGACTCGAAGCCTAAGCCAACCTTACCGTTGACGAACGGACAGGAGTGTTCTCTATTTTGTCAAATTTCTTAACTACTCAAATAGTTTGGAAAAAGGTGAAGTTCTCGAAGTGTGATATGTCAAAATTATTTGAAGTTCCAAGAAATTAAGGATGGTAATTATTTATTTTGAATGAAATTATGACTTTGACTTTGTGGTCCAAGGAGAATGATTTTGACAGGCTGACAGATTTACAGACAGACGAACAGACGGACAACCATATATTACTATAAGAGTTTTTTATGATAATCAACAAAAATAAAAAATCAACCACAAATATAAGTATAAAAATTTTGTATTTTGTATAAGTATAAAATCTCCAATATCACAGCGCACAGGCTCTATGTAAAGTGGCATAACCCAGTAATTGTCAATCTGCTCAAAGCAATTTCCATAGTAACACCAATCGAATTAGGTCCTTCGTCCTCTAACAGAGTTAGAGTATACTGAGTTAACTCATTGTGGTGTATCGATCTTTATTATGTGACAGAGACGCGTTATGTTCGTTAATACTCGTTGATGATAACAGTATTGAAGTGTAGATGGGCTGTGTAGTTTTTTTTTAGTTTCACGCCACGCTATGCGTACGTGTGCATACGTTCAATGATCAAGATATTTTATTTTGATTGGCGGAACTCAACGCTGCGATCTGCTTTGTTACCAGAGTAAGGAAGTGAATAAAAATCATTTCTTTAAGTGGAGCCGTGGTTACAGTCAGATGCAGCAATGCTGCGCTCAAAATAATAAAAAAAATCTTTACAACCAGTTAATACAAATCATTAACTTTTTAAAAATGGTTTATTTGTTAAGTGTAAGTGAAGTTTTCTTTCCTTTTTTTTCCTTCGTAAATAGAGAATCTTTGCCTTTTTGCCTTTTAGCCTAACTAAAAAGCAAAAAATATAACAATTATTCATAATAAAACTAACCGTCTGTAGGCACGGCCCTTGATCTTGCTAAATCCGCCTTGTTGCCCACCAGTATGACAGCTCTGCGGGCAGTGTGTCCAGCAGCCCATAGCGTCTGCAGTCTTCTCTCAGCCTCTGCGAAGCTAGTGCGGTCTGCTGTCGAATATACAACGCAGTAACCATGCGCTGCTCCTTCTGACTGTTGAATAAATTTAAATTGGATAGCTTTTTCGTTATAAAAAGTATAAATGTGGGTTTGTTTAATTTTTTTTATTGGTTATGTAAATAAATGTCTTCACTTCACTTCAGATATTTCACGCTGTGTCTCGTATAAAGCAGGGTAGGCAGAGAGCACCTTGTGTTAGAAGTACGCTCCCCACATACCTAAAGTAAACATGCACAAAATTTCTTTGTCAATACAGCCTGCACCAGTTATAATAAATTGTTTGCCAATATTGATATTTTAACAGTCAAAGATGTTATTATTTTCAAAAAAATAATAATGAAATGTTTCGTTAATGTCCCACACACAGCAGGGTAGGCAGAGAGAACCTAGTGAAAGACACTCCATTCCCCACTTTCTGCCGAATTCTGGAGGCATTGCGTGTTAAGTGGCAGAACTCAACGCCGTGCATTGCCTCGACACCAGAGCGAAGAAATGGAAATATAAATTTAAGTAAATATTTTATCTCCTCGAGTGGGAATCGAACCCCCAACCAGTCGGTTTTACAGTCACACTTTGTGCCGCTGCGCCACGACCGGCCTATTTTTTTGTATTTGTATTGTATGTTATTGTTATTATGATTTTTTTGTAACGTTTTTATGCGGAAACCTTTATTGGATTGTGTATTATTTTTTAAAATTTCTTATTTTTGGGAACTTTATATTTTTTTGTTTCTCTAAAATAAATAAATATGGTGCAGCGCTTTGTCTTCTTACTAAAGTGAGGAAATTAAATTTCTTTTTTTTGTCTATGTGGCAATCGTAACCACAACCGTCGATGGCTGTGGTCAGTATTATCGAAAATTTAAAATAGTTTAACTATAAATTTTTGTACAAACAATACATTATGAAAGTACCTACACTAAAACTTACAATTACATTGTCAGGTGGCGAATCTAAGAAGGTGATTTCCGATTCTTCTCCCGCGAGCAGCACACATACGGACTTCTCACCGGACTCGTCATCTGAAACACCACTTACTTAAAAGCCGCTTATAAACACAGAAAAAAAGAAAGGACCAACAGGAAAAAAGAAATCAGTAAATATTCTCTTTTATTTAAAGTTTAAACTAAGTGCAGCGGTGGGACTAAATACTGCTCTCGTTATAAGTGGTAATGATTTGTTCCCCCGAATTGGAATTGAACCCACAACATTTCCTAATTACACACTAAGGAACTAAAGCTATAAAAAATGAAACGCCTAAGTTAGGTTGAAATTCTTATGCGCCTTTTTGTAAAAAGCCTTTTTTTTTGTCTAGTTTAACGCGCTCCTAGTTTCGGAAACTACTGGTTCCATTTATCTAGAAAGCCAATATTACGTACATCTCGTCGATCGTTTTGATGTAATCCACTGTACCTGCGATTCCAGTTACTTTAGTCACAGACGCCGGTCCACCAGACAAATCAGTGATAAAATACTCGTATTTAACTCATATTAAATATATAGAGGCCGGTCGTGGCGCAGAGGCACAAAGCGTGGCTGTAAAATCGACTGGTTGTGGGTTCGATCCCCACTCGAGGAAGTGAAATATTTATTTACATTTATATTTTCGCTCTGGTGTCGAGGCAAAGAGCGGCGTTGAGTTCCGCCACTTAGCACGCAATGCTTCCAGAATTCGGCGGAAAGTGGGGAACGGAGTGTCTTAATACTAGGTTAAACCTACCCTGCTGTGTGCGGGATACAGCGTGAAACTGAATTAATTAAATATAAAGATATTCGTATTTTATCATTGATTTGTCTGGTGGACAGGCGAATTTAGAATTATCTCAAAGTAATTTTCTCATTAATTAAGTCTAAATACGGGAACCAATTTGGGACTTTTAGCTAAAAGTCAAGAAACTTGTTAAACGCTAACTTAAACAGTATGTTAGAAGTAGTTTCACTTTGTACGATACTCGTTAGCGAGCTTGGCGATGTAGTTGGGGTGTTTCTAATAGCCTATTATAGCTAGCGATGGGTGCCAAGTTCAAATTTTCGTAAAAGGCACAATATGTATACTCAAATATTTTATATAATTATTTTCTTATTGAACTCTGGTGAGATAAAAGGCGTTGAATGCAAACACTCAACGTGCAATGTGCGGTAAATAGCTTGATATTTATAACTAGTCTATAGTGGGACTACGAATTTTTCTGTTTTTCAATTTTTTCTTCATAGTCCTGCATATATCAGGGAAGGCAGAGATAACCTAGTGTTAAGGTAATATATTCATCACTTTTCGGCCAATTTTTGAGACAGAGAGTGTTGAGTAGTGGAACACAAGACAGGGTTGAGTTTTGTTATCAGAGCGAGAAAGTAACAATAGTTTATTCCTTCGAGTGTTGAATCGAACCCAAAACCGTCATGTTTACAATCATACGCTGTGCCGTTACGCCACGACGGACCTCCTAATCATATTTAAATGACATTACACCATAATCCTCTCCCCGATTTATCATCTTTGATGTAAGATAAAATGTTCCATGAGGTTGCTCTTATAAAGTTAATGGAAGCTTTAAAAATAAATATTTAATTGGTCATGAAGATTTGAGTACGGGATAAAAGGATAAGATTTAGGTAAGCAAGGTGGTCTATTAAATATATGAATGGATGTTCTCAAGTTGTAGGCATTATTGAAGTAAATTAAAATTTTCCTATATATGTAATATTCCTATATATTATATACTTATGATAAAATAGTAACGGATCGGTGTCTGCACATAGAAATAACGTTTATTAATGTAGTAGAATGCAAAACATTTTTTTTTTTTATTTTTATCTGTTTGTCTGTGCGTTTGTTATCGCTAATCTCACAATTGGCTTAAAGGAATTAAATGCGATTTCCACTATTGGATTCTGGCAAGCTTCCGTTAACATATAGGTATTATTACAATCGGTTCATAAATAAAAAAAGTTATATTTAAAGTATTAAGTTCGACAAATTTGCTGATCGCTATAACAGTTATTTTATACAACGATTTTACTGAATGTGCTGAATCTTTAGCTTTCAATTTGTATGATGGTAAAAACACAGAGATTACAAGATTTAGGATCAGAATCGGAGTTTATGCAGGAAAAGCTGTGCTTGTTGTGCACGCGTAGTTACCGTCTACCTAAATACTGTATAGCTAAACATTTTTCTTTAAATACAACAAATCTTGCTAGCAAAATTAAATAAATTATAAACTTAAATTATAGTCTGTCTGTGATATAACTGGGTTTTTTTTCAAGCATATAGTTATTTATACGATACTACAAAACACAATCAAATAATTTTAACTTTTTTGTCTGTCTGGCTCTCTGACTATCCAGACCTCCGGACCAGCTAAACCGATTATAATAGGACTAACACTGAAAGATAGAGGGAGTTGTGGGCTATTTTGAATCAATAAAAAAGTTACATAAATTTAAAGTATGTTGTTCGACAAAGTTGCTACTCTCTAAAAGAGTTATTTTATACAACTTTTTTATTAAATTGGACCGATCTTCAACGTTTTTTGATTGATATTATCGAAATAACTCGAGACTATATGATTATAATATATATTGAAATATCAAGATTTATGATTCTGCAATGTAAGTTGACAGCCTCTCAAGCAGCCATGTACTTGAAATTTCTCAATGATAGAAATGTGTGGAGCAATATATAATCTACGTTTTAATCCGGAATTGTTGCGGAATGGGAGCTAATGTAAGAAAAACTACGTGTGCGCTGTGCGCGCACTTACAGTTTATCTAATTCTAGACAGATGTGAAATAACTAAACATTTTTTTATTCAATACCACAATTTTTGCAAGCAAAAGAAATCAATTCCTAAAACACTTAAATTGCAATTTATTTGAAGCATAACCAAACTTAAATAATGAATCCATTTTTAAAGTTTTATATCATAAAAGGAAAAAAATGGAACCCTATAAGGGTTCCATTTTTTTAAGGATAAGATTTTCTTTGTCCATCTGTATAAGATATTTCCCGAGTATGATCCTGAAATTGGTACAGAACCCCCGGTGGGCGTTATACGCTTGTTACATCTTATTTACCTTAGTATCTTAAAAAGACAACGCCGTAGCAGACCGGAACTCAACACGCAACGCGATGTCTTGATAATTTGACAGAAAGCAATAAAGCTGTCTTAGTAATAAGTTCTATCTGTTTACACTGCTATATGCATTTTTTCTTAAACTGAATTATACTTACCAATACTAGTGTCATATGCGTGCAAATACTCTGATGTCATGAACTGTCCAACAAGACTGGACTTGCCTACGCCCGGACCGCCTAACACCAGCACTCGGTATGTGCTGAGGCCTGCTGAGGAGTCCCTGGGAAGAATGTTATGTAAGTACATATATCATTTATTAGGGATAAATATGAGATAAAAATAATCTTCATTTCTAGAAGATGTAGGTGTTTATAATTTTTTTTTAACTGTGGCTTTCAAATGGTAGTAACTAAGCCTTATAAATGACACATGATACATTTTAAGAGCAGAGGGTCACATTGATAAATCGAATGAGTAGTTCCTGAGATAAGCGCGATGAGCCAAATAAACTGTTCATCTTTATAACATTAGTTACGGACAGACTATTGAATTATTTTTTGATACGAACGTAAGTAGATACATATTGAAATTATTGTAGTTAACTTTGTGTCCATTTGGGTTTTAAAACACAAATCCCAGAACAAAAAGTCTATATTTATATCGGTCCACTCACTCGAAACTTGAAATATAAATACAAAAAATCCAATTCTGATCTCTTTGTGTACAATATTTTCATAAATATTGAATTACAATATATTTTTGTTTACAAAGTGAAGGTTTCAAAAGCACGTATTATATTTTTTATAGCTACCAGAAAATATATTGAGATATATCATAAGAAGTTATCAATTCAATTCCCACTCGAGGGAATAAATTATTTTCGTTTTCTTGCTATCTGGTAACAAACAGCACTTGAGTTCCCAACACGCAACGCCTCGAGCGGTGCGTGCGGGATAGAATACTTTAACACTAGGTTTCCTCTCTCTACCCTGCATCATGCAGGATAAAGTATGAAGCTATCAATTTCTTATTTTATTTTATTTAAAATATGTTGATATGAAAAAAATATATATACCTGGATGATGCCAAGGAGCAAGGTGCTGAAGCTCTAGTTACAGCTTCAGTGCTGGACGCGCTGGATGCTACCGATGTGTTCGATCGCGATCTTCTTGAACGCAAGGAATCTCCTCTGTTCACCACGCCTTTACCTGATGAAATGTAACTTTTATTATAACAGAGGCCGTCGTGGCAGAGCGGTATAACGTCTGCCTTTAAATGATTTAGGTTGTGGGTTTGAACCCAGGGGTCTAAGGAGTGGAATTTGAATTCCACTCCTTAGAATGTATTAAGTTTATTTCCTTGCTTTGGTAACAAGACATAACGCAGCGTTGAGTGTCGCCACTCAACACGCAGTCATTCGCAATATGTCGAGTGACTTAACACTAGGTTCCCTCTGCCTACCCTTTTCACTGTACATATATAACATCGGTGTTATACAGCGACGTAATATAATTGGACTGCCTTACTATATTCGTGACAATTAACGATTCTAATTTATAGAACGTGAAGCTGCTATTTTGATTTTGAAGGTGTCTACGTTTAAGAATATTTTCGTCGAGTTAGATCAAGTTTAAACTAGTTGTAGGTGGTGAGCGGAATTATTTATTAACTACTTTTCTCTCTGACTATCCTGCTACGATTTTATTAAAAACAGCGTGGTTTCTACCTTGTTCTGAATTTTCCTACCGCGCTCGAGACACTTCTCAGATGGAGAAAGGAAAATAATTCGCTCCCTAGAGGGAGGATCTAACCCATAATCATCGCGCCTGTCTACAGTCTGGCACTGCCCCACTGGGGTAAAATAACCTCATAATATACAAAAAATAATAAAAAATACACTCTATACTAATATTATGAAGCTGAAGAAACTTGAACTTGACGGAAAGTGGGGAACGAAAATATATATACACTATCAGAGTTCCTAGTATAAAAATATAAAGAATTTTACCGATTCATCAGTATAAGTTAACCTTTTTGTATACCGTTCTAAAAAAGCACATTGTATTTTTAAAAAGTGAAGAATTTTAAATTAAAATTTACATTGAAAAGCTCAAAAGAATAATAAGCTTTATATAATATTGTTAAAAGCTAACGAATATTCGCACTCGAGTTACTCGAGACTATCTACGTGACAAAGTGGTATCAATTTTTGTACAATAGAGTTGTTGTTTTGTTTTTCACAAACGTAATTTGTAATTCAACGGTCCATTGTTTATTTTTAATTCAGAGAACCCAGTGACCCAGAGGTCGTCGGGGCTCAATGGCACATAGGTTGTGCCTGTAAGCGCGACGGTTGTGAGTTCGATTACACCTCGGGAGAGAGAAATATTTAATATTTTCATTTTCCAGCTCTAGTAATGAGGCAAAGGACGTCGCTGAATTCCGATCCTCAACTCGCCATACCACGAGAATTCAGCGGAGAGTGGGAAACGGAAGTGTAGTTATGGAAGCGGAGTGTCTTAACACTAGATTTTTAGTTTCCTTCTGGCTATCCTGCTATGTGAGGAATCTAGCGTGAAGTTACAAAAAAAACAGTAATTTTTCTCCCCATTCTTCACTTTATATACAAAACCAGTTTATCTAGCTGAAGTAAATGTAATTTAGAAAAAAAAATAAAATGATTTAGTTTTATTTGTGGACAAACGCACGAACAAACAATACTATGAAATTAAATACAAGTCAACATACTCATACGTTATCCAATTTCAATAATATCACATATACAGGGTGGAAGTGTCAGCACCACATTAAATGAAACCACAGTTTTAACTGCTCTATAAAAGCCTAATATAATTCAGAAAAAAATAAATTCCCCAAAAAGAAAAAGTTTTTTTTTAAACAAAATAAATAATAAAATTGTCATTTTAAAATAAAACGCCATTTGTAAGGATGACGCACGCACACATAAACCTATCAAAGGAACACCGCCGCACACTCCTCATTTCGAAATCGAGTCGTATGTATTGGCGATAAAGTTCAAAGTTGTTTAACCTTTAGTAGTATTTTTGTAGTAGTAAGTGTTTATGTTATTGGGATCTATACGTAATCGCGTCACACGAAATACAGGTATGGATAAAAATCGTGAAATGAAAAAAAAAACCTACGTCCAAACTGTTGATGCATCTTGATTAATTTCTTTAGGTATAGGTTTAAAATATTTTACCCTATATGCTGTTTAGGTAAATGGAGCGCTGCCTCTTCCATCCTGTATATGTAGGTGCAAAACATATAACTCTTTTTTTGACGTTGGTTAAAAAGTAATAGTATTTTAAAAAGTTGTTTCGCATGATCTGGCGATAGAATCTGAAACTATTCAACCAAATATGCGAAGTTAATAGATTGAAACTACAGACCCAAAAAAATGGGATTTGGACCGAAAATAATTTTACAACCACAATTTCAAAATCGGTAGATTGTAGAAAAAGGATTATTCTTCACTAACTTCTCTCTATTTGTTTTATAAATTTTAAATTATAGACCTTAAAAAAGTAGATAAGTGAGGCCGGTCGTGGCGCAGCGGCACGAGGTGTGACTGCAAAACCGACTGGTTGTGGGTTCGATCCCCACTCGAGGAGATGAAATATTTACTTAAATTTATATTTCCATTTCTTCGCTCTGGTATCGAGGTTAAGCGCGGCGTTGAGTTCAGCCACTCAACACGCAATGCCTCCAGAATTCGGCAGAAAGTGGGGAACGGAGTGTATTAACACTAGGTTCCCTCTGCCTACCCTGCTGTGTGCGAGATACAGCGTGAAGCTAATTTAATTTTATTTATTTTAAAAAAGTAATTTCCAACAATTAAGGTCTCGGGCTCTTGCGGTTGCTAATATAATTTGCCACACACGCTTTAACACTTTACGGCCTCCTCTAATTGAGTTTCGTGACAATCTTTCTACAAAATTCAATAAATGCCTTAACTTTTTAATTTTAATTTAATTTTATTAATTACTAGCTTTTACCTGTGGCTTCGTCTGCGTGGTAAAATAGAAAGAAAAGTGTTAATTGCCCGAGGTATTTTACAGCACCTGGGTGCAGTAAGTGGATACAACTATTATTGTGATATAGCCTATAGCCTTCCTCTTTAAATAGATTGTTCATTATAAAACGTATTTCTTAATTCAAACCAGTTCTTGAGATTAAAGCGCTCAAGCAAACAATCTCTTAAGGTTTATGATTTTAGCTTAGATTATTACTATCATTATGATTGCTATAAAGTTTTAGCTAATATTTTTCTTAAAGAAAAGAGAACTTTAAGCAATGTACTCACCAGTTGACGTTTCTATTGTATTTTGATTTTATATTTGTATATTGTATTGTATTTTGATTTTATAAATATTTCGTATTTTATCAAATATGTTAATAAATCTTTGAGTAGCAAAAATTTGTAAAAATTTCCTTACGGGGTTGCTAGCAATATAAGTAAGTTTTAAAAAGAATAATTTCTTCGTAGCTTGAAAAAATAAAAATAAAAAAGAGCCTTACCAGTAATGCTGAAATGTCGTAATCTATAGTACTCCTCTTCGACACCGGTGTTTGGCATCGACGCGACCCGCGCCCTCTGCTGCGGTAGTCCCAGCAGTTGTCTCTCGCCTGTCCTAGATCGTTGCGCTTTCACTGATTGTGAACGGGAGTGATGTGGGCTTCCGTATCTAGGTAAAGAAGATTTTTATTTAGTTTCACAATGTATCCGGAGGTTAGGCAAAGGGCAGTCAGGTTCCCACTCCGATTCTACCCAATTCTCGTGACATTGTCTTGTTTCCAGAGTGGGGAAATAAAAACATAAATTTTCTCTTTTTTTTTCACAAAAATTTTTTTTTTTTACTGTAAAAAAATCATTGTAAAATGAGGTTGATGGAGGGATGTTCCCATGCACTGTCTAATTTCTAGACATTGCATGTAGAGCGGCGCAACTCAACGACGCACTTTGTCTTGTTACCAGAACGAGTAAATGGAAATATTTTATTCCCCTGAATGGGAATCAGAATCCATAAACGTTGTGTTTACAAGCAGACATTGTGGCCTCGAGTGCCTCATCTACGAAATTACGCTTCGACGCCATAGCGTATATCTAAAGATCTTTTATATCTTTAAAGTTTTCCAATTTCTCCATACAAATCCAAGGTGTGTCAAATAAAAAGGTTCTTATGCCTTCCGCTATAAAAGTGCATATAAACATTTTGAAGACCGCGTTTTATGACCATTTTATAGTTTTCTCTTTAGTGAATTTATGTTTAGTATATGTATTTAAAATAAATTATATAATAAAAACATGCGATTTGAGCCTAAGATCGAATGGTTGATTAGTAACCTCTTCATTGTTCAGGTCCTGGCCTAATCATCAGACCATCTCGAGGTTAACATATTATTAAATTGACACCTAAGCTACGTGTAGCCAAGTTTCATGATATAATTATTAGAAGTGGGTCAATTTTTTTTAAAGATTTTATTACGTATGTATTTACAAAGCTACAAGTCGACCTAATAAATTTCAATATAATCTTTTATTTTGAAACCGTGGTGGTACAGTGGAATAGCGTATACCTGGAACGCGATAACGTGATTGTTGTGGGTTCGATCCCATTGGGAGAATTAATTATTATTTTAGTTTCTCCGATCCAGTAAGACAAAACGTCGGCGGTGAGTTCTGCAATGTACCGAATTCGGGCGAAAGCTTTTCGATTCTTTTCTACCGTGCCTTATACAAAATAAGCCGTGGATCTAAGAAAAATTAAAAAATAATAATAATTTGAATCTTAATTTTCATTATAATATTAAAACATCTCATTTATGTAAACCTAAATTTACGCAGTTATCCTTTGAAGCTCCCCTCCCACTAACCCTTTTCCCTTCTTCCCCATCAGTACGCGTAATAACCCTTCACAGTGGATTATGTACCATAATTATCATCCATTAACAGAGTAAGCGTCGAATTCCCTAAGGCTGTATGCAAACTGTGCGTTTTTTATAGAATCGACTTTTTCTTTGATTCAAAAATAGGGTGGGTGGTTTAACGGAGTGTGGTAAGTATTAAATATATGTTATTAAGTCACCATTTAGTAGATATTATCTAAAAAATATATATTTAAAAATAACTTTTCTCTATACTAATAAATAAATTTAAAAAAAAACGATTTTCATTTAGAAAAGCTACCAAAATAGCTTTATTTTCTGAGATGCAATAGTAATTAAAAATATTACCATCGTATTGTATAATGTATATACATATACTACTGGTCATCTGGAGATTTGATTTCTCTCTCTCTCTCTGCTTAATGTATTCCTAACACTACCCAATGTTTTTATTATATGCCAAATTTCAGCGTTTTAGCCCGCATAATTACAGATTTACATTGTCGGTCAGTAAGTCAGTAACTCAAGACATGAAAAGTGAGAAAGCAAAAAAAAAAACAATTAATAAAATTGAATAACATTGGTTTATATTGTTTCATAAGAAAACTGTTACAATAATAAATAAAACAAAACATTCCCATTTCAACTTGATAACGACTAATCAACACTTCACTTAATTCCACTAAAATTCCTTATTAAATCTTAATAGCGTTTTGCATCGAAACCGTAATTAGAGACTAAATATTAATTATAACACGATGTTAGCACGCGTAAGATATTATAAGATGGAAATATTACTTCAATATGATTTAGATATTATTACAAATATTTACATAGACATCTTATTGTTTAAACGCTGCGTTGAGTTTTGCACACATAATAAACGAATTTAGATTGAAATTGGAGTGTGACACAAACATGTGCGTGTAAAGAGAGAGCATTCAACGCACTGTCTTTTTTTAGCTCTAATAGAGCAAGGAAATGAAAATAATTAATTCCTCTAAAAGGAAATCGAACTCACAATAACGTGTACAGAGGGCTTATTTTTATTTCATATATTATAAATATTCGAGTTTTATCAAAGTAATCAAAATCGCTATTATATTTAAAAAATATATAACTTAACTTAGCTTCACACTTTACACCTAGCGGGGTAATAACTAAAGTATAATATAAGCCTTTATTTTAAAATAAAAATATTTTTCATGTCCACAGACAACTTAATCAAATAGCTCATTGTATGTAGATAATGTATTATTTAGTGACAATAATATTTACCTTACTAAGCGACGCAAAAGACTCCTATCTTCTAAATAATAGCTTGCGTCTGACACCCCATTTGTCTTTTATATTTTTTGTTTATGAAAATAAATATACACCTCCATTTTTATTAACATTTATGTCAAGTAAAATATGTACTCCTTTATTATTATTTTTATACCTTTAATGCTTACTTTTACTATATTTTAAATTGTTCCAATCATAGTTGTATGTAAAGTATTAGCATGGAAGTGCGGATCCATATATTGACTGTCCCTGAGTTTGATAAATATTTAAATTTATTCGATCATATCAAGGTTTATTTCAGTTTATTTTGTTTTTAATTTAAATTTTTAAATATTATATAATTTTGAAAGACAAGAGAAGGCATTGAATTCCCCCACCCAATAAAAAGATACAAAGAAAGTGATGATCTTTACTTTAATTAAATAAAACAAAAATTAAATGATAAAATCTAGTTATTTTTTATTTTAACGTCACGCTATATTGCGTACTCAAACGGAGTGTCTTAACACGGAAATGGAGGAAACGGAGTGTCTTAACACTCCGTTCCCTCCATTTCCCATTTTCCTTCGAGAAAGCATTGCGTGTTGAGTGGCGGAACTCAACGCCGCGCTTTGCCTCGACAATCGCTTTGGGTGGAGTCCCACTCGAGGAATTGAATATTATATATTTCAATCCCTCGAGTGGGACTCCACCCATAACCTGTCACGTTTACAGTCACACTTTGTGCCCACGACAAGCCACTGGTTTTTTATTTAATAATATCCAAAATTTATGTGCAATTGACATCTACTTTTATCTACAGTGACTTCTAAAGTCAATTTACGAGTGAAAAGGTTGTTTCAGGTCGTAAGTCTAAAAGTAACCTTATATTGCAATATGTCACACGTCTCACATACAATGAAGATGGATAGTGCTCTGATCCCAAACATTAATCACTCATCAAACTTGTTGATTTATGTTAATTAATTGCTTTGGTAGCTCATATTTAAAATATTATAATAATTTAATCTTTATTTCGAAAGAAATTTAATTTAAATTAAATTTTGGGTTGGAAATAATACTTTTGTTAAGTATATAAATATTTTGCTTTGCAACTTGGTAACAAGACAAAACGCGTCTTTGAAAGTAGGAGTGTCTCAACTCTAGGTTTCCATTTAGACTCTTCTATTCTCCACTTTCTGCTGAATTCTCGAGGTATTGCCATTCTTCTTTCCGCATCAATCTACCATCTCTATTGAATATACTTCCAAAAATATACTACTTATTCACTTGTTCTAATATTTTACCATTTACAATGAAACATATAGAGCAAAATCAGGAGAGCTAAAGTTTCTGTCGTGTCGCGTAAATACTATTTGTTAATTTCATGTAAACATGTGTGCGAAGCCATAGGGAAAAATAGTTATAATATATAAAAAGAATCTTAACTAAAACAGAATTCGTTATAAATAATAAAAAAGAAAAGATACCACAACCAGATCATTGCGTTTTAACATCAAATATACGAGTATTTACGTTACAAAATATTTAATAATTAGATACATCACACTTACCACAGCAGGGATTTACATGTCATTTCTATTGAATTAATTATTAACATGTGACGAGAGTAAATATAAATCCAATTTAATAATTCTGTACAGGCTGAAATAACTGACTTTATTATCAGTGTTGGTTTACAATTAATATTCTATCTTTAAAATTACATAGTACGGCAATCAGCCGAATAACATGTTTTCCACGACATCACATTTACATATTATGGGAAAATACAACATATACATCTGTATTACAAATCGAATATATAGTGAAAATAGTGTAAATTTATATAGAAACTAGGCAAAAATATAACTACTAACATGATTTTTTTATCACTATTAAGCTATTTTGCAATCTATACTAATGTTTAAACTTAAGTTTGGTTGAATGCGCTAATATCAGATCGAATTATTCGAATTGAAATATTCTTAATTTTTGTGTTGGAGAGTCTCTTTGTTGAGTAAGGCTAAAGAAGTAGACTGTTTTACATTACGCTATGATTAATAAGAGAGAATTAATTATGAAAAATGTTGCAAAATTGGGTTTGAGAGTTTCCGTTGAGTGTTGCGTAGGTACTCTTAATTATTTTTATTTGACCACACGGATGATGCTGCAGATAAGAGCAAGTTATTTAATATATATACATTTTTTAAAATTTTAATTTGCGTTTTCGGTATTAGAAACATCAACAGGCGAGACAAACACACTCTAAGGTCACACACAATATAAGTCTTTCAAAAAAAACCAAAAACAAAAAAAAATAAAATTCAATATTAAATATTAACAAATTTTGTAATGAGACTGTCATTTTCAAAGGATATTTTCGCATGTAGAAACTATTTTTCGAAAAATATAATTAAAAAAAAAGAGTTTTATTTTATAAACGTTCAGTCTGTGGTTGTCTTTAGTCTAACAACGTGTCACATCGGATCACCGGAACAATGAAGATAGATAGCGTGTCCACGTTTTGTTGGTAATACTTTTAATTATTCGTATTTGTTCACTGTGTTTAATGTATGTAATATGTAACATTATCCTATTTTTATTATACTAAAATAGCTTCAGGATAAATTTGTATTCTCATTAAGTGAAATGTATTTTTTTTTACCTTGAACCGTAATTGGTAAAATGTGGAGAAAACAGTGACTTTTCTCTAGATTTTCATCCCTATGTAGTGTTGATGGAGATGAATTAAAAGTCTACTCACTGAGTACATTTAAAATCACTATAAATTACATATAGTTTGAACACAAACAGTAAATCAAGACACAGTTTATACAAAAGTCAACCACAAAAATATATGGATATAAATAGATAACGATAATTACAATAATATTAAGAAATAACTGAAGAAACAATGGAACGAATATAAAGCGCATCGAGTGGTAAGTATCCACTGTTAGTTATAAAATATGCCGTCGACAATTACAACACCTTACCGGTTCAGTCGATGGCAGCGAGCGCTTTCATATAAATAAACTAAATTCGAATACTTACTACAAAATATATAAATTCTATTAAACGTATGTATAAATAACACATATTAAATAAAGTATAAATATAAATAATAAATATTTTCCTTTCCTAAGTGTGGATTAACACTTTAAAAATGTTTAAAGTTTTGAGGCCAGTCGTGGCGCAGTGGCACAAAGTGTGACTGTAAAACCGACTGGTTGTGAGTTCGATCGCCACTCGAGGAGATGAAATATTTACTTAATTTATATTTCCATTTCTTCGTTCTGGTGTCTAGGTTGAGTTGAGAGGCGTTGAGTTCTGCCACTCATCACGCAATGCCTCCAGAATTCGGCAGAAAGTGGGGAACGGAGTGGTCTCAACACTAGGTTCCCTCTGCCTACCCTGCTGTGTGCGGGATACAGCGTGAAGCTGATTTATTTATTTTTTTTTAAATAATAGTTTCCTACATCCATACATAAATAATGAGGTCATATTCCACAGTGTCGTTGAATTTACTAAATATGTTACTAAATAACCATTTATTAGTAAGTTAAAATAAAGTTGACGCGTTACTTCCGTTACGATAACGCTTAATTACTTTTTTTATTGAGCTGGCAACGTTGTTTCTATGTATAAATATTTTGACTATTTGTTTTGGTATTTTATATCAGTAGGAATAAGATTTTTCTATGAAGAATATGACCTTTTATAAACAATCTTTATTATTAGGTTTACTATTAACAATGTAATGAAGTCTAAGAAACTGAATTTCATCCATTTATAATAATCCTCATACAACTTCTCAGTTGTGAGTAGTGTAGATAACAATACAATAATATGGTATAATCGAGCTGGTCTAATGATGGAGCCAGGACCTCACGGTCCTGGCTCCCACTAATCATAGTGGGATTCTTCAGAGATGATTATTAAACCATTAGAGTTTAACCTAGGCGAAATTGAAAAATAAAATAAAAATATTTTATTTCTTCTACTAAGGTAGAGATAACTCCAAGCGAAAAATGAATAAAAAAATATTTTTGTCTTCCATGGCTATATTACATCGCGTTGATCGTTACAATATAACTCATTGTACTTGTGGTCTCGGCCCTCTGGCACTTCGAATATCAACAAAACGCATGTTAATTATTTAGTTAGGTACATTTGAGGCCAGTCATGGCGCAGATGCGTAGGCGTGCGACTGGAAACGTGGCAGATTTTGAGTTTGATACCCAATTGAAAAACCGAAATTTTTAATATTTTCTCCTCTTGGAGAGGAAATGAAATATTTTTAAATTTAATTTGATTTCGTTTAATTTTTTCGCTGTGGCAACCAGGCGAAGAGTGACGTTGGGTGCCACTGCATTCGGGAGGAAGTGGGGAATGAAAGTGTCTTAACGCTAGGTTCCAAGGTTCCTGCTATACGCGGGATACAGCGTGAAGCAAAAAAAATTGCATTTGATAATATGACTAAAGCTGCATCTAGTATTATTCTCTATTTACCATATATTATAATAATATTTCGTACTTACAAAGAATATAATTCACCGTTTTCTTAGAACAATACATTAACCGTGGTACAAATAGCGGGAGCAGGTTAAGTGATGGATTGCTTTAATAACGCCGTGTTTGGTGATTTATCGACACCTGCGCTTCGAGTAAATGAAAAGGAACGTTTTTAATTAATTTCTTATGGATTTTATAGATTTAATAATAAAAACTATAAAAAAATGCTACACATTGTTTGTATAAAGGGTGAGAACAGAACCTGTTCCCCACGCACCGACAAATTATTTATCGAGATTTTTCAATCTTCTGAGTGGAAATGTAACTCACAACCATTACCTCTACAGCACACACTGCGCCACGATGGCTTCACATAACGGGTTAATATTTTTAAGAAGGTGATTAAACTCTTACAATTTTGTTACTTAAGTTAAGACATGTTTGACTATTTTCATTTATATCAGGTGGGGCAATATTCTTTGCTAAAAGCAGGCAGAGGTAAGTAACTAACTTATTTTTGGTTAAGGAATAGAACTCGATACAGAATGAATACTGTATATACTTAGTATTAGTAGTATAGTACGTACGTACGTAGTAGTAGTAGAGGCCAGTCGTGGCGCAGTGGCACGAAGTGTGACTGTAAAACGGACTGATTGTGGGTTCGATCCCCACTCGGAGAGATTAAATATTTACTTAAATTTATATTTCCATTTCTTCGCACTGGTGTCGAGGGAAAATCGCGGCGTTGAGTTCCGCCACTGTACACGCAATGCCTCCAGAAGTTGGCGGAAAGTGAGGAACGGAGTGTCTTAACACTAGGTTCACTCTGCCTACCCTGCTGTGTGCGGGATACAGCGTGAAGCTGATTTATTTTATTTTATTTTAGTAGTACAGTATATAATTATACTGTACTCCAAGGGATTATACATCTAACTATTAGATATTAATTTGAGCTTGATACCTAAACGCAACCTTAAGATGATGAATGGTCTTGACTTGACAGATGGACAAAGGAACAACAAAGTGATCCTATAAGTTCCGTTGTTACCTTTTAAGATGACGGAACTCTCCGTGAGTATGCCCTACTCTTATTTGACTGGTTATTTTCCCGCATATTGCACAGGGTAGGTAAACGGAACCTAGTGTTAAGACACTCCGAATGCTTCTTTCTGCCGAATTTTTCGAGGCTTTGCGAGTGATGTGGCGAAACTCAAAGACGAGACTTTTGTCTTGGTGAACCCAAAACCGTCGCGTTACAGTCACACTCTGGTGCCCCTGCGCTGACGCTCGAATATTTCTTATATTGTAATAATAAATTAAAGTAATATTCTGTACAAAGTTAGGTTAGTTCTGTACAAGGGATTCAAAAGTGTATTTAAAAAAGGTATTTTGTTTTAAATTTCCAGTGAAAAATCGTTCTTTTTTTGTTAAGGACCAACTTTTATCTATTCAGTCCTTTGTAAGTTTAATACGCTTCGCCCTTTTTCAATTTCGCAAAACATTTTCTTTATAAATGTTTCTTCAAGAGGTACATATTATTAATATTGTATTCATATTTTTATTAGGTCTTATTGGCGCAGTGGGACGTACGTGTAATATATGTAATGTGTGTACATGCATGTGGATGATTGTAATGTACTTATAGGTGGCTGTGGGTTGATGTTCCAATAATAAATTAATAATTTGCTAATTAAATTTAATAACGGAATGTTAACACTGGATTTTCTTCGCCAGTTGCGGAATACAGCGTAAAGCTGAAAAAAAAGTGCTGAAAAAAAATTTAATATTTTGTGCTAATTGCGATTAGTAAATGTAGAAAATGTTAACTAAAACCACCAAAACCATGTTAACTAAAATCACCATTTACCCCATTGATGCGCAGCGGCGCAGCGTCGTCACACTCAGGAAAATTATATATTTGTATTTCTTCGCTTTAGTAACAAGACAAAACGTGGCGTTAAGTTCCACCACTCTGCAGACATTGTCTCAAAAATTAGCGGTGCGTGGGCAACGAAGTTCCAGAGGATACTGTGCCAGAGGATATAGAAGGGTAGCTTAACGCTGTATTTCGCTTATAGAAGGCTAGGCTACACTAGCCACCCTATCTGTATGTGAAATAATAATATTAAAAATAATAGTCTGAGTGTGAAATAATAATAATAATAAAATATTCATCAGATTTATCAGAACTTTTCAAAGCTTAAAGTTCTTAAGGACGACGAAGAAAACACTTTGAATGGACATCAATTGTTTTGATGAAAAGATGAATTTAATATTAAGTTAATTAATTTTAAATTGCTTTGTAATCCTCTGAAAGAGAGTTGTCTTATCATTTCAGGATTTAACCGTTCCAATTGAAAATGCATTGGTGACTAGTTTTAATGTTACTAGAATCTAGAGACATATTTATAGAAAAAGTATATGAATTTGAACTAAACATCATTTGAAAGAAAATTATGCGAGGAATTGAAAAAAAAAATGGTTGGGTTTTTACAGTGAATTATGTATATATCAAATTAAAGTTTATTCTTTTCTTTACACTTTACATTTAAAAATGTTGTAATTGTAATCGCTAAACAAGCTGTAAGAGATGAAATGCTAGATTAGGAAAAATATCACTCAACCTTCAAAACTTATTCAGTCTTTCTTGAATCTGTTTTCTAAATTAAAATAAATTCTTCTGAATAATTATTTTGTGAACTACAATTTTTTTTTATTAAAAGTAACCTATACCTATGGTATTTTACATCATTAGGATAAGATAAAACAAACATTTTTAAAACACTTTTATAAGCGACAATAACGCAATTTTTATAAAATTCTGCGCTAAAAAGCCTCTTTTTGCCACAACGTTTATGTATAGCTAATGTCAATTTATGGAACTTTTGTGAACGTAATAATCTACGAGGGACAAAAATTGTTTTTTAATTCCAAATGACACTTTACATAAACAAAGACGGATTAAGGAAAGTATCAAAAAGACAAATTATGTATGTATATTTAAATAAAAGCTCTGGACACAAGTTTTTTTTAAATATATTCTTTTCATTATAGCTCTCTTTTTTTCTCCGAATAGCACAGTAGACAAGAGGGAACTTTGATTGACAGAACTCAACGCCGTTTGCTGTGACATCATAGCTCTTAAACGTATGAACCGAATTTGATTTAGTTTTTTTTTTGTTTAAAAAGGTGATTTAATGAAAAGTATTCGTAGCCATGATTGGGGAAAATATTTTTAGCCGTCAGGGGTGTTATATACAATTTAACAAAAAATTGTAAAAGAAACTTATAATGTACAATGCGTATATTTATTGTGTAAAAAACGTATTTCACAACTATAAGTTTCTTTATTTCACTAAAAATTACACTAAACACTAGTGTCAAGAGATTCCGTTCTTCACTTTCCGCCCGAATACGTGACGTGGTGAGTGTCGTGACTGTATTATCAGAGCGAAGAAATGAAAATTTAAATGTAATCATTCCTCCGAATGAGGAACAAATTCTCAACGATCGCGTTTACCGACAGACGCTGTCACTGTACCACGACGATCTTATCATCATCACCAAGAAATAAAAAGAAGGTACAATTATATTGTTGCATCTAAAATATAATTTCATTTGCTGATAAAAGCTACGGCGTCTGAAATGACAAAATAATGAAAACGAAATTTGTAGATCAACATAATTTAGGGTTGTAATAGTCACGTACTTTGAATATTTTTAATATTTTACATTGGTCTATTTTCATTAGGTCGCTATTGTTGCAACATGAAAAAGAGCGGAGTTGAGTTCTACCACACGTAGTGTAGAAAATCGGTCGGAAAGCAAAAATGGAATGTCTTGGATGAACGCTAGGTTTATTATGTCTACTTGCTACATATAAGATACAGATAAGGTCTAACCGCACCTAATTAATTAATTAATCAACAAAATCAAAAAAGCAAGAAAAAGTGGCGTTGAGTTCTGTTATTCAACACGCGATGTCTCGAGAAATCGGCGGCATGTGAGGAACATAGTGTCTTAACACTACCCCTTACCTTTTCCCTCGACCTCTGTGCGAGATATAGTGATAAGCTGAAAAATGCAAAAATGGACTGAAAAATTTACTTTCTTAAAATATTTTTAGGCTCTAATGGGAGTGGCCTCAGCTCGTCGCGTTCATTGGTAATAAAACAAATTTTGACAGTCCGTTAGTAAGATAGCGTCCTCTTGGAATCAGATTAAAGAAATGTAAATGAGGAGTCATCTTTTTTGGATGAAGTATTCTTAAATATATATTTTTTTATTTTCTTTGTGACTTTTTCGGTTTCTTTATGTTTTTTCTACATATTTTTAAATAAATAATATACTGGTCGTTCGAAACTTTCATTGCGAGAACTTTTAGACGTAAAATTTATGTATACAGTTGCAAATTTGGTAGGTATGTTACATACCAAATTTCTTAGTCTTGTAGTGTTAGCTGTGCAGTCACTCAGTAATTGAAGGGTTTTATAGAGGTATACATAATATATAGATCGCAAAATGTTAGAAAAAAATAAAAAACAGATCTTTTATTATTTTTATCATCAAACTACTAAAACATTACCTTTTATCAAATTCATGTAGATCTTCAGACGTGAACTGACTAGTTACATCTAGTAGCTGTTGTATGTGATCACTGCAGACTCTACTTGTTCTCCGTCCGTCTTCCCCATCTCTCACCAGGATGGTGGAACAGCCCCCATAGTCCAGGGACAGAGATGGTTGTTGGACTACAATTGTTGTTCTTCCGGCTGGCATTGATGATGCTGAATCCAACGGGTTGGCTGTGACGTGAACTTGGGCAGCTGAAACAAAAAAGGTTTCATTGAAAAAACTACAAATATAGAAATCTACGGTATTTAGATTTAATTTCAAAAGCCAGAGAAAATGAATGACGATGTATATAGGTTGGATTCTCGAAGGAATCAGAGAAATAATTTATTTTTATTTTTTCGCTCTCTTAACAAGATAAAGGCATTGAGTTCCATCACTATACGCGCAATATCCCAAAAAATGGACGATACTATTGGTGAAGCTCAAAGAAAGAAATATTAATTAAAGGTAGTTTCGAAAAACAAAATTATTTGTTTCCTCTGAAGAATTTGTTAATTTAAGGCTATCTTTTACATCACAGCTTACGCTTGGTTAATAAAGTTGTTTTATTTTGAGATAACAAATGTTTTCTGGGAAAAAATAAAATAAATTACTATTATTAATTGATTTTAACGGCAAAATATGAAGATTTTTTTTAGAAATAGTGAAATTGTTGATCAAAAGTTATTTTAATTTTTTCTACTTATTTTGGTCACACAGGTTACAAGCGGAAAAAGCGGATCTTATCAGAAAAGAATACGGAAAGAGGAGAAATTCGTGCATCCTGACTATCAACGAATCGCAGGGACTTACATACGAGTTGGTAATAACGAGTAATCATCCAAACTAAGGCCATTGAAAACGACCTATGCGTCAGCATATTACACGCTGTCGTCGCCTTAACAATACATATAAAAGGATGCATATACTACACTGACGCCAAGGAAGACGCTATCGACAGGTTCATTGACTGATATAGTTGAACACAACATCAAAATAGCTATTTCCTACAGCGATGAGAAGGCAATAACGATATTACATAACGAATTAACTGCACCACAATTAACATGATCGACGACCACAAACCCGAATATTAACAAGGATATTGAAAATAACATTCAAAATATAAATGTTCAGTTCATATTTTAATAAGAAATCAAAACTTTAACAACCAATCAAGAACAAAAAAGGCACGAACGACAAAAGTCTAAAAAACCGACGATCCGAGATTGTTTATATGTGATATTATTGAAATTTTATAATATTTGTATGGAAATCCTAAATAGATCATAGATTTCAAGCACTTATCCTAAATTTTGTAAGTATTTCTATGCTTACAAACTTCTTGGGATTTGAAGTCATATCGAGATGATATTTTTTGTTTACAATGAAATAACTTTAGACAGCTCCTAAGTTGAATAAAAATATTAAAACTTTTTGAAATAGGTTCACTTAAAAAAGAAAATAATACATCCACCTGTATTATTAAAATCGGTTCAGTATATTTAGGATGGGTTGGGATTTCCAGAGAGGAAATAATTATATAATATTACCAATATTTAAGTATCTCTTGGGAAAAGTATTTAAAGGCTATTTTTTTAGGGTTCCGTACTTTTTAAGGAAAAAAGAAACCCTTATAAGATTACTTAATTGTCCGTTTATCTGTCCGTCAAGAGCCTTTTTAAGAAGAACGCTGGGAGATATCGAGTTGAAATTTAAACCATATACTCAAATCTAGAGTCCCATGATTTGTAGGAAAAATAATATTTCTACATTTACTTAAAAAAGCTATGGCCGCAAAAACCTGTATTTCGAAATTACAAAGGGAATAAAAATTAATAGGGTACTTCTGGTTGATCTAGAATTATAACATTTACAAGTAGTACTAGTTCAGGAAAAAAATCAAAACTATACAGTTGTGGTTAAATTCTAAAAAATAATAGTTCTAAACGGGGGGGAAAATTTGGAATTAAAGCCGCTAGTTCGAGTGAGGTGTCAGATGAAAGAACTCTGGCTAGACTAAGCTTGAAATTTAGAAAAAGCTAAAGATGTCTAATTTTGTACGGAACCCTCGGTGGGTGAGCCTGACTCGTGCTTGTTCGGTATTTTTTTAATTACTATTACCCATTTACTTTGGTGATACAAAACATAAATGGATAATAGTATTCATACACGTTTTTTTATTATCAATAAAGAACTTAAGAGCTCAACAACAGATAGTACTATAAATAATCATTTTATTTTATTCATTAGATAGTAGTATAAATAATCACAGCGTCTGGCTATGAAGGTTGAGGTTCAATTTCCACTCAGGTTCAATAAATTTTTCATAATCTTTTTTCCGTTACTCAACATGAAATGTTTCTATTAATAGGCACTTCCTGAAAACGGTGTATAATAACACTATGTTCCCTCTATCTAATCTGCTATATGCAAAGTCTAGCGTGAAGCTAAAAAAAATATATGTTTTAAATAAAAGAAATTACAATTAGCCATTACCTGTTGATTGCCTTCTAGAACAAGATGGCGGTGGAACAGAATGCTGATGAGTGGAAGACCGCCTTCGAGTCGTTTTAAAAACTTCCGTACCTTCCAACTGTCTTCTTAACTTCGCAACTTCATCTTTATAATACTCTTGTTTATCCAATTTCTGTTTATTCTTCATTCTTGGCTCACTCCCTCTTCTTTTTACAGTTTCTGGCTCAAAATCAAAATGTGTTTCATATTTAACTTGGTTCGCTTTAGGGCTTTTTGGAGGGTCTATCTTAGGGTCGTAAGGTATTTGTATGGATGTTGACGGCCCGCCCAGGCTTGTTTGGCTTACTTGCGTTTTATTACGAGGCTTATCAACTTTCTTGGGATCGGGGAGAGGGACGTCAAAGACAAATCTTGCTGGGCCTGGCCTAGGTGACTCTATAGTATCTGTAGCTGACTGAGGAGTGGTATAAGCTGGTGGATCAAATTCGCAGCTATTTTGGGCTCTATGGTAATGTGGGGGAGCAGTACTTGGTGGATTCTGTTCCCGTTGAGCTTCCGGTACTTGGGGAGGATCAGCGTCTATCAGGTCTGGCTCAGCGTCCATGGAGTCGTCTGTGCCTGTTACGGAGGTGAGGGCGGTGGCAGCGGAGTCTGTGCTAGTATTGATTGTTTTGTCTGACGTGGTACTGCTGCCCATGACGACAACCTGAAGCAAAATATATATTTTTATGACCAGTTTATAAAATTACTAATATGTACGCTTTTATTAGTATGAAAGGTATACGATTACCGTATATGTGTTGGATCAATATGAAATAATTGTATTATAATGAAATTTAGTAGTTATTTCTAATAGAAGTGCCGTTAAAATAATATAGTATTACGGAACGTGTCTGATGTTGGAGCTAGAACCAGAACAACGGAAGTCTTCAGAAGTTACTGGTATCGTTATAGCAGTATAGATTATGCTCATATAAATTATGGCTCCGAGAATATTCTATAAGATTTGTAGCACTTGGTGTAGGAAAATCGTTTTATTTTAATATATTATTTATTGATATTTTGAATACTATGTAAGGACAGACTGAATTTAATGATTACACTCTCTTTCTCTATGCATATAAGAGTATGTATATAATATATATATCTGTGTTTTATATAACCAGATCGAGGAAAGATTTGTACTCAAAATGCTAAATGTTCTTTCACACGACGCGTGAGGTTATGGGTTCGATTCACACTCGAGGAAATTAAATATTTAATATTTGCATTTCCTCGCTTTGCTAATGAAACAAAGAGCGACTTTGAGGTCCACCACTAAACACGCAATACCTCAAGAAATCGCCGGAAAGTAGGAAACGGACGCGTCTTAATAAAAAGGGAGTGTCTTAACACTAAATTCCTATGAGTACAAATCGTCCCCACAAATAATATTTATAGTCAAAAAAAAATTCTAAATTGAAAATTAATAATCAATGCTTAACACAAAATTGTCCCAAAACAACATATCCTTTATTAATTTTCAGTGGGTGGACTGCTAACAAAGTGAAAACAGATATTTCCCTATGATAATATAAGCTGTAATAATAATAACAATATTATGTTTTGGGCTTGGCGATTGTAAGTTAAATGAATCAAGTCTCCAGACGTAACTAGTTCAATTTTGTTTTGGTTTGCGCTATATATATAATGATAAAACGAAATTAAGCTAAAAAAATGTACAGGAAAACGTCGTAAAGTCTTAATCAATTAAAATTTATTTTAACGTATTTTCTGCATTTAGGGGGCATTGTTTTCATTTTCTTATTCTAGCAAGACAAAGTGTGACGTTAACATCAGAGGATCAATACGCAATATCTCGTAATTAGCGTGCCTTAACACTAGATTCCCTCTACTTACACTGCTATATGCGGGATACAGCGTGAAACAAAAAACTACAGGAACGCTGTCCCATATAAAACAAATATATTATAAACTGAAGCTTTGCGTAAGTTCCATTTATTAAAACGTTCCACCAAGCGTAGTAATTTGGATTTGCATATGAATTGAAGTGGAAAGGTGAATAATGATTAATCTGAGTAAAGTGTTTGACTCCTTGCCCCGGGGGACTTCTGATTGTTGGAAGCTATTATACAAAACAATAGAAAATCTATATTTAGCAGATATATTTGCGCACTAGTAGTCACCTGCAAGTTTGCTTGTGTGGATTTTAAGATTTATAATCAAAAATTTCCTGCGTACGTAGGTCGAAAATTTAGTGTTCTGTGCTTTCACTCCTTAGCCTACTTATATGTTAAATTTCAACTTTCCAGTTTCAGTATTTTTTTATGTGTTGTCTATTGGTCACTAAGCAACGGAAGAATTTTATGTATATAAAACATAATTTTGTTTAATTGTCAATTTTTCAAGTACCAATAACCAAGGTTTTTAGATACGGGCCTTATACACTCCGCTTCCTCGCCATTTTCATCAATATATATAAAAGGACTTGTGCTGACTGACTGAGGTAAGACGCACGTAGAGCCGTAACCACTGATGGTAGAAACGTGAAATTTGGGCAGATGTTTATTTTCATATTCTGGACATCCACTAAGAAGGGAATTTGAAAAATTTTAACCCTAAAGGGATGAAATAGGGGTTGAAAGTTTGTATGGAAAAAAAAATTATCTGCATCGATTTTTATAAAATTTGAAATTCAGACTCTTAAAAATATTTCATTGAACACGTGTTTCGTGGTTTTTTTTGGATTCCCTCCTAATAAGCGGGCGAAGCAGCGCGCGCCCTCTAGTAATTAATAAAAAAAAATCACGATGTATCTCGCACATAGCACGGTAGGCAGAGGAAATCTGGAAAAGTAGTGTTAAGACACTCCGGACCCATTAAGACACTTCTGTTCCCCACTGTTCGCTGAATTCTGGAGGCATTGCGCATTAAGCGGAATTCGACACACCAAAAAATATTTTATTATAATTATTATGCAAAATATTTTAATATAATTATTACGTTAAATGTGTATCAAATTGATATCTATCATATAAAGTCACGTACAGTCATGTCAGTTAAGTAACAGGATGTCAACAAAATGTCCACAATAAATAAAAAACAACGTAAGCGTTTTAACTACTCTCATTAAATATAACGCGGAGTATTTCCCAGTCTATAAAGGTGTATTACTATAAATCAGCTTCACGCTGTATCCCGCACACAGCAGGGTAGGCAGAGGGAACCTAGTGTTAAGACACTCCGTTCCCCACTTTCTGCCGAATTCTGGAGGCATTGCGTGTTGAGTGGCAGAACTCAACGCCGCGCTTAACCTCGACACCAGAGCGAAGAAATGGAAATATAAATTTAAGTAAATATTTCATCTCCTCGAGTGGGGATCGAACCCACAACCAGTCGGTTTTACAGTCACACCTCGTGCCGCTGCGCCACGACCGGCCTCAAAGGTGTATTACTGCCGTATTTTATCACCTTGCCACGATTTTGGCCACAATTACATATATATAATAAACATATTTTTATTTGCGGCTTTGCCCACGTGGTTGGGCATTGAAATGACTAAGAATTGTATATGACATGGCACATTCAAAAAGCTCGAGGTAACTCTGACCGCAAGCACAATGGGTTCGTAGAAATTATTAATATAATGTTTTTTTTAGAATACTTTTTAGTGCAACTAAACCATACGTTGAACGTATGGCTTTGTTAGTCAGAGCGCTTGGAGCGCATTCAAATCCTGCTACGTTCAAATTTTTAGGTTTTCTAAAAAGTATTTTTCTTTCCTATGTCTGGAATAATACTTCAAAAATGTAAACATAATGTAATTTTATTTATATATAGACTATATTTTTCCTCGATAAGCGGAATATACAATACAAAAAGATTTTTTCTATTTAAACCAGCAGCAGTTCCTAGGATTAATTTAGCCAATCAAACTCAGCTTTGTAATATTGGTTGATTGTATATAAATTCAAATCGAAATTACCTAATGGTCATAGATTGTGTTTAATTGAGCTGTCTCGAACTAATTGTAGACTGTGTTTTGTTATAGTTTAGTTACTACATCAGTAATATATAGATATAAAATTTTTTTTAAAGACGTGACGTATAGGCACGGGATATGTAAACGCGACAGTCATGACATCGATTCTCACGCCAGGAAAAAAACTATTTCATCATGTTCTCGATCTAGTAAGGAAACAGAACGCGGTGTTGAGTTACGCCACTTAGCAGCCAGTGTCTCGATAATAGAGCGGATAGCACATTACGGAGAGTCTACTTAGTACTACCACTTTTTTTAAATAATTACCCTGCCTGAAAAAAAACTCAAAGCGCGGCGTTGAGTCCGCCACTTAACACGCAATGCCTCCAGAATTAGGCAGAAAGTGGGAAACGGAATGTGTTAACATTGGGTTCCCTCTGCCTACCCTGCTGTGTGCGGGATACAGCGTGAAGCTGATTAAATTTTTCTCTGCCTGGAAATCCTAAGCATCCCAAACTAACAAAATATTCTGTTACAATATTCGATTGATTTGTTTCTACAAGCAATATTGAATTCATCGGTTAGCCGCTGACCGATGCTATAATTTTACGCTTTCACTAATTAAAAGGTAGTCACTTAATTGGTCATTTATACAAGTACAGCCTTAACGCCATTGAGGCGCAGTGGAAAAAAAATTGAGGCGGTAAATTTTTAACCATCATATCATTGTAAAAAAAAACTAAATCAGTTTCACGCTGTATCCGACATACACAATGTAGAAAGAATCTAGTGCTAAGATATACCGTTGCCTATTTTCCGCTGATTTCTGGAGGCACTATGTGTGGTGGGGGGTGTGTGGGTGACGAAACTAAACGCCGCGACACCAGAGTGAAGAAATGGAAATATAAATTTAAATAAATGTTTCATTTCCTCATGTGGGGATCGAATCCACAACAAATCGCGTTTGCAGTGACAGTTTGCAGTTTATTAATTAGATAAGAATAACTAAAATTTTATTGCAACTGTATTTTAATTTAGTAAAAATACCGAGATAAATAAAAGGTCTTAATTTTTTTCCGTAAAATTAAAAGGCTGAAATTTTCGTTTTTAATAGATGATGCCATCGTGGCGCGGGGGGACAAGGGTCAAAGGTTAGTGTAACGCGACCGTTGTGGTTTGGATCTCCACACAGGGATAAAAAATATTATTTATTATTATTTTCATGTCTTCGCTCTGGTTTTAAGATACAATGCCTGGCGTTGAGTTCCGTCACTCAAAACGCAATGCCTCAAAAACTTCGGCGGAGTGTCTTACAACTAGGTTCCTTCTGCCTATCATACTATATGTGGGATACAGCGTTAAGCTGATTAATATATAGGTAATGTCTTAAGTTTCTAATAATGTTATTAAAAAAATAATATAGGCTACATAGAGTAAATAAATAATAGTATATTTCAAGCGAACGAAGCCGCAAGCGGGTCGCTAGTATATGTACATACATACATTTGCTATAAAGCAATTCAGACGTGAACACCTCAAAGCCTTTTGTCAGAGACACGTTTGTGTGATCGTGATTAATTACAATTGATTATTACCGTATATAATTAATCAATTTGTGGCGTGTGGCTTAATATGGATATGGATACCTTCTGGTTCGTTGGCTGCAGTACCTTTCACTTATGGCTGCCTTCGTGTCGTCAAATGTCCCCTTGGAGGCGTTAAATATTTAATATTTTCATTTCCTCTCTCTGGTAATGAGACAAAGTGCGGCGTTTACTTCCGCCACTTAAAACACAATGCATCGAGAATACGGAGGAATGTGTGGAACGGAGTGTATTAGGAAGTTTCGGAGGTTCCCAGGTGCACTTTGCCTACGCTGCTGTGTGCAGGATACAATGTGAAGCCAAAGAAGAATATCTCGTATCACAGTCAATAGCACTTGTAGCATTTGATGTAGAAAAACGTGTTTTTAGTTGTTTTTAAACTAATATGACGGCTTCAGACCTCGTTATGTAACTCCCATCAAGAGACCAGCTCGATCATACGATACTATGGTATTGTCACTTAAGATACGTATAGCAGCCAAGTTTCATGATGAAAAAATAATTACTATAAATAAGTTTAATTTACATTCTTCAGATTTTATTATTTAGTTATATTGTACATTTTAATTATTGAAGCTTAAAATTCAGATTCTAATTATAATTACAGAACCAAGTCAAATTGAGTGTAATCTTCTAGAACAGTTTCTTCGCTTCGTACAAATTAGTAGCAAGCATGAAAACTAGAGTTAATCTTCTATAAGGAGGGTGGATTTAAATTTGTGGGGAGTATCACCCCCAACCCCTTTTTTATTCTATAGCTAGACAATATTTTACAGTCTCTAAGACGTTATTTTTTAATTCAGATTCACACTCGCATATAGGAGGGTAAAGCTGAGAGAACCAAGTGTCAAGACTCTCCGCTAATTATTGACGATGACAGATATCAGCAGGTCATTGACGTGCTATCTGTATTTTTATTTTTTTTAATATTGTACGTTGAATGTGTGTATAATTTAAGTGATGGAAAAAGAGAATAGTTTTCATTATGATTAAATTTGACGTAGTCCAACGTCTTTGGCGAACACTTCCAAAGGTTCGATAAGAAAGTCTTCAAATTAGTAGCTATCAAGTGCGTGTGGCCATCTCCAAAACCAGTACAGCGATCTCGCTTCCCGTCCTTTCTTCCCTGGCCTAGTGAAATACCTCATGTATTACGGCCCCGTTGTACTCCTTTGGGAAGTACATGCTATGGGAAGGGTTCAACTTAATAATTATGCGCCCTAATTGAAAAATGGAACTCAACGCCGTGCTTTGTATATTAAAAGAGTGAAAAAAAAAAATAATTCTTTTCCCCAGTGTAATAGCCATAAACGGCTCTCCTAGAGCCTCGAAAATGTAGAGGTAATTAAGACGTAATTAAACTCTGTTTATTGTATAAGTAAGATGCGACTAAAGTTTGTAACATTTTGTGTCTGGATTTCTTTAATGTATACTGAAGTTTCTTTAAAGAAAATTTGTTACTCATTTTGTTGCATTATTATTATTTTTTTAGTTAGTTATTGTGAATTCTTTATAAAGCCGAATTAAACTTAAAAAGTTAGCGTTTAAATTATACCTATAGTGAAATATGTAGAAGAAATAATAGAATATGTTTTGTTTAGATTTGTTTATATATGTATGTACGTACAGTAGCTTTTTGCATTTTAATAAAATTTATTTTATTCATTCAAAGGTATTGTAATAGAGTAGCGTTGAGTTCCACACTGGAGGAGAATGGAAAAGAGAGAGCCTTGACACTAGGTTATACCTACTGCTATATGTGGAATACAACTAGAAGCTAAAAACAAAAACTTTACTGTTATTTAACTCGCAAATCACAGAAACTACAGGTAGACATAAAAAATATTTTTGTTTTAAATAGTCCCTTTATGAAGGAATACTATGTTACATCACATTAATATTTTCAACCCACCCTAGACCCAATAACTGTTATTTCTATTTGATCACGAGAGCGAAGCCGCAAGCAAAAGCTAGTATAAAAATCGAACTGACGACCTTCAGCCTAACAAGCTGGCACAATTCCAGACGTATTTTAGTTTTAAATCGTTTAATACCGTTTGAATGCTCTAGCTTCATACAAGCTATTATCTTGTCATGCCATTGACGGTACATGCTACGATAATTGGATGGTTGAACGCGATCATTTGTAAAATTAGGTTACGTTAGGTATTCTTTTTTTACTTCACGCTGTATCCCGCATTCTGGAACGTAGAGAGAGGGAAACTAACTATTAAGTTACTCAGTCGTAGTTGGAGGGGTGGTGGCGCAGGGGCTTAAGTGTGCGACTATAAACGCAACGGTTGTCGGTTCGACACTCCTCGGAGGTTTCCCACTAGAGGGAAGAAAATAATTATTTTTACATTTTGCTTGCTCTGGTATCGGGGTAAAGCACAGCGTTGAGTTCCGCCACTCAACACTCAATGCTTCGAGTATTCGGAAAAGTTACTCAGGTCAGATCAGGTCAGGGGAGTAATCATTTAATATATGCGGGACATATATCACTAGTGGCACCAGTGACCCAAACACAACTTCGCCCGCTTAAACTGCCGTTACATTTAAACCAATTCATATAAAATCTAATAGAGTATTAGCTATATTATTGTAAAGTTTCATCAAAATTCGTTCAGTAGTTTTTGCGTGTTTGTAGAGCAAACATCTCACCTTACAAACTTTTACATTTATAATATTAGTAAGACGAAATCGCTTAAAATAGTAACCAATTCTATCGTATAACCGTAAAATTAGCCACTAATTGTAATGACCGTCTAATTACATATTTTATTGGACACGTTCGCTTGCAATTGATTTAACAATGTTAAATTATACTTTTCAATATAAAACGTAGCTTAACATTTTTTTGATAAAGTACCAGTACTACATTTACTATGATTATTGCGGGTTCAAATCCCGCTGCGTTCAAATTTTATTTAGCTACACGCTGTATCTCTCATGTAGCAGGGTAAGCAGAGTTTAAAAAATACGTTTTAAAAAATATATTTTCCTTTCATTAGTGTGGAATAAAATTGGAAAAAAAAAGATAACAGTAGTTTGAAGTATTGAAGCGTACATTTTTATCTAACAACCTTCTCCAATCTAAATAAAAAATAAAGTGTAGACTAAATAAAAGAAAAGTAGAGCCTGAAAAAGTAGATTTTTTTCTATGATATAAATCGAGGGATTCATAGTGAGAAATATTAAAAAACCCAGCTCAAGTCACTTTTATCTTTTAATTTATTAAATTAATCTATAGTTATAAATATGTACATAAAAGTATGTATTTTCTTATGAATATATGTATATATATACAGAAACATATGCACATAAAACTAGGTCAGACGTGGCGCAGGGCTACAAGCGTGCGACTTTAAGCGCGGCAAGTTCTCGCTGGTGACAAGACAAAACATGGGGTTGAGTTCCACCACTCAATACGCAAGGTCTCTAGAAATTGGCGGAATGTAGCGAAGTGGTGGAAGTGTATTAATGGGAACGGAGTGTCTTAACGCTAGGTTCCCAGGCTTCCTGTTTCATCTTGAAAATTGAGCGTAGAGTCGGGAACTAGATTTCCTTTATCTTCTCTATATGCGGGATAAAGCGTGAAGGTAAAAATCTAGTTAAAAGTTTGAGGAAGCTTTACCCTATATTGCCATTTCACAGTTTTGTCATGCTGAGCTTTCTATATCCTTTAGGTTTATGTGACAGTTTATATGTCATAAACTGTTTATATGTTTGTACGCTGTTAACTCGAAAACGCGTTTATTACGTTTAGTATTTGTACGTGGGAAATAAGATTTTGAAATTGCCACGAGTATGTATATATATGAGTTTGGAGAGATGGTTGTGATTATTTCCTTAGACAATAATCATATTTTGTATGACAATTAAAATAAAAAATGTTACTCGATAAGAATGTAAGGTTTTGTACTGTGGACTTGAAGAGGTTCAAACCCTGTTGTGTTAATATTTCTATGTTTCGAAAATATATTTTTTCTTCATAATATACGCAAATGTTAAAATATTTTTATCATTTTTAAAGTGTTTAGTAAAGAAAAATGTACGGGTATACGTGGGTTCAAATACCGTTGCGTTCTAATTTTTATACGTTCTTTATACGTTTCCTAAAAAAAAATACGTGTGTATATTTACTTTACTCGATGTAAAATATTTAATAGTCCATAAGGACTATTAAAAATCTTACCTTAAAAAAAAAATCAATTCATAAGAATTGAATAAAATGTTTTTTTTTTCTTTTAAAATTCATTATTTTGCGACAAACGGAATATCACTGTGCTCTTTACTTGTCACTTAATAAACACAAATGCACATGCAAGTGTAAAGTATAGCTAATTGCTTGAAGATTTATTACCGGCCTCGAGTAATCAGGAAAATGAATAATAAAAAATAAAAATAAAAGGTCCCACGCTGTATAACGTACGAGTATACAGCAGGTCAGGTAGAGATAACCTTTTCGAAACCCTAACATCGCCCAATTATAAAATAAAAACATCCTCTATTTTATTTATTGTTCTTATTTTAAAATTCACAAATTTTAATAAAATATTTTAAATGCAGACTGTTTACTAATCAATAAAATAGCTTCATGCTTTACCACACATCATTCATCAGGATAGGATTAGGACTCCGTTGGCCATATACTGCCAAATTTTTGAGACATTGCGGGTTGAGTCACTAAACGTGGCGCATTGTCTAAGCTACTCCCCCAAGTTGGAAACGAACACACAGCCGTCGAATTTACAGTCAGACAACAACTGTACTAGAGAATACTTATAAAGTAAATAACTACGCGTCACGTCAGTATAAATGATTCAATTACAATGTAACGTGTTGTGTTCATACGAAACTTTTGATATTGAAAGCTCGAATCGCAGCTTATTTGTTTTTGTTACCAGGGACTCAATTAAAAACACAGGTCTACCTCTAAAATGTTATTTCATATTAATGTTCTACGGATTACGGATACGGATTTTTTTTATATAGGTGAAGGCAATTTTTAACAAGATTTTCATTTTTACATGCATTCTCATTCTACAGTGTAAAATTATCTCTCAATTTTTTACCGTACAACCTCCTTCGTGTCCTCTCCATACAACGTGACGTTGGCGAAGTGATATGTTCTCAACTGGCACGCTCAAAACGCCATAATTAAAGAACCAAACCAATGTTCTATGGATGCTCTAAAGATTTTTTTCATCTTTTCTTGTTTTTTATAATTTCTGATTATTTAAAAAATATTTTTAAAATAGTGAGGAACTGTATAAAAAATAATTACTGATTCTTATGTAATTTGGTGTACAGAAAACGATAACAAAATCAGATAATATCTAGGATATTATTTTTCATAAATGCTTATTTAGATTTAGCCCATTTTTCCTGGTTGAAGCTACGATTTTATCTGAAAACATTCCATTTCTTACTTACCCCCAGATTTCAAGAAAATGCGTTTTGAGTGTATGGTTCTCAATTTTTGTCTACCACAGCGAGAAAATAAAAATAATACATTTCCTCCGAGTGGGAATCTAACCTACAACCGCCGCGTTTACACTAAGACACTGCATCGGTGGGCCACGACGGCCTCAAATTTTAAACGTAAAGTAAAATTATTTTCTCGGCAAACATTTTCTCACTGAGAACAAGTTAGACAACTGAAAATGTCTTTTAAGCTGAAATAAATCTAGATAAAAAATGTCTTCGCCTTTTCTTGAAAATCTAAAAACAAGTGCTATTGTAACCAAAACGATTGCGTGTTTTTGATACAATTCTCAGAATGAATGTCTCGGTCAAAGTCCCAGCCGTAAATTGCTATTACCATATTTTATAGTGTATGTTTTTTTTAATTCACTTAACAAAAAGGAATCTAAATATGGGACAGTTGTGGGTTCGAATCCCACTCTAGGAAATGGGCAATATATTATATATGTCACTAAACGCAAAGCAAAATGTCAAAAACTCGACGGAAATTAAGGAACGGAGTGTTTTTACACTAGGTTTCCCCTGCTCACCCCGCTATATGCGAAATACAGCGTGAAGGTAAAAAAATAGTTCGAATAAATATGATGTTGTTGGATATGAAAAATATTTGAGTATAATGATCAAATTAGGATATCAAGTCTGTGCCTTTAATTTCGTATGTGTATTTTCAGAAATTTCTTGGAAACTTGTAAATCTTCTAAAGAGGCTTTTAAACTAGATCAAGTATTACTTTATGTTATAAGATTTAAGGTGACATTTTATTTGGAAGGTGAGCCAAGTCCCTCTTAGTCGTTTAGATATTTCTGCAATGTTTCTATGTAAATAAGTACTTTAACTCCATCAATAGGTTGAGTAAAACTTTATTTTATTTAATATTTCCTAACTTAAAGTAATAAATACAAAACTCTTCTGTTACTGAATGTCTGATTCACAACACAGCAATGACAGAACCCAACAACTCTGCAACGTGGTGGGTTTCTTTATGAGTATAGGAGAACATTAAGAGAGGCTTTCTTGAAATTCCTAAAGGAACTGAAAGAAATGGGATTGTAATTTTGGTAGTTCTGCACTTTTTGTAATTTTAGTTTTTAGATAGAATATTATAATAGTAATCACGGGTATATAAAGAGCAACAATTAGTATAATCATCTAATTTTCACCAAATTCTCTCCTCTTTTTACTCACCTGAATTTCTATACATTTCTTGTAAAGTTCTTGATAAATCATGTTGAAAATATTTAGGAAAACACTACAACACAGAATAAGAGAAATGGTCTTTTCAAAAAGCCTTTGTATCTATTTTAAGGTATCACGAAAAAACTGGAAAGACCTAAACGTAGCCCCAGAAGACCAAACGTAAACTGACGTAATAACATTTTGTCGTAGAGCCTATTCATCTAGAATTGCCTTCACAGGTGGTCGAAGCTTTCATCAATATTGCGCTTTACAGTCCACTGCCTATAGAAATGCGACTGAATTAATTTGAAATACTGTTTTAGAATAGCTGGTCTGTTTCAAAGGATTTTTTTAATGTTTTTTGTGGTTTCTGAGGATCTGGGGCAACATACTGGCATAGTTGTTTGATAGCTTATTATAATTATTTGTTATAAAAAAATATTATGTATCTCTTAATCTTTAATATTATTTTTATATTTTTTTGAAATCTCTTCAATAATTTTATGTAATGTTGCTTAATACAACTATAAAACATCGTGTTTGCAATCCTTTGTCAAATGCCCCATGATGACTCTATCGTCCGCAAAGTACACTCAACGCTGATGCTGCAACTATTTTTAATAATATATTTTAAGTTTGTTATTTAGAATTCTTTATTTTACCATAAATCATTTCATTCTCTATGTCATGTCAAACTTCGAGACATTAAATTTTACTATGTAGAACGAAGTATTTTGACGCTACGTTTTGAACCGAAAGAAGTGTTAAAACATTAATGTTGAGTGGCGCAAGACATCCCAGTGCTTTGTCTACAAATGCGGGGAAAAAATGTATTAATAAAAAAATATCACGCAAATTTCTCCGTCGACGGCCTCCCTTTTTAAGTAAATACAAAATTCTCCGAAGAAAAATTTTGCTAAATTCCACATTCATTGTGGAAGAATGTAAGACTCATTAAAAATTAAATTGCGTGAATACAGCCGCGTGTTAAAAGTGAAATATCGTCCATTTAAAAGTTTAAACGATACCGTTCCACAAAACACGCTGACCCCATTGATAGTGTAACGTATACAAAATGTGTTAATAGTTGCTTGCTGCGGGAAACATTTACATTTCAACCCTTTTTAGTACAATTTTGTGGGGTTTAAATTAACTTAATAGACTTACTAGTTCTTGCCTGCGGTTTTGTCTGACTGTGACAATATTAACTAAAAGTTGTGTTTGATATATTACACATAGTAGGTGCCCGAAGTAACTGAATGTGCTAAGTCTCCGAAGTAACTGACTGCAGGCAAAGCGGGTTAAAAAATATCAACGTGGCGATATGGCCTATATATAGCCTTCCTCGACTATAAGACTATTCAACACAAACATATTTTTTCTATTCGTATCACTAGTTTCTAAGATTAACGCATTCAACCAAATAAACTTATAAGCTTTATAATATTAGTTTTATTATAGTATGCCCTATATTATAGTGGCATAATATAATGGCAGAAGTAGGGTCAAATTAAATGAATAGATAATCATGGCGCGATTGGGTATTGTATTCCCAGTAGATAGATTTTCATAGCAGACACTTCGTTCCCTGCGTGCAGTCCCATTTTTGAATGATGAGTGTTAAGCGGCGGAACTCAACGCCACGGTTTGTCTTGTCACCAGAGTAAACGAAAAGAAAATAATCCATCCCCTCAAATTGGAAGCGAACCCACAACCGCCCCCTTTGCAATCAGACCGTGTTCAGTTCAGCTAAAATTACATTTAACGAAACAAAAATCTTACCCCAATTTCAAAAAATTTAAAGCCCTTAAGCCAAAATGACAAAGTACCCAATATCACGCAAAGTACGGAACAAATAAACAATGAAAATTATAATTCTTTTCCTATTCTAACTTATATTAGCTTTATTTCAATCAGGGTTTTGTCACGGAACGGACGGCGCGGCGTTTATAGACCGTTTATTAGGTTTTCGCGTTAAACTGTAATGGTTTAATTATGTTTTTTTATGTTTTCTTTTTATTGACGAAACAGAAAATTAAGAAAATAAAGTTTCACGCTCTATCTCGCTCTATCTGGTGTACTGCAGGGTATTGGCCGCGGAAGCTTAGTGTTAAGTCACTCCGTTTCCAATGCACCGCTCAATTTTCGATACATTGTGTTTGAGATATTGAGTGGCGCAGCTCAACGCCGCGCTTTATTGTAACTAAGTCACTGAGTCGTTGTGCACCAAAGGCAAAACTTGTGGACAAATTTATTAACATAGATAAGACTACAATTACCGTGTATATTACCATTTTTTTTTATTATTTACTTTTTAAATCTGGCAAGACAAAGGGCGGCGTTGGGTTCCGCTATCCAAACTCTTAAAATTCTCTGAAGGAGGGGAATGAAATGCTTTAACCCTTTTTTACGCTATTTAATATTGGAACTTGCAAACTGGATTAATCATGCATATTATTTGGAAACCCGACATTTCGACCACTTTTCATTAGCTCGTATTCACTTTTGTCTATCGATACCACTTAATGTGGAAGTAGTATTTAGTCCCAACGCCTGATGCAATTCAATGGCAACAACATTTTTAAACAAATGTATATACATGCTAATAAAAATGTAATCGAGGCTACTCAATTGAGAAGTATTTACTTTTAAGCTTTACACTGTATTCCAATAGGGAAGGCAGGGGGAAATCAATATTAAGACACTCCGCCTCCACTGTCTGAGACTTTGATATTTCCCTACATTGTAGTCTATCTTAATATAATATTTAAGTCCAAAAGTACTAACTCGATATGACTTTAGTTTCAGATAATATGTAGACAAACAAACATGCACTTATGAAATTTAGCACATGTACTTAGACGCCTATATAGACTAACAAATTCAAATATTACCAATTCCAACAATATTACATACATACACAAAGTTAAAACATATTTTTTTGAAGTCGGTTATAATAAATACATAAAAAAATAGGTATATGTAAGCTAAGGGTCCAAGGAAAAATAAGAGAAAATAGCCTCATTATCTGGCAATTAAGCATCGTTCAGATTCATTCTCAATTGGGTGAATAGGAAAAGTTTAGTAAATCTTACTTCTATCTTTACTTATACATATATATTAACTTCGGCCTTATTATTTTTCAATTATACAACGCTTTTACAAAGTAAATTAAAATTAAATTTCGTGTCGTATGCGGTTGCAGTTGTATGCGGGATGTAGCGTATAAGCTATAAAAATAAATAAATTTTGTGTTTTAAATAAATGTCATTGTGGCACAGAGGTAGTGATTTTAGGTTTCTGTTGTTCTGTTGAATCTCAAAACATTTTTTTTATTTCATATCATCATCAAAACTTTACGTGAGCTATAAAATGTAAAATCCATTTTTTCCGGTTCTTTCCCGTAGGAATTTAGGTAATTATTTCTAAGTGCTCCCTACCCTCCCCAAGGATTCTACATGCCAATTTTTTAACGTTCTGTACCTCGTAGTTTCTTCTGTATATCGTCGGTTAGTCACTCAGTAACGGAAGTGTTTTTTTTTATTTATATTATATTAATATTTTGTATAAATGTTTTTTTCTTACTTATCTGTAATATGCCATAGTAAGTATGCTATGGCAACATTGTTTTTGTAAGTAAATTGTATACAGGTGATTATATGTATATTAAAGGGGAATATATTATAGGTGGTGGTAATCTTTTTGAGTTTTTTTTTTGCGTCACGCTGTATTTCGCACACAGCAGGGTAGGCAGAAAGAATTTAATTTTAAGATACTCCGTTCGTATTCTCGGGGCATTGCGTGTTTAGTGGCGAACCTTAACGCCAGGCTCCGCCTTGACACCAGGGGGGAGAATATGGAAATATTAAATATTTCATTTCCTCGAGTGGAAATCAAACCCACACTTTACGCGCCTGCGCCACGACTAATATTTCTGGGTCGCAAATCCTAGCCCCTTCCGTTCTTAATAGTATAATTATAGTATTAAAGAATTTAAAAATATAAATATCATTTTTTTATTTAAATGTCATTTTAATACCGAAGATAACAATAACCTTACAGGAGACGCCCTTGCTACTTTGTAGAATCTCTACATTGTCACCGACCGATATTCGACATAATAACAACATTTAGAACTGATCCACCTACAAAGTGACATAAACGCTAGATGATCTCATAGGTCATATGCAGACACGCCTTAATTAAAATTAGCTTGAAACCATTAAAAATACATAATTTTAAATCAGCTTACATATACATATGTTTTCTTGGAATATTCATTGTAAGCCAGTCAGGGCGTATAGGCTGTAAACGCGACAGGTATTGGGTGCGATTCCCACGCGAGGAAATTGTTATTGTTAAGTGTTCGATTCCCTTTCAGGGAAATTAGTAAAAAAATAAAAATATTTTTTTTTTTGGGAAATTAAATATTTAATATTTTCCTTTCTCTCTGGTAACGAGGCAAAGTGTTGCGTTGAGTTCTGCCATACTTTGCCTCGTTACCAGAGCGAGGAAAGAAAATATTATATATAGGAAAGATAATATATGATTCGGCGAAAAGTGGGAAACGGAAGTGTCTTGATGGGAACGGAGTGTCTAATATTTTTATTCCTAGAGTGGGAATCGAATCCACAACCTGTTGCATTTGTCCTGTCGTCAGACGTTACTGACTTATTTGTGTTTAAAGATATATTAATATATTTTTAATAATGTGTTTTGTTAACTATAAACAAAAAGTAAAGTACGTTCCGTACGTAAAGTACGTACTTAACTTAACAAAGCGATATATAATAAATACAGTTTCGAAAATATTCTATAGTCTATATATAGTTTGATCATTAATGATTTTATGATTAGCCTATTGTAATATTAAAACCATACATACTAAACTTATAACTTGACTTTGGAGGATTTTAGGATATCATGTCACCACCCATATTTCGAGTGTCACGTGTTGAGTGGCGGAACTTAACGCTGCGTTTACACAATTTGTTTAATTTAAAAAAATATTTTTGCGAAACAAAACAGACCACATATTCAAACACAATTTCAAATTCATTAAAATTGCTTATGTTGATAGGCGAAACTCAACCGCCTATTAACACCCATTGTCCCAAATTTAGATGCAAAAAGTAATGATGAAAAAACACTTATAATACAGTGCAGTGCATTTAAATGCAAATCACTGGTTGGCTACTACTGGCTGGCTAATAATTTCTCTTTTGATCCAGTAGTTTCTGAGAAAAGCGTTTTGAAGCAAACAAACAGTTAAATATCAATTTTTTTACACGACCACGACCCATTGCACTAAATGATATAGATACTGTATTTGCATATAGATAGTAAAAATTTTATACTATAGATATATACTTAAGAAATTATAACTTATTCCTTGGTCGACTCAGAAAAAGAGAAAAGGAGTGTCTCTACACTGAGCCCTCTCTTTGCCTACCCTGTTATGAGAGTTATAGCGTGAATTAAAAAAAATATGATGTGGGAAACAGAGTAATTAATTTTTTTTTTACTTCATTGCTTTACGCTGTATCTCGCATATATAATTTAAGCAGAGGGAACCTTATGTTATGATGCTCCTCACGGACCTCTTTATTTTCTAGATATTGCGTGTTGAATAGCGAATTATAGCTCCTATCGTGTCACCAGAGTGAAGAAATAAAAAAATAATTTATACACACGAGTGAAAATCGAACCGTCCCTATTACAGTCAAACATTGTGCCGCTGCGCCACCTACACCTCAATTCGTATTATTATTTTTGCTTATTCCAATTAAACTAGATAAAGTTTGAAATTGAAGTTAAACCAGATAAAATTTAATTGAAAAAAAATAAAAATAATATAGGTATATATATATATATATATATATATATATATATATATATATATATATATATATATATATATATATATTTCCAATTAAAAAAAAATCATTTCAAGTAACATAGAAATTGCATTAACCAGAGCGAATGCACTCAACACATCTAATTGATCTCACGTCAGTCCTCCAATTACTGTTATTGAATTTGTTCGGCCGAATGTGTTGTGGGGAACGTTGCACTAACAGCCAACTACCGGTATAATGTATCGACTGCTTCGTTATTTTAATTCATTATGTGTTGAATATGTCGAAGGTTACAGGTTCTTTTTTTTATGGATAAGGCAAGGCAAACGAGCGTGCGGTTCACCTAATGGTAAGTGATCACCGCCGCCCACGACCCCGTGCAGCACCAGAGGAGCTACAGGTGCGTTGCCGGCCTTTAAGGTGGTTTGGGCGCCGGAGCCCGGGCATTACCTGATGCGAAATGCAGTGGCATAAAGCTACTTCTTCACGCCGGTTTTAAATGCCGGGGGCGGTAATGATCCGGTCGAGTCTGCCCATGCGTGTTGCCATTGCTGGCAACGTGACTCTACCACACATTCTAGGTTCTCTTCTAATTTTAGGGATAAATGGAAGAATTGGTAAATGAATTTGAAATAAAATTCTGAATTAATAAACAAAGTGAAGTTCTCCTCACTTTGTTTATTAATTCAGAATTTTATTTTATTAAGGATTCTTCCTTTAATTTTAAATTACGCAAAAAGCTACAGTAGTACGGGAGGCAAAAAACATTGGCGATATTTTGATATAACAATTGTGGTAACTAGTAGACAAATGCAACCTCAGTCAGTCACCACATCTCAGTCACAGTGTACGAAACGTCAGATTTGCAAAAATGCATAATACTAAAATATGCACCATTTATGTGGTTAAAGAGTTTAATTTAAAATTGATAGATTGGGTGAATTCTTGTGAAGGTAAAGATGGAGTGATGCCATAATATGCAGAACAACTCGAAGTAATTTATGCAGAGTCTATCGGACTCAGAAGTAGGAGAAGATTACACTCAAAAATGAATCCAAACTCATGTCCATTTTAGCTCATGGAAAAATCCATGTCCTTATTTTAAAATATTTATAAAATACTTTGTTATTTCTGTTCAGCTTATGATAACCACCCAAGGTAAGAAGACAAGTTTTAATTCCATTTCAAATTCAGTTTACAGAATTGCCGAGATTTGTAAGACTTGTTCTCCCAAAGCGTATTACGATGGGTCAAAGCTATTAAGAACTAGTTATCTCTTGCAGCTTAAATTGCCAGGACTTTAAGATTATCCTTGCTATTTTCATTTACTATGCATTTTGAATAATTTCTTTTACAAAACTGCTAACCTAACTACTCAAGCACTCCTTCTAGACTATGGTGCGTTGAGTAGCGAAACTCAACGCGGCACTTTATCAAACTAAAGCGTGGAAAGGAAAATTCACAACACAACCTAAATAAACTTTGTCCCTAGTTCCAAATGAGCAAAGTTATCCTAATTATCGCGTTGACATAATTAAATGTTTATTCTATAAATGTAGTATTAGTTTCTTCTAGTTGTAGTTAAATTAATTTACTGGTTAGTTTGACCTCACTCGCTTTGTGACCGTGTAAAACAGTTTGTGCCAAGCTTCCGTGTATACAATTTTGTTTTAAAATGCACAAACTACAGTGTGTATTATATATATTTATGGTTCGCTTAAGGAGATGTGTTCTAATTTGATAGAAGAATTAGTGTCTGCGCTCTCTGTTTTCTATTAGTTTTTAATACGAATTAACAAGTCGACATGTAACTATGTAATAAAATATACGAAACTGACTTCTAACGTCATGTAACTTGTCAATTGTAGTTTTTTAGGTTATAATTAAATAATGTGGTGATATCGACCCAATCTGATGATGGAGCCAGGACTTGAACAGTGAAATTGTTCAAAGGTAAATAGTAAGCAAACAGATATTTAGTACTTTACCGAATATTGGTAGCTTTGCGTGTTGAGTGTCGGAACTCAACGTCACGTTTTGCCATGACACCAGAGAAAAGAAATGAAAATATAAATTTAAATAAATATTTAATTTCCTCGAGTGGGCATCGAACCCACAACCCATGCGCCACGACTGGTCTCATTTTTTTTAATTTAAGCATAACTTCAAATAAATACAAGGAATACAACTAGTGCTATAGATAATTATAGCTAAAACGTAATAGCGATGCTAATGATGTACTAGCGGGAACGACTTTGAACTTGTTGACGGTTAATAAATTATTGAAGTGTTAATTATTGAGATTGCTTGAAATGCCTTGTGGAGTAAATTGTATTTTTTTAACCGACTTCTATAAGAAAAAGAGGTTATCAATTCGACTGTATTTTTTTTATTTTTGTTACCTCAGAGCTTTTGACTGGGTGAACCGATTTTGATGATTTTTTTTTATTTGAAAGCTAGTGCTTCCCGTGTGGTCCCATTTTTTTTGGGCCATTTTTGAGAATGGTATCTATGAGAAGATCACGTAAGTTTAAAATTTGCATTAGGTATGTGCGCGACAAATGGACGAATAATAATGTTTTTTTTTATATTCTGTATTTTCATATTCTCACATATTGTTAGATGTGACAGTGACTGACTGTTTTGGGTTCGACGTCAGTTTGAAGAAATAAAAATAATATTTAATTCTTCTCATAGACAAAGTGTGGCGTTGAGTCAGCCACCACTCAACGGATGAAGCGGAGTGTTGTAACACTATATTTCCACTGCTTGTTGTTTCGTAGGTAACAACCTCAGGTACAGCAAAATACTAAAAAAATCTATCGTTCTTTGTATCCACTGGCAAAACTGGTGCAACCATTGACTTTTGACAAAGAAAAAAAAACATTTATTTTCTTTATGATTGTTGGGTTCATTAAAAAAGTCACTATTACGTTAGTTGTCCTTGTTCCTTATGTTAAACTCGAACTGTAGCGAGAAGCGATAACCCCGAGCTCTGACCGTCATCTACTAGTAAGTCCAAGGTAAACCAACAAATAAACAAATACAATATGAATAATTAATAAACTAAAATTTCAATTAACTCAGTATCACGCTGTATCCTGCACACAGCAGGCAGAGGGAACCTAGTGTTAAGACACTCCGTTCTTCATTTTCTGCCGAATTCTGGATTTCGTGTTGAGTTATATTTAATTCCGTGGAGTGGAGATCGAACCCACAATCAGTCACGTTTACAGTCACACTTTGTGGTGTTACAAAGTTAGCTAGCTAGCCTCATAAATCTATACTTATAATAAATCTGTAGAAAAGTCGTTTCTGTACATTGAAAATATTTAAGAAAAAATTAGCCAGGGTGTTAAAGGATAACTAACAGAATCCATTTCCAACATTTTTGGAATTTTTGTCTGTTTGTCTGTTTGTCTGTTTATGTGAACACGTATCACGTAAAAAGTACACAATAAATTTAAGCAACTTTTATACATAAAAATTACAAATAAATCAAGGTAGGTTTTAGTCTTTATTTCATTGTAATCACTTCACTCTATCAAAAGATATAAGTATTTAAGTTTTCAAGACGTTAATATTAGAGATAGTAAAAAACGACACAAGTAACGCTATCTATTGACTAATAGTAGGTACTAACGAATCTTGATAACGCAAAAAACGTTCTGTGGAGTTAAACACTAATTACGACGGGAGGAATATTAATCATTTTAATACTAAAGAATATTAATCATTTTAATACTAAAGATATAAGTATTTAAGTTTTCAAGAAGTTTATATTTGACATATTAAAAAATCGATACAAGAACGCTATCTATTGACCAAGAGTAGGTACTAACGAATCTTGATAACGCAAAAAACGTTCTGTGGAGTTAAACACTAATTACGACGGGAGGAATATTAATCATTTTAATACTAAAGAATATTAATCATTTTAAATACTAAAGATATAAGTATTTAAGTTTTCAAGAAGTTTATATTTGAGATATTAAAAAATCGATACAAGAACGCTATCTATTGACCAATAGTAGGTACTAACGAATCTTGATAACGCAAAAAACGTTCTGTGGAGTTAAACACTAATTACGACGGAAGGAATATTAATCATTTTAATACTAAAAAATATTAATCATTTTAATACTAAAGATATAAGTATTTAAGTTTTCAAGAAGTTTATATTTGACATATTAAAAAATCGATACAAGAACGCTATCTATTGACCAATAGTAGGTACTAACGAATCTTGATACTCTCTTCCATACGCGTAACGCTATCACTAATTGTGATGGGATCTTAATAGATGGCGCTGTGCATAAAAGAAAATATAGTTTGGAAAGGTTACCGCTACACTTTATCAAAAAATAATGTACTTAAAGTTTTAAAGATATTTATATTTGAAAAAAAAAAGAAATTATTAAGAAATAAATTATTATATTGTTGAGTTATTATCTGCTTAACGATAATTACGTCATGTAAGTGTAATCTATACTTATAATAAATTTAACATAACATTGTAATATTTTTCTAACAATGCTCGAATGGTTACAGTTCAATTGTAAGTCCAAAAGAATGACTTTAGAAACGTCTTATTTATTTGACTGTTGATAAATTTACGTATTCTTAAAGTACAATTGTTCATAGTACTAATTATAAAGTAAACTACATTGAATTGTTGGTGAAGATTACCTTCGTAACAGTCTAGCTTAATTCGTAATTATTTAACACAGTGATAAAGAATGATTTAATATTCAAAGAAATATTTTGAATAGGTTCTTCAGTCCGTTCGTTCGTTTATGTTATTAATATTTTTTTAAGAAACGTATAAAAAAATAACTTTTGGGAGCAAAAACGTGCTTTCTACGTATATTCTGTATATCAATTATATATTTAACTAATAATATATGTTACTAATTTAAAAACTGTACAGGAGCTAGATAAGTTATTTTGCAAATAATATCGTGAGTACTAATCCAAATCAATTAATTATTAGTTAAGGCTGTTTGTAATATCTATATTTCTTAAAAGAGTAATCATGTAATTCAAACGGACAAAGCCGCGAATAAATAATAAAATTATCGTTGTAAAATAAAATACAATTTGTCAAGAACGACGCACGCACATTTTTTTTTTTTATCAAAGGGAGACCGCCGCATACGCCTCATTCCGAAATCGAGCTGTAGGTTTTGGCGGCAAAGTTCAAAGTTCTAAAATCTAAAGGTTTTAGTAGTATTTTTGTAGTAGTATGTGTTTACGTTATTGGTATCAAAGCGTAACTGCCTCACACGAAATATAGATATGATTAAACATCGTGAAATGAAAAAAAAAAACTTACGTCTACACTGTTGCTTAAATTCTTTAGGTATGGAATTAAAATATTTTACCTATATGCTATTTCCGTAAAAGGAGCGCTGACGCGCTTCTCTTCTGTTCTTTGTTAAAGGCCAAAGTTGTGGCTGCAACGCGACTGGTGTGGGTCCGATCCCCACTTGGAGGATTGAATTATAATTTAATAATATTTTCATTCCGTTTAATAATATTTTAATTTCGCACATCAGTCACACATTATACGCAATATCTTAATCCTTACATTACAACATAATCTCATAATCTTACGCATAATCTTTACCCTGCTAAAGGCGGGATAAAGCGTGGATCTGGTTTTGACTTTGTGTGAACCGATTAAAATAAAGTCCAGTCCAGTTGAGGCCAGTCGTGGCGCAGCGGCACGAAGTGCAAGCACTCGAGGAGATGAAATATTTACTTAAATTTATATTTCCATTTCTTCGCTCTGGTGTCGAGCGAACGAGAACACGAAAGAACGAGAACACGCAATGCCTCCAGAATTCGGCAGAAAGTGGGGAACGGAGTGTCTTAATACTAGGGTTCCTCTGCCTAACCTGCTGTGTGAGGGATACAGCGCGAAGCTGATTAAAATAAAACTAATATTAAATTGCCAAAATGCAAACAAAAAAGGATTTAAATCGGTTAAGCCGTTTCTGAGATTATCGTGAACAAATTCACAGACAAACAGACAAACTGACCAAGTTCTATTACAATGTTAATTGTAATATCTTCCATGTACAGCCACCGATGAGTTAGGATTTTATTGTAAGTATCGATAAGTTGTGTTTTTATTTCAAAAATTCAAGTGAAGATTCTCATGGGAGGTACGAAAATGCGACCTAAAGTTTTAATAAATTTGTCATTAAAAATCTTCATTGCGTTGCAAACATACATTATAGGTATATCAAAACACGAACATAATTCAGTGTGTTAATTAAATAATTTTGTGGTTTAAGCGGGCGAAGCCGCGAGCGGGTCGCTAGTTATTAATAAAATAATCGATTGGCTGAAATTTTACTTTTAACAGATATTGTGTTATGTATGACAATACAAACGAACGCACGAACAAGAAACTCATTTAGATTAGTAAATAAATAATTGTCTAGTTCAAGCGGGCGAAGTCGCGATCAGGTCGTTAGGAGATGTACCTTTTATAAAAAGAATTTTATAAACTTTAGATTTTTTGGCTTGAACTAAATGTGATTAATCTAAAACAAATTCAAATCAATTAGAGGCGTAGGTATATATGGTATATTTTTCACATTATTTCCATCATAACAACATTTGACTACATTAATTTAAATCGAGGTCGAGGTAAATTTATGTTTTTTGCGTCAAACGATCTTTTTTTAATCGAATCTGCTGGTTATTATTAGTATTCGTTTTTAGTTATTTCGTTTTCTAAGCAAAAATACAAAAGAAAAACAAATATAAAAAAATATGAATGAGTGAAGTAAGTAACAAAAGATTTACTTACAGTTTTATACAAGGAAGTGTTTTTGTATAAGAATTTTAATAATTAACTTATGCTCATTTACGAGTATAAATAAATTAATAAATTACCGCTAATAAATTTTACAAAAACATTTACATTTTTTTTCACTTGACGCTGTATCTTACATATAAGTAGGATGAGGGTTAGTGTTAAGATACTCCATTACCTACATTCCACTCAATTTTTATGATATTGCGAGTAGAGTGGCGGAGCGGTGTCGCTGTGCGGCTGTGCCACCGTGGCCTCTATTTCCAAATTATTTGACGTCAAAATGTAAATTTTAGAATAATATAAATGATGCCAAAAGATCACTCGAAGCTTATTAATGCATGATTTTTTTATGCATAAAACGGTCAAAGGTAGAAACAGTTTTTTTTAAATCGCAATACAACTCCCTAAATGCGGGATACAGCGTGAAGGCAGAAATAGTCAGAAATAGTCTCGTGTTAAATCCACCGCCTCTGCCCAAATTTATTTGCTTCTTAAGCGACGGAACTCGACGCCGCGCGTATAATTTCCGCTAAAATATAACTTTAATAACATATAAATGTGACTGTTTTTTATGTAAATATCGATTATTAAGAACGATTCGGTTATTATTAAAAGATTCGATTTCCGCGTTGGGTGCAATCAAAACTCGATTTTTTGTCAATAGGAAATAAAGAACGACCTTTAAAATATCATGTATTTTTTTTATCAATTAATAAGTCTACAATTAAAACGTTTGCATCATATATTTTTTATTTATAAAAAAATTTATATTAAATGTAGTATATTGTATTATTTTAATAAAAAATATTATTGAAAAAAAAAACGAAATTATTTTCAAATACATTTAATTAACATTGTCTATATTATACGTGTCCCCATACTTCAAAAACTACTGAATCGATATCGATAATACTTACACTTATATATAAATATTGTTGTCTAAGTTGGTACATATTTTATTTAAATTAAAGAATCATCTCGATATGACTTTAATTCCCGAGAAAATAGACAAACACACAAACATACACATGTACACCCACGAAATATACACACGTGTTTGGGATGTCTAAATAGATCATCATACAAATCAAATATTGTTCTATTTGAACAATATGACATAGGAGTACATATACGAGGCGCGGGTTCGAGTCCCGCTACGTTCAAATTTTTATACGTTTTATAAATAAGTATTTTAGGTACACATAATTGGAATTTTATTAATAACAAGATAGCCTAAGAAGGAAAACAATACACTAAATTAAATTAATCACATAAGAATCCAAAATTAGAATGAAAGGAAAAGAAACAAAATACAAAAATAAAAAATGGATTCAATTAGCATAATTATACATATTAATTAAAATACGTATATAATACATATATAATATATGTATTATATTCGTATAGTAGTATAGTAATGATACGTTAAACAAGAACTAACAAGGTCTGACTGTAAACGCGCTGGTTGTGGGTTCGATCTCCACCCGGTCTAATGATTATTTTTTTTTTATCTTGCAAGATAGATAATCTTGCATGTAGCCGGGTAGGCAGAGGGAGTCTGGGGACCTAGTGTTAAGACACTTCGTTTTTGATTATGACACTTTCGTTCTCAAATTTCCACCAAATTCTTACAGCATTGCGTGTTGAGTGGCGGAACTCAATGCGGCGCGATGCCAAATATTTTGTTTATTATTTATATTGGGAACCCGACGTTTCGTATACTTCGCAGTAGTCAACATACATCTAATACACTTTTTGTATACAGTCACATAGATTTGTAACTTCTTACAATCTATAATATGGTACCTACACATTTGTAATCGAACCTATTATACATCATCGCTTTCCAACCACTGTATATTACACAAATATCACGTCACTTATAATAACATACAAATTATCACAAAAAGCTTGTTTTAAATAAACTCCCGGAAAACACAACTAAGAGCAAAAAAGACAAGTAATAATTACTGAACATTAACAAAATATTTATCACAAAAACTTCATATAACTTTTAACCTCTACTATATTTTAGCAAATATTCGTTCACTTTGGGAAACACCAGTCTTCTATTATGTTGACTGTATGCAACGTCGAAATGATTCCATAATGGATCATCCACCAGTTTCGCTTCTAATAAATTGGGCACTTTCGTAACTAACCAGTCAATGTCTTTGGTGTCCACTAAGTGGTCGTTTTTACCGTAAATAATCAAAAATGGGGTTGTCACTGCACTTAGATTATAAAGTGGTGGCTGATTTTGGCCGTACAACGCCAAATTTTTGGATTTTCCATAGTCAAATTTTTGAAAACGCGATGTCCTCATGCTTTGGCCGTATCTTGCCATGTTGTGTACTGAAGTTCCAGCTGGAAAATGTTCAAATAATTTTGCCATCGTTTCATTTGTTATTGAACCTGGATGGAATGAATCAAACAGAGATTCGCCTATGCCACAAATAGTAGTGGAAATCGAATTTAATTGGCAAAAGAATTCCAGAAACTCTTGGCTTGCGCCACCTCTTGCTAAAAATTCGTGAACGCCTACAGTATAAAGGAGATCTTCAAATAATCTTATAGACATTGCGGAAATTCTATAAATTTTTGATCGTGTATGCGTTTGTCTTGAAGCTGGAGCCAGTCCAACTAAAAGGTCCACTTTATCGCAGTATCCAGGTCTTTCAGAACACATCACGAAAAATGTTCCAGCTCCTTGAGAATATCCAACATAGTTGAGTGTTTTTTCATTTGTGTACTTTAAGACGTAATCGATTGTAGCTGATACATCGTAAAGTCCACTCTCATCAACAGAGAACTGCCAAAAATCTGGATCAGTATCAGGGTTAAGGCGAACATGACGTCTGGCATAGTAATTGCCACGTTGGTTTCCAACCCATAGATCATAACAGGCATCCGCTAGTAAGAAAGCCATACCAGCATCTGGCCCAGCATCCAGCCACGCGTCCGAACTGAGGAGGAGTCCATGCATAAGAATAACTGGAGGTCTTCTCATTTTCTTAAAGCACCGTTTTGAGTTCATTCGAAAAATCGTCAGCATATATCCGTCTTCCGTAACCACTGTGTGTTCCTCAGAATAATATCCATATTTTCCAGTAATTTGAGTAAAATTTTTAAAAGGGCCCTTGGAGTAGCCCAAGGATATTTTTATTTCATTGCTTATAGGTAAGACTCGCGAGCGTATCACATTGGCTATTATTATCGCGACAGTGAGGAGCAACACATTGAATGTGACGTTAGCTTTTGAAGCCATGATATCAACTGGCGATACAAACGGTCGGTAAAATAAAATAAATATTGTATTTAAATACGTTGTATTAAAAAGTAAGTTTAAACAGAACCAGGTCCAAGGTAATATTATCATCTAATTTTGTTCTACATGTATATGTATGTATATGATAAATATATAAAGCAGGCTAATTAGTTTATGTATATTTTTTTATTTACTATTACTATTTTATATTCTATATTCTTATTCTTTTTTGAGGTGCTCAGTAATATCTCAAAAATTGGAGGTGGGAAAGTGGGTAACGGAGTGTCTTAAGCTCTTAACACGAAACTCCCTCTCAGAGTAGACCTCTGCTATATGCGGGTTACAGCGCCAAGCTTTATCAAATATGTTTAGTACATAACCCCTCTTTCTTTCCACATTTTCTTAAAAGTGGCACAAAGAAAAGAAATTGAGAGTCATATCTCACTGTTCTCGACTTTAATTTTCAAGTTAATGCGTTAAGTGGTGAAATTAACTATACAATTTTATATAGTTAGATAATTCATTTTAAACACTCTCTTTAGCGGGATTCGAACTTACAACGATCTAGTTTTGATAATATCAACTAATAATAAATAACTCCAATCGTTATAATAAGATTCATTTTGATATAACCTTTTAAATAAAATAATACTACTAAAGTCATCGAACTTGTTTATAATACGTTTCGACGTTTTTTTATCATGTTTTAGTAAAACTGGTTGGATTTTTTTGCTTTTTATGAAATATGATAAGAGGTAGCGCATCGTGGCGCTGTGGGACAGCTTCTGACTGACGCAGTGATTGTGGGTTTAATTCCGCTTCAGGGAGGATAAAATTTTATAATTTTACAATTTAAAGTATTATTAGAATAATACTTTAAAATATTAAAAAAAAAAACATTTTCTAAGAAGCGCGGGTTGAAATCTCGCTACGTTTCTGAACTTACACCAACAAGTGTTTCTGGACGCAATGAAAACCTATAACACAAACATTATACAAAATATGTGCATTAAATTTATAACTAAAAAAAATCGAAGAATAAAAGAAAGATGAATGCCGTGGAGATGTGATCTCTTCGTAGGATATGCGGAGTCAGCTTAGCTGATCGAATCCGCAATGAAGAGATACACAGAATGGCAGGTACTAGCGAGGATGTCACGGTGAGTCATTCTCACCGACAGAAGAACGTACTCAGCTGGTTTGGGCACGTCGAAAGAATGAGTGATGAAAGAATGGCAAACAAGATTTATGATGGAAATTGAGTGGTAAGAGAGATAGGGGGAGACCTCGATTGACCTTCGAAAACACAATATCAAAGATACTGGATACGGTAGGTCACATAAAAAGCATGAGGACCCCCGGAGGGCACGTATGAAGAGGTTGATTACAACAGACGAGGCGAAAGAGGTAAGTAAAGACCGTAATGTTTGGCGCACCGTTCTCCCTGACTACCCCGCTAGGGATAAAGCGTGAAGCTAAGTTAAGTAAGTTAAGTTAAATTTATAAGTATATAAAACTCTTCCGTCTTCGTTACTTAGTGACTGACAGACGATACACAGGCAAAGCTACTGGATTTAAAAAGTTGAAATTAATTGAAGATTAGGGAGTGTATGCCTACACTAAGACAAGATTTATTAAAATGCGATTTCCCATTTGACGTCTTTAAAACCCTTTAATAAAATTGTGGGCGACCACTAGTTTAATATATATTAGCAAAACCAATGAAGTTATCAAAAAGATAAATTTTTATATCAAATCAATTTTTATCTCTTATCACATCTAATAATAGAAATTTCAATATATTTTTTAGCTTTACACTATCTATTATAAAGCAGCGTAGACGGAGATATCTTAGTTTCAAGTCAAAAGTCAAAGTCATAATAATGTTAAATATTTCATTCCCCCGGATGGGAAACGAATCCACAATCATCTCATTTACAGTCGCACACTTGTGCCCCTGGGGCGACTGCCTGAGGCCTTTATTATCTCACAATAATTGCTCTACATCAATTTGAATATTTCAAATTAATTTTGTTAATTTAAATAAAATAAAAAAACCTTCAACACATTTATAATATACCTTAATCTACATTACTTTCCTGATTTAGTTAAGTTGTGGCGTTCAATTCATATCCGTTTCCGGATCAGTTGTTAAGCTGACCGTGAAATTTCTTACCTTATACAGAAACTAGTTTATGCCTACGGCTTTGTCCGTGTTGTCAAATGGAAATAACTTAGAGTTGTGTATGACATATGGCACTTTCTAAGTGCCCGAGGTAATTCTGACAGCAGGTACCCACAGAGAGAATGATTATCGATATGTAATATTATAATTATTAGTATTTCTCAATAAATGAACTATCAAACACAAAAAGTTTTATCAATTCGTACCAATAGTTCCTAAAGTTAGTCAATAATAATACCCTATAGAGAATTAAATATCTTAACATTATCTTTGGTATGGAAAAAAAAATACATTCCATATAAAAAAATCTCAAGAATTAAGAAATGTTGCGTATTAAAGGCATTTTATAATAAACATTTTTTATTTTTTATGATAAGTAAATAGCACGATATACAGCGCGGGTGTATTTTTTTGTTCATATCCTCCTCCTATTTCTATATTGGGAACTAAGTTAATAAAACTTTAAATTATTTAAAATAATATTTAAGATTTTTTCTGACATTGCAGCCTGATTGACTATATTTTGCTTTGATATCTATATATTAAATTAAAATATAATCAATGCCTTTTTACACATTTGTAAAAGAAGGTCTCTACATTCCAAATTTTGTTGAAGGATTTTACTATAAATTCTATAAAAGTGAAAACTAAATGTCATATTTTAGTATCATATCTCCATTAACATTTCATTATAACAGAGAGAATCTAGTGTCAAAACACTCCGTTTATAACTTTGTGTCCCAATTCAACAATACCCTGCGCTGGCGGAAATAAAAAATGCGCTTTGTCTTCTTATCATAGTATAGCGAGGTAAAAAAAAATATTAATTCCATCGACTAGGGATCGAACCCATATTCATCGTGCTTACTGTTACACGCTGCCTCATTCGCCAGTGAGGTACGATAGCCTCACATATAAATCAACGCAGCAGACTGCGTGGGCATGGACCCATAACCGTATACAGAAGGTGACGCCTAGTATTAAATTGACATTGAAAATATTTTTTAGAAATAAAAATGTAGTTCAACAACTAAAATCAATACATAATCGCGCTCTAAAAAGTAAGAAAAAAAGGAAAATATTCTTAGTTAAAATTGTGATGATGCTATGAGTTTGTATGTAAACATCACCTCTATAAAATAAATAAGATCGAAATCGAAGAATTTAATACATTGTGATTTTTAAAAGATAGCCATGGTTGTATGTCACCTGGCCTAATTTTACCAAGAGGAAGTAAAATTGACCAGCCTTCCAATTAAAAATACTACATGGTGGAACTCAACGCCGCCCTCTGTATTGATAGACAATAACTCTTTCCCCGACTAGTAATCGAACCCACAACCATTGCTTTTACAGTCTGACTCTATTATTATGCACTACGCTGTTATTCTGTTAGAATATCGAGGAAAAAATTGTGTTAATTACATAAACAATTATAAATAGCCTTGACATTTGCTCTTTAACCTTGTTGACAGAACATTTTTATAGTTGTATCTAGAATTTTAGGCTAAAGATAAGGCTAATATTAGATATTTTTTTAGCTTCACGCTGTACACCTACGGCCCAATTATCGGAAATGACGATGTACCGCGCTCGCGCACCTGTCAGTTTACAATACATGGCGTATTGAATGCCGCAACTCAACGCCGTGTTTTCTCCTGTTACCAAAACGAAGAAATGAAAAGAATTCATTTACAAGCTGCAATCGAACTTACAATGGTTGCGGGAACGCAGTTTTATAACACTTGTTGCCTGTCTAAGAACATGCGGGATACAGTACGAAGCTACAAAAAAAAAAGATCTCGGAAATAGATATTTTTTTCCATTAAGCCTATTTGGATTGCAAGTCCTGTGGAGTGCTGCTAGCTCCTCCACATGCATGTTGGAAAGAACACCAACACTAAAATTACACCATTATCTTTTTAGCTTTGGCGGAACCCAACGCCGCACTTTGCCTAGCTACAAGAACCAAGAAACGAAAATATATATTTCATTCTCCCAAGTAGAAATCGAACCCAGAACCGTCACGTTTAATGTCGCACGCTTATGCCCTTGTGCCATGACATGCCTTAACGGCTTGGGTATCTTGTTTATAAAATTAATTTTATTTGCTTTAATTTCGTGTATTTATAAATTATCTATTAATATTATTTTTGCCTTGGTTTGACGTATATTTGTATGAATGTGAATGTCTCTATCATCTAGGGTCGGTAGTCATCTGTTAAGATGATTACCTAGTGGTAAGACACTCCGTTTCCCACCTTAAGTCGATTTTTTTAAACGGAACTTTTTAACAATAAACTTGTTAAAAAGTTCCGTTTAAAAAAAATGTCAGTTGACATAATTATTATATCACTGACAGACGGATGACATCCCAGTCTACCCGCGACCACAGACTACTGCATAGCGCTGGAAACGTCAGGCTTCCAAAAATGTATAATACTAAATAAATACACACGCTTAATACGGTTAAAGAGTTACATTTAAAATTTGTAATAATGGCAATAAATCTAAGATATTATTAGTTTTTATTTTTACGTAAAGGGTGACTTAAATGAGAATGTTCTTAGCAACAATTCAAGAATATATTTTCAGTAGTTTGAAGATTATCAGATCTTTTCTAGTTATTTGTTTTCTTTTAGCGCTTGTTTTGTCGTATTCTTTAATATTTTAGAATTTGAACGTGCAGAATTAAAGCAAGATTAATCAAAGTATTTGGACGGCTTTTGTCGGCTCCTGCATTTTATAATTTTTTATACCTTTTCTAAAAAAGTTGAACAACGTGCAGTAGAATTAATAACCTTTTTTTTGAAATTGAATAAAAAATTATCACAAATTTCCTTCTACTTTTTTCTTAACCCTTTTCATCTATAAAACTATAAAAAACCAACTATAAACAAATACCATAATCATATATTTCTTTACCTTATTACTGTATCCCTCGTATCAGGGCAGAACGAACCTAGTGTTAAAATAATCCATTTCACTTACCATCCAATTTTCGAGACATTACGTGTTAAATGCCGCGCTTTGTCTTATTACTAGACCGGGAAAATTAATAAACAATAATAATAAGAATAATTCAATCTGTTTCATACATTCCCTTTATTAAACGCGGATACGGCCGGCTGACCTAGTTCGCGCGATCGATAGGGGTCTACGACCGGCCCATGTGCTCGCTATATCTGTTATCTGAATGAAACCTCATTCAGATACAAGATAGGTTACCGTCTATTCACTATATTAGGCTGTAGAATGTAGAGGCATGTCCTAATTACGAGAAATTAGTGTAGGAGATTAAAATCTATAAATAATGTCACTTGATACTCTATCTAACATATAAACAATACTCAACCATAATACAATCATATGTTTAGGAGCTACGATGTCGTAGACAGAAGTAAAAGACAAATAGAATTGAATCCTGAAATATATTCTTCAAACAGCGGTTCTATTGCGTATCAGTAAAGGGAGAGACAAAAGACAGAAGTATCTTAACACTAGGTCCCCTCTGCCTATCCTGCTATATGTGGAGTAAAGGGAGAGACAAAAGACAATGGAAAGTTTAGACAAAAGATAAAATCTTGTTGTTTCTCCTACTCCTGAAATCTTCTCTTTATGCTCTACAAGTAAAAATTTCAGCGTTCTACGCAGCGTAGTTTCGGCTATGCATAGTCTATAATTCATTCGATAAGGTACTTTTATAAAATTATATAAATGAAAATTATGTAATTGAGCAAAATTGAATACATTGGAAAAAAAATATTTCACGTTGTATTCGCATACAGCAAGGCAGCCAGAGGAAACTTAGTGTTGAGATAATTGTGTTGTTGAATGGCGGAACTCACCATCGGGTTTTTGCCTTGGTGCCAGAGCGAAGATATGAAAATATTAATAAATGATAATTCATTTCCTCGAGTGGGGATCGAACCTATAACCGTCGCGTAACAGTCACACCCTTGTGCTTGCGCTACGACGGCCGCAATGAATATATTGAGCTTAGGTGCAAATCGTATTCTGTTTAATCTCTGAATGGAAATTGGTATACAGATGAGTATTACCTTTATTAGTATATATATTGGTATAAACAATATCACATATAGTGAATATAATATAATGTTGATATGCCTACTTGTTTACGACTACATCTATTGAATTTATTACTCCATCCTAACAAAACAAAGCGCGGCGTTAAGTTTCGTTACTTAATTTGCAATATTCTGTAAAACAGAGGCTTCGGGATCTTGACACTAGATTTTCTAACTGAAACAAAACGTATTATAATAGATAAGAAGATCTGACAGTTTAAAACCTGTCCTGACCAGGAATCGAATTCGAAACCTCTTTAATTTTCTTTCAATTATAAAAATACTAACCTTAAAAACAAGAAGCACACATAAGTACTTTAAAATCTTCCCACGGAATGTTTTAATAGGAAATAGAAGTTCTATAGAAATCTGCTTCGTACATGTCAGTGGCACGGCTATGACTTAAAACGAAAGTATTGTATGAGATGCATTTGCATTCAACATAATATAGAGCTCGCATTTTCTAAACATACCTGCTGCGAACAATTCTTAAGAAGAAATCTGGAATAACAATAAAATGTTCCTAGCTTTTCGTGTAGTTTGTAGAATTCATATATTCCTCACGACGGTATTAAATTAGTTCATATTTTATATATGATCTACATCTTTCGCTTCATCCACTGTCATCACTCCGGCTTCCCATCCGGGGTGGGTCTTCGTGATTTTTACGTCCAGGTCCAGAGCATAGTATCCATAATTCTGAAGGAAGGCTCCTTCAGAACTATAGATACTATGCTCTGGAAGTCCCTGACCTTTTTATTACCAATCATGCTTCATATATTTTTTGTAATTTTTTTGTCATTCATTCTCTCAACTTAGTTCTTCAAAAATTCTTTAGTAATTTTTGTAACCACTTTTGAATCTACAAAAGGATTTGTCGCTACTTCCGGGATAAGAGGCAGTTCTATTTAACAGTTGCTCTTTTCAATGAAGTTGTGTAAAGATCCAATATGTTTTTTAATATAATAACATGAAATGATTCAGGAATGTTTTTTAGCTTCACGTTATATCTTGTATTCAGCAGAATAGGGAGAAGAAACCCATTGTTAAGACACTCCGTTCTCCATGCACCGCCCGAATTTAGAGAATGCGTGTTGACTTGTTGAGTGACAGAGCTCATCACTCACGTACTCCTAACAAACTGAGGAAATGATAAAATATTACATTCCCCCGATAGGGAATCAAAGCCACATCCATCGCGTTTAGTGCCAGAGTTTACTATTAATATGTTTATTTGTAAAAACGATAAAAAATCTTTTTTAAATTAGAATTTTGGTGTTAATCAACGTTAAACATAGATTAAATATTAAGCAGAAAGTTAAATTAAATGTTAATGTTCTTTAAGCCGTATGTATGTCTACCTGAAAAGTTAGTGACGACGTAGAATGTAAATTTGTGATTTAATTTTGTACGAGTGAAAGTACGTATAAAGTAAATAGAATTTAGATTTAGACATGGTACAGTAGAAAATTGTTCGAATAATGAAGAAAGGAGTCGGTTTCTATTTTAGTATTTTTTATATAATATATAAAAAATACTGAAGTACAACCGACTGTTTAGTATACTTTGTAAGGAAAAATTTTAAAATATATTTGTTTAAAAGTTGTTTACAAGCTGTTACTGTATTTAATTTTAAAAGACTGCTGTGTATCATATAGAAATATACATACATATTAGGTTTAAATGAAATGTTTGTTGGAATTCTTAATAATAATCTGTAGAACAAGCAGCGTTGACTATAAACGGTGGTTGTTGGTTTAATTTTTAATCGAGGAATATATTATTTTCTTGCTCTAGTAATAAGACAAAGCGTGGCGTTGAGCTCCGCCATCTATACGCAATGTTTCGAGAATTGGGCGAATTGGAAAACGGATTGTCTTAACAGTTGGCTCCCTCTGCCTGCTTATTTTTATGTTTTAAAAATCGTGAAAATTTAATTTTAACTAAAAACGAAAAATCCAGGCAAAATTAAACATAAGTTTACCCATATAGTTCCGGTACATCAATTGATATATCCGAACAAATTATATATAATTTAACTCCGGTAACAACATCCGGTATTGCTGGCTTATAACTGAAATGAATTCAATCAGTTGGTTTCGACTACAGTGAGAGTTAGAAAGTTACTTGAAAAATTAAGTAAATATTGTTTTCAGCTCTACGCTTTATTATACGAAGACGGCCAGCGCTTAGAAACTAAGTGTCTAGATATTCCGTTTTGTATCTTCCATTTGAATTTGAGATATGACATATTAGTTGGTGGTGCAACTCTGTGTTTTGTACGGAGGACCCTGAATGTTGATTGATGATCATCTCTATATTTTAACATTTTGATGACAAAACACAGTGCTCAGCTTTACAAGATAAATATTTACGTGAGAAATTCGAATCCACGACTACCTGAAATCCCAATAACTCACGACTCTATATAAATCTTCAATTTGACTGTCGTATAAAGTAATCGGAGAACCGTTCTCAATCGTATTTAAATGCAATAGAAATGGCACAGAGCTACGTTGGTATTTAGACTGCATAGAATTTAAATGATGTATATATATTATTCTAGTAGTTGCCCGCTATTTTGTTTATGTGGAATTTAAGATGGAATTCCGTTTTTCCCGTTTCTATAGAAATTCCAAAAAAATATCTCTTAGTGCCTGCTACATACACTCCCTATCCTTCCTACAGGTGAAGTTTCAACTTTCTAAGTTCAGTAGTTTCATCTGTACGTTGTCTGTCAGTCACTCTGTAAAGGAATGCTTTAATTTAATAGCATTATATTTATATCTTTGTATATGGATTTTTTTTATATATATTATATTTTCTTTCTGTATATGCTTCACGCTGTATCCCGCACTCAGCAGGGTAGGCAGAGGGAACCTAGTGTTAAGACACTCCGTTCCCCACTTTCTGCCGAATTCTGGAGGCAGAGTGCGTGTTGAGTGGCAGAACTCAACGCCGCGCTTAACCTCGACACCAGAGCGAAGAAATGGAAATATAAATTTAAGTAAATATTTCATCCATCATTTCTGTATATGTTTCTTTACCATATAAAGTTAAGAGAGAAGTACATATATGCTTATAATTTATTACGGTTTAGGGATGTCTGACGGGGGGTTGAAATCATGCTACATGTGGTAACCTCATTTCTAATAATATTCCGAAGAAAATATTAACAAATTAAATAAATAATTTATGCAACTTATTTATGTAATAGCCATCCTGGTCGTCCTAATTTAATATTCCATGACAGAACTTATCGGTTTTGGGTGGAGTAACTTTCAGGTTTTTTAAAAATAATGGATTGCGTTTATGGTTGTGTTCATTGCTGGAAATTACCGCCGTGCTTTTTTATTTGTTAACAAGCCGATGTAAAGAGAATAATTTATTAACCCGAGTAGAAATCGAGCCTGTAACACTCCCATTCACAGGCAGACCACGTACCACTGCGCCACGACCTAATTCTGAATATAATGAAGTGATGTATCACCAGATCCTCTGCTTGGGAATATGATAATAAGCCGTGACTTCACTATTATTTATAGCAAAAAAAAGTGACCTCGATCCTTCAATAAATCCTTATAAGGAATAATGAATAATAATTTACGATCCGTGATAGCAAGTTACAAAATTAGTTAATAACTATTTTATTTATATAAATATATTCTTTTGAGCAGGTACTTAAATCTTTTTTGACATCTTTTTTAAGTTTCTATTCCATACATATAAAAATTTTGATACACTGGGACTCCAATCCTCCTCGCGTATACCGTAAATTATAAGTTGCTCCAATAATAAATATAGCAAAAAATAAATATAGAAAATGTGAGAATATTCTCACATTTTCTTACACAAAAGAATATAAAACAATAAAATTGATAAAACAACATCAAAGTGTTTATTGAAGCCATGGATGTATTGACAATGGAGCTTACTGAAAAATGAAAAGATTTTCATTTTCACTCACATTTGCTTTGTAGTCTCTTTTATATACGACTTCGTGTGAACGAACTCCTTATACGCTCTATGTAATTGAAGTGATTTGTTTTAACTTCACGCTGTCTCCCTCATAGGTAGGGAAGGTAAAGGGAACCTAGTGCAAATACACTTGCGTGCTTTCCGCTCAATTTTTGCGTGATAATTGGCGGAACTCAACAACGTGCTTTGTCGTCTTACCAAATCAAGAGAATGTAAATATTTTACTTCCTCCAGAGAAAATAGAACCTTCATTCGTCTAAAGTCGCGCTTACAGTCACACACTGCGTTTGAATTTTGCATAGATAAGTATGTAAGCTGAAATAAAATATCGAATAAAATCAATTTCAATACATAAATTATTATTGTAATTTAGATATAATAAAGAATTAATTCGTTCGTAACCTGTCAAATGTTTCACAATAAACGCGATGTTTGTGGGTTCGATCACCCATCGGAGTGATTATCTGTATTTAAATTATTTCCATTTCCACGCTCTGGTAGACAAAGCGCGGTGTTGATACTCAATAGGTTTGCAATGTCTCGAATATTTGGAGGAAACTGGGGATTAGAGTGTTGCTAATATATTTTTTTATTTATTACCGCTTATAGCAAAGTAAGTAGAGCGAGGGAGCAGCTCCTGACTATAAGCTCAACGGTTGTGGTGTCCCAATCGAGGAAATTAATTATTTTCATTTTCTCGTTCTGTTTCACACGATAAAGCGCGGCTATGAATGCCACCACTCAAGACGCAATGTTACGAAAAATGGAATATAGAGTGTCTCAACGCTTGGTTCCTCCTACCTATACTGTTCTATCTTTATTTCTATCACCTAACACCACATTATCAGTAACTAAACCAAGGACACGCTCGCACGCACGCAAATCTAGATTGACACAGAAATGTAGATCTAGACAAATATTTATGCAGTTGCCTAATTCCTCGATCACAAGCAAGCTTATCAGATGACCTGATTTCCTTACAGATAGGGCCCAATTATAATATATACGCTGAGCTCTTCGTGCTGTTGAATTTATTAGTACGTGCTTTACAAGTGTTTACGATATTTAAGTTATTTTGAAGCCAGTCGTGGTGCAGAGGCACAAAGTATGACTGTAAACCGACTGGTTGTGAGTTCGATCCCCACTCGAGGAGATGAAATGTTGAGTTCTGCCACTCAAAACGCAATGCTTCCAGAAATAGGCAGAAAATGGGGAACGGAGTGTCTTAACACTAGATTGGGAATAGGTGAATTTATATTTTTTCATTTTATTTTATTGGCACTAAAAGTATATATACTATATATCTAAAATATACATATAGCTTAAAAATATTAAATTTTGTTATGAAAATGAAAAAATGACATACCATTTCATTCACTTAGCAAAAATAGAGTATTTCAAGACTTACCTTATTACTTTGGTCAGATAAGTTTTACGCCAAACCAACATTAAATTACCGTTCACGGTAACTGGCTGGGAAGGGAATTATGAGAATTTATCACCTCCATGATTTGATTAAGAAAACTTGAACAAACTCAGCATTGTGAGAAATTAGGTGGTCTCAGTTTAAATTTTATTTGATATTTTATATAAGAATTAGCTTTTACCTGCGGCTTCGCCTGCACAGTCAAATAGTTTGAACCAAGAGTTGTGTATGATGTTTAACACATTTTATAAGTAAGTCTTTGAGTAACTCTGACCACAGACATAGCACTCGTCGATAGATGGCCAATTCACCACAACAATTTTATTCTATTTGAACCAGAAGTTTCTAAGATTAAAGCTTTAAACTAAACAAACTTTTCAGCTTTATAATATAAGTAAAGAATAATAGACAATTGGAAACATTGTGGCGTTCCACCGTCTACTTTCTATGAAATGGAAAACGGAAAAAATATATAAGAACGGGTATCCGACTGAAATTACTATGATTATGGAAAATTACGAGATTATACAATTCATGCAAACGAAGTTGCGGTCTACAATTATTCAATTTGATTAAATTTGTTTTATTTTTTTAAAAGAGCACCAAACTCCTCTGAGTCCTAGGGTTTCGATATGCGGTACTGGTAGCATAATATAACTAATAGTTAATACATGGCCCGTCGAAGCGCAGCGGCGTATGTCCTGACTGTAAAAGTGACAGTTGTGGGTTCGATTCGTTTCGCTCAAAGAATTGAATTGTTTTGTTTTCCTCACTCAAGTAGCAAGACAAAACGTGGCGTTAAATTCTGCCGTTCAATACGAAATATTTCGAAAATTGAGCGGAGCGCGGCAATGTAGTGAATGGACTACGTCTACATAATAATGTTTATTATATTTGTAATACAGAATAAAATTAAAAAAACTAAATAAATATACTAAAATGCTCATATACATTACAGGTATTCAACTTACAGCTGTTCAACTTTACCCTACTTATCGAGCTGACGTATCAAATTACTAAATTACAGGACCCATTATACCTCACTATCCCACGGGATCACATATTGTTATCATGAAATCCTTCTGTTATTGGAAATAACAGGACGATTTATAGTACCAAGTTGTATATGAGCGTTGCGGCAGTCTTGGCGCAGCGGTACAGGTTTGACTGTGAACGCGGTGGTTGAACGTTCGATTTCCACTGGGAGGAGTTCATTATTTTCATTTTCTCGCTCTACTTACGAAACAAAGTGTGACGTTGAGATCACTTAACAAGTAGTGTCTCAAAAATGGGCAACGTTTGAGGAACGGAATGTCTTAAAACTAGTTTCCCATTACCTATCAAAACTAACTAGGTTCCCATTGCCAAATGTTTAAATGTGTTTTTGTATAATTGATTTAAAAAAAAAAGAAAAGACCCGCTGAGTTTCTTTTGTCGGTTCTTCTCAGGTCTGACTCATTAACTTTAGTTAACTGTGGTAAAAAGTTTGACGTGCAAAAAATGAAGCATGTAACTTCTTATTTCAAACGATTTGACTTTGATTTTGACTATCCTACTATACCTATGTGTTGAATACCGTGACACTAAATAAATAAACAAAAAGTACATACAAAAATAATATAAATCCCGACAGGTGTAATATTTTCATTTCGCACGAGATTTTATCAAAAGCTCAAATAAATGGAGATTTTATACGGCGTCAGTTACCTCTAAACGTAACAGGTGCCAAATGATTTAGAAAGATAAGGTTACAATATATGATGTCAGATAAAAAAATATAAAATATCAGCTTCACGCTGTATCGCCCACACAGTAGATTAGGCAGAGGGAACCTAGTGTTAAGACACTCCGTTCCACATTTTTTGCTGAATTCTGGAGGCATTACGTGTTAAGTGGCGGAACACAACGCCGCGCTTTGCCTCGACACCAGAGCTAAGAAGTGAACATATAAAAACTAGCTACGACTGGCCTCAAAATGTAACTTCTAAAATAAGAAATGTAAATATCTACACCAGGTTAATAGGCGGCCAGCTTCCCCAAGCTGACCGCCCTCTGGCTCGTTAGGGCGGAAGGCGGCGATCGTGTCCACCCTCCGGCGATCCGGTCTCTTGCGGCGGATGGCGAGTTCGGCCGAAGCCTCCCTCGCCCGCTCCGCCGCCTCCTTCTCGAGCACCACTGCCTCGCAGAAGGAGGAGACCGCATCCCACGGCGTCTCGCTGCCGGCCATGGCCTTGACCACGGCCGGCAGGGAAAGATCGTCCCCTATGACGTTGAGACGCCCAGGCTGAGCACACCTCCAACGTGAGCTGGGCCGTCTCATCGAGGCAGTCGTCGCAGTGGTGGCAGCGAGCGTCTCGAGCGATCCGACACAGATAACCCCGAAGCAGCCATGTCCCGTGAGCACCTGTGTGGTGCGGAAGGTTAGGATGACGTGACGCTGCGCTAACCACTGGCGGAACACTGGACGAACAGCCTCGATCGTCAACCGACCGGCAGATGGAGTCGCCAGCCGGGATTCCCACACTTCCATAGCAGCTTCCCGCTCCTCCTCGGCGCGTGCTTGGGTCGCCGGACCTCTGGACGCCGGCCCCGACGCCGGCATTATACCGACGCCAGAGAAAGCGCGTCCAGGTCCGACGGCATGACTCCAGCCAGCACGCATGCCACCTCACCGGCGATAGTCCGATACCCCCGTATCGACCGGACGGCCATCACCCTCTGCGCACGTCGCAGCAGGGTGATGTTGTGCCGATCCAGGGCGTCCGCCCATACGGGAGCACCGTAGAGGGCCATCGACCTGACCACTCCGGGTCTCTTTAATCACCCAGCCCAACAGTTAAAACTGTATTGAAATCTGAAACCGCATAAAAAAAAAGTAGATAAGGGAGGGTTTTGATGCTAAGTTTTATTTAATTATCCTTCTAATTCTATACGCGAGTGATGTTTTTTAGCTTCACTCTGTATCCCTAAAATAGCATGATGGGCAGAAGGAACCTCGTGTTAAGACACTCCGCAAACCAATTTTCGAGATATATATAGCATAACTCCACGCCGCGCTTTTGCTCCATGAACCAGCGACAGGCTTTCCTAACCAATTTCCTCTCAAGCGAAAACTCGTGAAATGCTTTAGAGAATTGTATTATAAGGCATGGTAAACGTCAACTGCCGCTCTGTGGGTGGGTAGGGCCGCTGCAGCCTCTTCAGGCCAAATATATTTTCAGTCATTTCCTCCTGAACGAAAATTTCGCAAATGATAGTTAATGAAATTATTCGAAGTTAAAAAAAAATCAGCTGGCCGTACGGTGTTGGGTTAAAGTCAGCTGGTCAAATGAACATGGAAAAAATAAAATAAAATAAATGACTAACAATATTTGCTATGTGGTTCACGGACTATTTATCCTGTTGCCAGAGCGAAAAAATATAAAAAAAACCTGAATTTTTTAGATGGACATAAAAATTACCAATATCTATTTTATATCTCAAATAATACCTGAAAATTAGTTTTCCACTCAAAGATTCATTAATCTCGACCCACTATAGGAGTTAGCGGGCATTCTTGCAATACCAATTCCACATAGCCATTGCCTCTAGGAAATAGTTAGCTGTATAAATGTTTATTGAAGTTTATTAATGAGACCGTCGTGGCGCAGGGATGTAAACGTGCGATTGTAAACGTGATAGTTGTTGGTTCGATTTCCACTCGAGGAAGTGGAATATTTAATACTAACATACAAATCAGCTTTACGTTGAATCCAGCACACAACAGGGTAAGCAGAGAGAACCCAGTGTTATAACACTCCGTTCCTCATTTTCCGCCCAATTCTGGAGGCACTGCATGTTAAGATGCGGAAATGAGCTTTTATAAATATTTTCCTCAAGTAGGGGTCGAACCCACAACCAGTAGCGCTTACAGTCACACACTTCTGCCCCTGCACCACGACTGGCATCAACTAAAATATAATAAAGAATAAAATTAAAATATCGCGCATAATAACGTAAAACATACAATATTCCCAATATCTATTAATATAAAAGACAAATCCTCCTACCAATTTGAATAAGCAAATATTGTCGAACACGATTCAGTTCATTGCTACATAAAAGCGTCAGGCGCTTAATAATAAAATTATTCTGTTCAATCGTCTCTTTAAAAGTGTCCTCATATATATATATCCCATTTGAATATGTAAAATGTATTAGGATCTTGCTTTTATTGAAGCATTGAGTGAAATAAAATATGATTGTCGGGTATTGTTTTATAGTACGATTTAGATTGTTATAATAAAAGAAATTAAGTTTTATTTCCCAGCTTCACACAGGCAGAAAGGCTGGAAAACCTAGTGAGAGCAACATTTCCATGAAATTTATTGCTAGAGCAAGACCTTTTCCTAGAGGAAGAGGATTCAGCACTGCGTTGAGTTCCACCACTCAAAGCGCAATATTTTAAAAACTGGGTATAGATTGTGGTACAGACTGCCATTACATTAGGATTTCCTGCCTTCTGTGTTATATACAATGTAAAACTAAAAAAGAAATGATAAAAAAATATATTAAAAAACTAAAACATATACCGACTTACATATAAAGGTATCTAAAATAAAACCGAAAAGCAACTTATTTACTATACTCCTCGTCAATAATAAACATACTAAAGCTTTGAGAATACAAAACTTTTGGCATACATATTTATTTATAAGAGCGTCCAAATATAAAACTATGTAATTCCTGAATTTCAGTCCCGAAACGAAACTGACACGAACTTTAAGTCACCTTTAGTGAAATAGTGAAACTTTATCACGTCTTTTTTATAACTTCACACTGTATCCTGTTTGTAGCAGGATAGATAGACTTCAATTCTCGCCGGATACACTAGATATTGCGTGTTGAGTGGGAGAACTCAACGCTTTGCCTTGCCAGAGAGGAAAAAAGAAAATATTAAATATTTCATTCCTCCGAGTGGGAATCGAACCCACAACCGTCGCATTTACAGTCTCATATTTCATTGTGCTCCAGCATCATGACGTCTACACATAATATCTCGAATTCGGGAAAATAAAGGAGTACCTTATCACTAGGTTCCATGTATCTATGTATCCTAATCTACCATATGCGAGATATCGCGTGGAACTGCTTAAGAATAAAAAAAATACATTTTTTCATTACAGCTTTTTGTTATTTAAATATATTTTTAACTAAGGCAATTTGTGGTCACCGACCGTCCATCAATCGGACGCAGTATGCGCATTGCGGGTAGCTGGACGAGTGGACGTACGATTTATTAAAGTAATTAATGTAAATACAACTATTACAACTATAAATATAACTGTTACAAGAACAACTATAGTACACTAGAGTACCATTGCAGCTTCATTTTTCTTCCCTCATGGCAAGGTAGGCAAAAGGAACCTAGTGTTAAGACATTTTAATCTCTACTTGCCCACTTTTCGTCCAATTTTGGAGTCATTGTGTGTTGAGCGGTGTTACTCAAAATTGCGTTTAGTTTTCTACCGAGAGCATCAAATTGAAAATAATTAATTCCCTTGAGTGAGAATCGAACTCACAATGATCACATTAATAGGTAGATACTATGCCCTGATCACACTAAAAACAATAAACATTTATGCTAAAAAAAATGAAAAGGAACTACAATTTTGTAATGTTAAGAGGAGAAACAAAAAAGAAAGCAATCTTTTTTTGCTTTACAATTTTAAATCTATTTTCCGCACATACATACGAGTAGTAGCGAACATAATTATGTTGATTGACGTAACCAAACGCCGCGTTTTGTTCTTGTCTAACGATACAAGAGGCAATTTTGTATTTAATTATAATTATTTATTTCAATCAACATACTCCAGGTGTTCGAAATTGAATTTAATCCTATAGATAAGTAACAGATAGATTTATTGGCGGGCGTAATAACTTTGAGAGAACACTGTTAAAGGGCCTTTAAACATAATTAAATATGGGTCTGTAAAGGATATTGGTGAATGAATGCTGCAAATATTTAAGGTTATTTTAACCTTTAATATTTGCAGCTTTACGATAGGATATATAGAGGGAACCTAGTAAGACACTCTGTTCCCCACGCTCCGCACAATTTTCTCTAACTATTTCTTCTAAGTAGACTTTTTAGAAGACATTGTTTGATTTTCAGTGCTAAGACACTCCATTTCTCGCATCCCATCCAAATTAAGAGAGAATTATTATTCTGGTAGGAGCAAAGTGCGGTGTTCAGTTTCACCACTTAACACACATGTAAATCTGTCATTGTCATAAATAAATAATATAAAAAATCATAAATAATTTTAAACAGGTATTAAAAGAGATAAAAATGAAATACTTCCAATAAATATAATTAACTTTTTTGTTCAAATAACAAAATATCCTTATTACTCCATCCAACACCCGGCTCTAGAGCTCATTTCCGGTGACGTCACTAATGACAGGAATCGACAACACGATTTCCGGTGGCGCTAGCTTAAGACTGATGAAGTTTCAAATATACCTTTTTTATTAAGAAAATGAGGGATCGTCTATCATTTTGCAAGTAAAACCTTTACAGAGAGGTTTTAATTTAGTTTTTTTTGTCAGCCTCACGCTTAATCCACTGCGGAGTAGCCAGAGTGGAGGGAGCGCCAAACTCTACGATCTTTGCATATCACTTTCAACTCGAAAGTGACGAGTCGAGAGTGAGGAGTCGAAGGATAGGGAGATGATAGATTGAGGAGTCATATATACACTCCGGTGGGTCCATATGTTTTTTCGTGACCTCCAGTATCAATGATGTTGCGTTTTTCGTCACAGAGTTCACTACGAATTCGATTCAAATTCTAACGTGCGGCGTTCAGTTCTGCCACTCGACACGCAATATCCCAAAAATTGAGCGGTGCATGAAGAATAGAGTGTCTCTACACTATGTTCCCTCTGCATACCCTGTTACACTGGAAAAATCGCAAATTAAATAAATTTAAGATTTATTTTAAATCAATTCCTCCGAGTAGTACCGATCAAACGCTTTTACAGTCCTGCTGCAAGCTGTCTCACTACGCCACTATAGCCCTAAGATGATTGTATTATTGTCCTTTATAATTGAAAATTTAAATTAGAAAAGATCTTAAGCAGTCTAATAACAGGCTTATACTTAGGCCACTTAAACTCGAGACAGCAATCTCTCGTTTCTTAACGATCGTTATTACTCATAGCATTGCTCAGTGAGCCGTGCCTGTATTCAAAACTAGTCATTCGTCATTAAATTGATTATTAGATTGTAAGTACTGCCTATACCTATATAAGAGGTAGAATTAAGCTTTTTTAGTTTCACGTTGTATCCTGCATTAATTTTTTGCTGTCCTATGCCTTATGCCTAGGACCCCTGACCTGATGGTAATTTAAGTCTACGTGTTGCTTGGCGGAAAAAAAAATCCATACAAACTTTCAACCCCTATTTCATCCCTTTAGGGTTAAAATTTTTCAAATTCCCTTCTTAGTGGATGTCCAGAATATGAAAATAAACATCTGTCCAAATTTCACGTTTCTACGCACAGCGGTTACGGCTCTGCGTGCGTCTTACCTCAGTCAGTCAGCACAAGTCCTTTTATATATATAGATTGGACGCAATAATGATTTTTGTAAAACATTAATTTGAATAAGCTTCACACCATATAAGCATACAGCAGGGTAGGCAGAAGAAATCTAACTAAGGAAACCAAAACAATCCATTCGCCTTTCCAAATTTTTGAGATATTGCGTATTGAGTATCGAAACTCTATATTGCGTTTTGTCTAAGCATAATAAGTCAGTACAATTTTTATATATGAAAATAGCCATTAGAAAATAACCACGAAAGGAAAGTCTATAGATCTATAGATCATTTCTATAAATGGCCTTATAAGTTCAGCAAACTTTCGGCAAACTTCAAATGATTGATATCTTGATGGATGATCGGCTTCAAAGAGCTTTTGCTCGGCAATCACATTTACACTATTAGCGACACGCCTTTAGTGACGTTAAGTATTTTTTAGTATAGAGGTAAAATTAATATACTACAGTATGTATGTATGTACATATCTACTATGTATGTATGTTTTTATGTAATTATCATCGTTTATGTAAGTTTATAAATGTTATTTATTTTTATTATATTATAATATAAATATGTCGTTATACATCATATTTTTATATAATAAATATAGCCATTAATATATCCATTTTAAGAAATAAATAAAGAAAAAGAAAAACAAGCTACAACTGAATACTAAACGGCCACAATAAAATACGTATTATCGAAGCAGTTTCTTCAAATAAATTTGAATAATAGGCGAATGTTGTTCACAGGTCTTTGCCAATGAAATACAGCGTGTGTATTCGACCCTTTTCGGGGATGTAATGTCCATGGATTTTTGTATTTTTCGATAAATCTTGGAACCTTCGAGGCGAGGACAGTGAGTGTGATTGTGATGGGTTCAATCCCCATTCAATAAAAAAAAAAATAATCTCGTGTTCTGGTATGACAGAGAGCGACGTCATCACTCAACACTTAACGTTAAATTTCATGATTCTGGGTCTACAGTTTTGATTACGCGACGTATTTCATACAAAATGCGTTAAAAGCTGCAACGTTATCAAACGCTGGTATTTTTTGATTATTTTTACTTTGAAGGCATTCACTCCCATACATTAAATCTAGATTTTTGATGTCAATTTCTGCTTGTCCCTTGTGCTAAGCATTTGACAGCTACGATCTAGAGAAAAATGTCCTTGAAAGACAGCCAAATCAACTGACATACAGCACAGTGATCTTATGAAGGTTTTGTTTTTATCTTTATTTCAAATTACGGAATCCTAAAAAGGAACAAATTTATTTGCAATATTACCCACATTTATGTATTTTCCACATTCAAACTAATTACCTAGTTGCATTAGTTAACTATGAACCAATAGTTGATGTAGTGTTATTGACAAGCACTAATTGGTTTCGAGTAGGCACTATAAACTTTGAAAATTTTTGAAAATTCCTAACTAAAAATATATTGAAAAATGTTGGATGAGGGTTTGTTTTGAATTTTGGAAATGGTGTATATTTTTAGTCTATTTTTATTAAAGGTTTGATAGGAAATCGAAAGCTGGCGACATTGAGTTGATATTTTATTACAAATATTAAATATATAGAGGCCAGTCGTGGCGCAGTGGCAAAGTGTGACTGTAAAACCGACTGGTTGTGGGTTCGATCCCCACTCGAGGAGATGAAATATTTCCTTAATTTTATATATCCATTTCTTCGCTCTGGTGTCGAGGCAAAGCGCGGCGTTGAGTTCTGCCACTTAACACGCAATGCCTCCAGAATTCGGCAGAAAGTAGGGAACGGAGTGTCTTATACTAGTTTCCCTCTGCCTACACTGCTGTGTGCGGGATACAGCGTGAAGCTGATTTATTTATATTAAAATATAATAAAATAAAATGAATTTAACACTCATAATTTTGTTATCATCGTGAAACTTGCCAGTTATACGTAGCTCAGGATAACACACCAAACCAACTTGATTGAATAAAGTACGACGTCCAAGTACTAAAATTAAAATCTGTTTATATAAAATAAAATTTATATATATACCATCCTTAAACGATGCCGCTTTCACTAATTTGTTTTTCATAAGAATAGGAATTTTAAAAACGGTTCAAAAAGCAGCCCGCTCAGAAAGCGACAACGCCCCACGCCCCGCCACGAGTGGCGGAGTGAACGATCATCGAGGGCTGTCGGCCGGAGCCGCGCCCGCCTCACGCTCAGGGCGCCGCGCCACGTGTCCTCATCGCGGCTGGCACGATCTCACATGTTATGTGGATCTCGTGAAGAGTTTACTATAGAAATGATCCTATGAAGTAAGGTCTTGATTACAATTCCGAAAATTTTGGTCGTCATTTTGCGCGAGAAAATCTTGCCAGCGCGATTCAGAAATCATGTGAAATGATACACCGCCATCTAGCAACCGTTTCAGGCATTGAAATTGCGCACCAGCGCCATCTAGGCAACGTTCATAGACCTTATTATTGAAGAATAATGATAAATGTGATAAACTATGACAACAATGATACAGCTATTTTATAATTTTGTTGGGTTCTTTTCCTTCGTATGTTTTCCATACAACGTGCCATTGGCAAAGTGATTTGTGCTCAACTGGCACGCTCGAACAGCCATATACATTTATAAATATAATTTGTTATAAAAAAATACATTTAAAAATATAAAAAACAAGGGTTCAAGCCATAGGTGGCTAGGGATCCAGAGAGAGGAAGCTCCTCACAATAAGTCTCAAGTAAAACTGCTTTCTGCATCCAGTTCCTGATCCAACAGCTAAGCGATAACCTTTAAAGATGTTGGTCGAGGCTTTTCGCTATTAAGCCGTTAATCGTTAACTATATTATTGGAATAAGAATATCTTTTACAAAAAAATGATCGAGATATGTGTTTTGAGTGGTATTATATTCGTGTTCATTTTCTCGCTTTGGTAGACAAGTCGCAGTATTAAAATCCGCCTTTCAATACGAAATGAACTTTGAGTGTACTACGAGCTTTTATTTATACCTGTCAAATGACATACCTATCAAATTAAATATCTATAATACTGTACCAACCAAAGGAAATTAAATAATTTCAGGACTATCTCAAGAACTTGGCATTCATCTTATTTTTAAGGTCTTTATCAGAGAAGCCAACAAACGCGGATATTCTTAACCTTTGAGTTTGGCCCCGATTTTAACTTTTAAGTTTTTAATTAGACCTAGTATTTTCTAAACCTAATCCTACCTTAGGAGTGGAGCTATGATGTCTAGCGGCGGCGGAGTGGGCGCGGCGGGTGGCGCGGTAGTGGAGACGACGGAGGGCGCCGCCCAACCGCTCTGGGGAGCCTTCCCCACGGGCTACCGTCATGCTGGTCTCCGCACCTGGATAGGAAAAGAGAGTAGTAAAATATCTATCTACATTGTGGTTTTAAAATAACATTGTGTAAATTATGTACAAAAAGCAATTCACATATCTGGAGCCTCCTAGGAATTAGACACCTAGAGATAATTATGTTCTAAGCCTAAGATTATGTGGCAGACAAAAGATAAAGTATATATGTAGCTATATATATTTGTAAAAAGGTGAAAAAAGATATGAATCACGTGTCTTTGGTGATTAGTTGAAATAATCTGATTATCTTTAGCATTGTGAATACAGCAGTGTTTGAGACGCAGCGTTCTCAATATTTCATCACGCAGAACAGTGGTTTATATTGAGACTATTAACGTGAAGTAAGCCTATTATATATTGCCCGATTTTACTGTCCAAGACAAAAATAATGTTTTAATTTCAACCAGTAGTTCCTGAGATTAGCGCGTTAAACCAGACGAACTCTTCAACTTTATAATTAATTCATATTATAAATAATTAACAGCCATTGAAAAAATATTCTCCAAAAAAATGTATATCTACATAGATTCTATAGGTATGAGTCTGGTATTTTTCTCGTTGTATCCCGCTCATAGCAGGGTAGGCAGAGAGAACCTAAAACCTAGTGTCAAGACACTCTGTTCTCCATTCAAACACTTCTGTTCCCCGTTTTCCGTCGAATTCTTTAGGCATTGTGTGTTGAGCAGCGGAACTCAACGCCACGCTTTGTCTGGTTATCAAAATAAACAAATAAAAAAAGTCATTCCCTTAAGTGGGAATCAAACCCACAACCGTCGCGTTTACAGTCGCACACTTGTGCCCCTGTGCCACCACTGCCTCAGTTCTCATTTTCTGGCGAAAGTAAAAATTCTTTTAACTCAATAATTTTATCAAAATTGAAAGTGGTCTCTTCAGACTATCACTTTGATCCTTAATATAATTATATTTTATCCTTTGTCTTCTAGCTACATGTTTTTCTTGAAGTGCTAAATTTTACTTACCAAGCGCAGATCATTTTAATGGTACGTGAGTTGTAAAAGTAAATAGTGGAGACGACGCGACGAATTGTGCAAGTCTTGAAATTATGATAGAATTTTAAGATGAATGTAGCGTCGAATGTAGTTTTTTTTTAGTTTGACCCTGTATCCCACACATAGCAAGGTAGGGTAGGGAACCTGGGAACCTAGTGTTAAGATACTTACGTTCCATACTTTCCGACGACTTCTGGAGGCATTGCGTGTTGAGTAGCGAAACTCAACCAACGCGCTTTGTACTTTCAAGTTAATTATATGTTATATTTGTGTTATTACAATTTTCACTAAGTCTGAATGTTAACGAGATCGTCGTGTTTCTAGCTCCACGTGGGGCAAAGAATTATTTTCATTTCCTTATTCCAGACAAAGCGCGGCGTTTAATTACACCTCTTAGCATGCTATGTTTCTAAAATCGAGGTCCTGTCCTTCAAGGAATATTTGAATACTAGGTTCCTACTGTCTATCTTATTATATGCAGGATATAGCTTGAAAGTAAAAAAACCGGTCAAGTGCGAGACGGATCTATCGCCTATCGTGGGTTCTGTACCAATTTTAGGATTCTAATTCAACACTTCTCGTTGTACTTCAACTTATAAAAGTTGAATAAATTTCATAATTGTATGTCTACAGGAAACACCCTATAGGTAGGTTTAGATTACGTGGTGAAAAAAAATGTAATATTTTTTTTCTATGAAATATCTATAAGTTTTCTCTTTTTTTAGGATCTTTTCTTTAACTTGTATTGTAAGATAGTTTGTATTTCGTGCTAAATTTTATAACTGTAGGTCCGCTTGAAATCTGTATAGGTTTTGATTACGCGGCGAATTTCATACAAAATGTAGCAAAATCGATGCTTATATTTTGATTGCATTTACTTAGAGGATTGATTTTTCTATACTTCTTCCCTAGATTTGAATGTTTAATATTAATTTAAGCTCCATACCTCCACGCTATCTCGAGATAAATGGTCTTGATAGAACAACATAAGAGTTCCATTTTTAAATTTTAAAATACAAAATACTAACCACAAAAAATATTAAGAGCTGGTTTGACTGATATGTAACATTAGTATAAAATAGTGGCATGTCATTTAGTTAGTTAAACAAACAGTGTATCTCAGGATTAGAAAAATAAATAATAAGAACAAACCTGGTGCGTGTTCAGGGGAGGGACGAGATGAGTGGATCTTGGGAGCCTGGTTACGCCCATCCGACTGAAACAAATAATAAAAATTAATTCTGATTCTCTTTACCACGTATACGTGGTGCAGTAGGACAGCCCTGGCCGTAAAGGCTATGGTCAATTTCCACTCAACTTCCGCAACTCACCTAACAATGGCTCGAAAGTGGGGAACGGAATATCTTAACATTAGATTACCTCTTACTCCACTGCTATATATGCAGGGAATACAGCAAAATTAAAAAAAACGAAAATCTCTTGAGTGAGCATCGAATCAACACACAACCACCATACACCCAACACAAATATACAGCAACAAAATCATGTCAAATGCTATATTCGTGTAAAATAAAGAGTTTTTTTTAATAATTCTAGTAAAAGCTGACTCTTTCGGAGTGCAGTCGACGCGTGCTGATATTACCGATTGCCTGCGGCTGAAAATGGAGTGAGCTTGCGTTGCACATGAGAGCGTACTAAAAATATTTTAAAATCATTTTAGAATGAAAAACAATATAAGTAATGAAAAATAAATGTGGAATGTTATATTTTTCCATCCACACGAAGTGTGGAGTGGAGGTGTATTTAAGAAACCATTTCGTTATGTATAAAAATTATAATTTTTATATATTTATGAATGACTTTAAATAAATACGATTCGATTTTACCCATGGCGACAATCAGGACAAATATTATTTTTTCCGAACATAAAGTTAATGAGGCTAATACTATTTAAAATTAAAATTAAATTAAATCAGCTTCACGCTATATCCCGCACACTGTAAGGTAGGCAAAGGGAGTAGTGTTAAGATGCTCCGTTTCCCATATTCCGCCGAGTTCTGGAAATGGAAATATAATTTTAAGTAAATATTTCATCTCCTCGAGTGAGGATCGAACCCACAACCAGCCGGTTTTACAGTCACACCTCATGCCGCTGCGCCAACTGGCCTCAATAGGCTTATAGCCTATAGTATAGCCTTCCTTGATAAATAGATCATCCAATTCAAAAAGAGAAAGATATTATAGTATAGATAAAATATTCAATTTACTATGTCATAAGACTTTGCCACATTAATTTGATAAAATCAATGCATATTTTACGTGACGTAGTCATCAACAATAGGGGCCAAATGACCTGCCCTTTAAACGCTTTAAACAAAGGGTAAAATAGAATTGGGTCATACATTATAATCTCATAATAGCTATTGAAGTGGTGAGTGGTAAGTGGAGATGGTCGTGAGTTCGATATAGCACTCGTGAGAAATATATTTTAATTATTTTTTATTCTAGACTCTGGTCAATAAAAGGCGGCGTTGGGTTCTGTCCTTTACACGCAGAATCCTTAAAAAGATTCGTAGGAATAAAGAAATTACAACGTTATGTAAATGTCGATATTACATCAATACATTTGATTTTCTCATTAGTTGTTACAAATTGAATCTGTTATAAACGCTGAATGGAGCCTGATTGAACTTCGGATGTATTGACGTCTCGACAACTTGTTTAATATATTGAATTTATTAATATTTGTACTATAAAAGGTTTAATGTTCATTATTGCGTAGTAGAGTACTGTATTGGCTTCGATTCCTAATTGGGGAAGTGTTTATATTCAGAATAAGATGGGTGCGGTGACTGATCTTGCCTCGCGAGATTTAGTGCCTTCAATGCCTACAGAGAGAATAATAATAATAATAACTCTGTATTTTACACCTAAGAAACGACACAGAAATACAATAACTGTAAATGCTAGCTGCCAAATTTCATAATTCTAGCTCAACTGGAAGGACTCTTTTAATTTTGATTCCCTTTATAATGCTGAAAAACATATTTTTGGATATTTTTTTTTAAGTAAATGTAGAAATATATATATGTTTGTGCAGAAAATCATGGGACCGTAGATCTGAGTACATAGTTTGAATTTTAACTCAATATCACGAAGCGTTGCTGAGATAAATGCTCTTGACGAACATACAGACAGACAGACCGACGGACGGAGAACAAAGTGATAATATAAAGGTTTCTTATTTCCTTAAAAGGTACGGAACCCTATAAAGTAGGAAATTTCATATATGAAAGATAAAAGGTTCAAATAAAAGCAATAAGTCCATACAACATCTGATTTGTCACCTGAACCGTTGAACGACAGATCAATTTGGTAGCGTTAATATTATCATGTTTTATTCAGTAGTATACGTCATGCCATTTTTAACCCGGTTATATTAGGTCGACCTGTGAAATTTATTTTTAACCGATTTCTGTAAATAAAGAAGGTTATGAATCCGACTGTTTTTTTTTAGGTTCACGCACGGTTCCGCAAATACCAGGGAAGGCTGAGGATATTTAGTGTAAAAGCTCTCTGTGAGCAATGAACTATTTTCTGGACATTACGTGTTTATTGGTGAAACTTAACACCGAGCTTTGTACGAGAGCGAAATAAAAACAAATCATTCGCTAGAGTGGAAATCGAACCCATAACCAAATTGAATTTATTATAATAGCATCACATGAAACTTGGCAGTTATACACAGCTTAGGTGAAATTACAAAGATATGATATCATTGATTTGGTTTGATGATGGAGCCAAGATTTGGAATACTGAAACTATGAGACACTTTTACTAACCAGTCAAACACTAAATTATTTCGATTTTCTTGCCCTATTAAAACATTAAATCACATATAAAATAATATATATATATATTATATCATAATCAAACAAAGCTATAAAACAAAAGATTTTAAAACTAATATCACACAAAGAGTAACTAAAATGGATGTAGAAATACTCGTGATGCTCGCTCATTTTGATTTCTAATGTGATAGTTAAATTTAAATTGTCATATTAAATCGTAGGTATCATAACTGTTTTAGCGTGAGTTTTCGTGACAGCTATCGCGGGACGGTCACAATGGGGCCCGTTAAAGTTGTAACGTTTAATGAAATTACTTATGAAATATATTACCTACATGTAAAATTTACTAATTGAAGTATTTGGATTTAGGAGTTAGATTAAATCAGCTTCACGTTATATCCCGCACACAGTAGGGTAGGCAGAGGGAGTTCTGGAGGTATCGGTACTCAGCTCCGTGCTTTGCCTCGACACAAGAGCGAAGAAATGAAAATTAAAATGTAAATAGATATTTCATTTCCTCGAAACCACAACTGAGTCGATTTTACGTCACACTGTGTACCGTGCGCCACGAATGGCCTCAGGAGTTAGATTGGTTTCATTTATTATTATTTTTTAGCTTCACGCTGTATCCCACAAAATAGGCACAGAGAAATCAGTGTTAATATTTTCTGTCAATTTTTTAAATCACTGCGTATTGAGTAGCAATACTCAACCCCGCATTTAGCCTTGTTGATTGAGCAAAGAAATGAAATTAGTACATTCTTGTGGGCTATAAAGAAATATAAAGATTGTTCAATTTATAATTACTTTTCTATTGTATATCAATGAATAGCTTTTTTCCCCCATTACCGAATACCTGCTGTATTCGATACATAAAAATTTTAAGCTTGACCAATATTTGATCACGTTAATCGTTCATACCTATAATAAAATAAATTCAATAGCTTCTGCAAGGGCAAGGAATATGAGAATATAGATAAATAATAATTCTTTCTCCCGAGTGGGGATCGAAACCACAACCGTCGCATTCCAGTCAGACTCTATTGTGCCCCTCCGCCACTACTGCTTCTTATTATATTAGTATACATTAAGTATTGGTACAGGTAAAAGTGGCTATAATTAAAATAGGCATTCATCTATAGAATTTTAAACAATAGAAGCTTTCGCCATAAAAGTTTTCTCGCTTAATCAGCGAACTTCACAACATAATAATTCAATTTAATGAGTTAACTTTAAAGAAATTTTCAAATGGAATATTCAAATGCCAAAAGAGCCTCCTAAAGTAGATAAAAATAGAATTAGGTGATATAGCACTCCGTTTTTCACGTTTTTATTTTATTTATTTTCACAGAAATTGTAAGTCCAAAACTCGGCGAAAAGTGGCGGTTTCGTCTTAATGACGAAAGGAATGTCTGAACACTAGGTCCCTAGGTCCCTCTCACTACTCACGCTGCTACGTGCTAGATACAGCGTGAAAAAATAATAAATTATAAACCGTAAAAAACGACCCAGATGGAATAAACACAGACCTAAGCAACAAACATAATTTATAATATGCGGGTACAAAACATTGACACACACTACAAGTAACTATTTACCAAAGTAAAAGATAAAGAAAGCTTCGAAAGCTGTATTTTTCAAAACTCATTTGAAATGAGAGCAAAGCTCAAAATTCTTGTGAACAGTTAATTCAATTCCTTTGTTCTTTTCCGTACAGCAATATTTGTTCTTTCTACGTGCTCGTATATTACTTAAGTCAGTTTTACTAAAACATAGCGTTGTATAGCTTTGTATCGCAAATCATACCTAATGGTAAGATACCATTAGGTAACTCAACTTCACACCGTTGCCCATATAGCAGGATAGGTAGAGGGAACCTAAAGTTAAGGCACTCCGTTTTTCACATTGTGTGTCGAGAGGTGTAACTTAACGCTGGGCTCTTGAATGCGTTCACGTTGAAATTATTAAACAAACCACACACACTAGACGTCGTAATATTTTATTCTTTTACACCATATAATAATCTCAGACAAGAGATGTTAACAACAAAAGTTATAACAACCGTATGAGAACTTTGACCTGCGCTTCTAGTACGAGAATAACACTTTTAAGTTTCTAATATATTTGATATTTATTGTTATCAAATATTGAATTAGACTAAAATATATGTATTACGAAAAACATCACTTTGTTGAGTAGCCAAGTTAAATATTTTACTAAATAGTAAAATTTTTGTGGAATTCAACTTAACAGCTCTTTAGGCATAACCTTGGCTTAAACTAACAAAACTAAAATATAAAATAAATTATATAATTATAGATATTGAAGTTAGTAAAGCTATTAGTGGAGGAAAGGACTAAATTCAATTTATCCGTCCGCTATATTCTGAGCTTTTCACTCGTCGCTAAATGCTTTCATTGCATTTAGAGACAATAAAGACTTTTAACGTTTTAGCAGAATTGTTAGAAATATACTGTTTTAGAATTATACTTTTTTTATTGTTTTTTTTTTTATCTTTGGACATTTCCTCGGTACAGTACATTATCTTTTGTTTTTTTTATTTTCTTTTTTTAAATATTTCTCTCAACTTTTGCCTGCGGCTTTGTCCGTTTAGTCAAATGGAAAGTATTAAAAGTTGTGTATGACACATTTTAATGACCATATGGGTGGCCCAATGGCTGCAAGAATCTAGTACACAAAAAATAAATATTCTATACTCTTAGCTTCACACTTTGTATCGCAAAGTAGGGCAAGCAAAGATAACTTTGTGTCAAATCACTCCGTTCCCCGCTTCCCACCCAAAATGAATTATTGCGCTTAAGTGACGTAACACGAGAAAATTTATACATTTGCAACATACTTATATACAAATGTAATATATACATTGTATTCAGGCGGAGAGAAAACTGGATTTAACACTCCTAGTTTTAAAACACTTTTTCCACTTCTCACCGAATTCTGGAGCCATTGCGTACTAAGTGGCGGAACCCAAAGCCGTGATTTGCCTCGTTACCAGAGAAGGGAAAAGAAAACATGAAATATTTCATTTCCTCGAGTAGAAATCGAATCCACAACCTGTCGCGTTTACAGTCTCACGCGTTTAAGGCCAGTCGTGGTGCAGAGGCACATATGTAATATTCCTATGTAGAGGATTTTTTAAAATAAATAAATAAATCAGCTTCACGCTGTATCCCGCACACTGCAGGGTAGGCACAGGGAACCAAGTGTTAAGACACTCCGTTCCCCACTTTCTGCCGAATTCTGGAGGCATTGCGTGTTGAGTGGCAGAACTAAACGCCGCGCTTTTTACGTTGTATTTATTTTTTTCACAAATAATCAAAGGCCTAAGGTAAAACTGCAAGCCATGAAAACAACCATAAACATAAATAGCTCGTAAGTACAACACTAGCCACGTTTAAATGTAACCCTTTATGGGTGAAGGCCGATTAGGGGAAGATAGCAGGAAGTTAAGCATCTAATGAATCTTTTGTGCCCATTGACCTCGTTCTAGTAGACTGATTGCATGATAGGGAAGTACGTGGGTTCTTTCTCGATTACTTTTTTTAAAAAGAATTAATATTAGATATATTTTAAATTATTAAATATGAATTAATGTTTACGTTTGCCTGGTGGGTTAAGATTAAACGCGGCGTTAAGGTTCGCCACTACATTTTACACCTAATAATTGGCCACAGTGGCGTAGTGAGATATCGTATGACTATAATCGCGACAGTTGTAGTGTCGTTCCCCGCTTGTGGCAATTATTATGTTAATTTTTTTTGCGAGGCCAGTCGTGGCGCAGGGGCACAAGGTGTGACTGTAAAACCGACTGGTTGTGGGTTCGATCCCCACTCGAGGAGATGAAATATTTAGCTAGCACTAGGTCCCCTCTGCCTACCCTGCAATGTGCGGGATACAGCGTGAAGCTGATTTATTATTTTATTTTTATTTTTTTTTCATTTTCCCACTCTGGTTGACAAAGCCCGAATTAGTTTTTCCGCGACTCAACTTAAATTGGCCCGACAGTATGGAATGGATCGTTTAAAGGACGTTAAGTTCCGCCACTCAACACGCAATACCTGCAGGATTCGGCTGAAAATAGGGAGCGGAGTGTCTTAGTACTAGACTCCATTGTACCTCTCGCCTTTGTGCCTCCGTCGTAAGTGGACGTGTGCTGCGAGGCTCCGCAATAAGAATCAATCTCCCCCCTGCATTCTCAAACAAGTAATAAAAGGTACCGTGCATACGTCCTTTTCTCGCTCCGCTGCAACTGCCCGCGGACGCCGCATGCGACGCGAAACAAAGACGGTTGTCATAATTGCTGTCTCAGCTTTACTCACAGCTTCATATTACTACGTGTTGTTCTCTCGATCTGTTTTACTATTGCATTTTACGATCGACAACTTGACGCAATGAATACAAATAGTAAATCTCTCTCGACATCTAATGTTTGTGAAATTGGTAAAGAAGGTTCTCCAGCAACTTCTGGCTTGCTTCGGTCGAAAAGAATGAGAGATGAAAATTTACCGGCTGAACTGGAAAAATTTAAAATGGAAATGCGGGAAATGTTCAATTCGTTTATAGCTTCGCAAAAACAGCAAATGGAAGGAATAATTATAGATTTAAAAGACATACAACAAACAAACTACAATATTGAAAGTTCTATCACTTTATTAACAAGTCAAAACGAGGAATTACAGAAAAAAATTGAAACGCTTGAAATTCAATGTAGGAAAGATCGAGAATATATAGTAGTTCTTGAAAATAAATTTGAGGATATGCAGAGACAGTCTCGTAAAACGAGTATTGAAATAAAAAATGTTCCGAGAGCGGATCGAGAAAGTACAGAAGATTTGACTCAAATGGTACTCTGCTTCGCCAAGAATATTAACCTTGAAATGGAAACACGTGATATAAAAGATATCTTCAGACTACAGGCCAAAACCGAGAACAAGCGCAGTAGCACTCCAATTATTGTGGAACTTGGTTCTACTGTTCTGAAAACGGATCTTTTAAAAAAAGTTAAACTGTTCAATGTGAAGAACAAAAATAAACTTCGAGCGAAACACCTTGGGCACGCAGCTGAAGATACTCCTGTTTTCGTCTCCGAGCAACTGACACCTAAGGCGGCACGATTATTTTTTCTAGCTCGTGAACTGGTAAAATCTACCAAATATAAATACTGCTGGACATCTTTTGGCAAAGTTCTTGTCCGGAAGGATGACCATTCACGTATTATCCCTAACGAAGCCCAGGTTCATCTCATGCTGCAAGAAGCATGACTAATTTTTGTGTCTATTTTTTATCTTTGTGCTTCTTGTGTGCTGTGCCTTATATCGGTAAATCACGTCAGTTCCCATTACGGAGATAAAATTTTTCATTTTTATTTAAATGTCATATATATTTTTTCAATCATTATAATGTATAAGTGTTTATTATGTAACTGTATACACACAATATTCTCTCACTCTTTTACACACCTCACACATCTTTTTAACCAAACAAGCATAAATCCTATTTCCAAAAGTCATAATTGGTTACTAATCTCAGGCTTAATAAACTTGACGAAACTAGATAATCAAGTAGACGGTAAATTAAAATCGGGTTATAACCTGTTGTACATCTTGTCTGGTACTATATATTTATTTACAACTTTAATGAAAAAAATCTTAATTCTTTGTTTTTTAGTTATCGCTTCGAGTACTATATATCTATTTGCAACTTTAATGAACAAACTCTCAATTCTTTGTTATTTAGCTATCTCTTCGAGTACTTACTGTTACGAATACATTTATTTTTATAGCTTTAACAATGGATAGTCATCTTGCAGTGTTAAGAGATTTGGACGAGGTGACTATAGCCGATTCCGTAGCTTGTGACGTTGAGGAACTATCTAAATATTTACCAGCCTGTAATTCAAAATTTAACATCGTCACTCAAAATATCAGGAGTGTATATAGTAACTTCGACAATTTGCAATTAACTTTATCGCAAATCCCATGTGAGGCAGACGTATTAGTCTTAACAGAATGTAGACTAAATCTAAATAAAGAAATTCCACCTATAAAAGACTATTCAACATACTTTACTACAAAGAATGTAAACCAAAATGATGGTGTGGTTGTATTTATTAAAAACTGTCATCAATTCCGCGTCACTGAAATGAACCTGTGTGACGCGTCTGGACTTCAAATAAGCAATGATGTAATAACTATTCTAAGCATATATAGATCTCCATCCAACGTAAATGCCGAGAACTTTATTAATTCACTTGAACGTCACCTGGACAGTATTGACTTATATAAAAATATAATTTTAATTGGAGATATAAATATTAACTTAATAGTCAAACTTACGGAAGCTACTTATGATCATAATAATCGACTAAAATACTTAGAAGTCTTATCGTCACATGGACTGCTACCCGGACATTACTTACCAACCAGGATGAATAGCTGTCTTGACCACGTCATTTTAAAACTTGATACACATCATAACTCTCCCATAGTTACGGTACTCAATACATCTGTAACAGACCATTCAATGGTATTGCTGTGCCTGGTGAGTAAATCCTTTATTAAAAAAACAAAAGTGAAATTCAAAACCGTGGTTGATTACGAAAATATATCCAAGACCCTTATTTGTACCGATATTACGCGTTTTAATAGCTATAAAGATCCTAATAATTTAGCGGATGCCTTTATCAACCTAATCAGAACGGAACTGCACTTAAATACTAAAATAAAACCAATTTCTAGTTGCAAAAGACTGATAAAACCCTGGATGACTACCGGGGTACTACGTTGTATTAGACTCCGAAATAATATGCAACTCAAAGTAAGATCAGAACCACATAATAATATGTTAAAAATTATATTCAAGCGATATCGTAATTTCTGTGTTAATCTTATTAATAAGTCAAAACGTCAATATAATAGAAAGAAAGTGGAAGTCTCAGAAAAAAATTCAAAAAAACTATGGAGTACAGTTAATGAGATAACTCAATATAAGCCTGCTAATGCTTCTAGCAGTATTCTCCTGTTACAATCTAATAGCCCTCTAGACTCCGTCAACCGCGTCAATAATTTTTTTGTTAACGTCGGAAAATCACAATGCGAGGAGATTGCTTTAAATTTTAATCCCTGTCGCAACACTATTTGCAATGCTTCCTGTCATGTGTCGTCATTCGTACTACTCGATACTGACCCCCAAGAAGTTAACGACGTTCTTATGGGACTTGACTCAGCGTGTGCTTCGGGGTGGGATGAGATACCCGTAAAATTATTAAAATCCTGCAAAGACTTTATTGTACCTGTCGTAGTCCAATTAGCCAATTTATGTTTTCACTCGGGACTTTTTCCTAAAGCTCTTAAACGTTCCCTCGTGACACCGATATTTAAAGGTGGAGATAATAACGATGTTAACAACTATCGACCAATCTCGGTCCTAACCAGTATCTCCAAAATCATAGAAAAACTATTAAATAAAAGACTGCTTAGCTACCTAACAACTTATGATATATTATCTACTTCACAATACGGTTTTAGAAGAGGGAAATCAACACAAGATGCCGTTACTGATATGGTAACTTTAATAACAGAAAGGGTTGATAACGGCGATAAATGCCTCACTGTATTCTTAAACTTGAAGAAAGCGTTTGATACAGTTTCTACGGATATACTAACTAAGAGACTGGAAGACATTGGGGTTAGAGGTGTTGCTCTTTCCTTGTTTAGAAATTATTTAAGTGAAAGGAAACAAATAGTCAGAATCGATAAATATAAAAGTAGTGAAGAAAGTATCACGTATGGAGTTCCCCAAGGGAGTGTGCTTGGTCCGACGCTGTTTTTGGTCTATATACATGACTTGTGTAGGCTCGGAAATAGCGTCGGACGAGTATTCTGTTACGCAGATGACACTGCTCTGGTTTTCTCTGGGCGTACATGGGATGCTGTTAAAGCTTCTGCCGAGTCGGGTCTAGCTAAAGTTCATAATTGGCTTAATACAAACCTCCTAACGATTAATACTGCTAAAACGAATTACATTTGCTTTGCCCCTAGTAAAAGATCTCAACCATCAGAAGAATTCTTTATTAGCTTACATGGATGTAAAGACGAGCTATATCAAATGGATTGTAGCTGCCCTCGCCTTTTAAAAGTCAATTTTACTAAATATCTCGGTGTGATAATCGACCAAAGGCTATCATGGCATTCACAAATAGATTTGGTCATTGAACGTATCAGAAAACTAAAATGGATTTTTAAAACGTTACGGCACGTTACGACTAGTACACTGGTGAACAAAATATATGTTGCTCTAGTACAATCAATAATAACCTACTGCATACCACTGTGGGGCGGTGCTGCGAAGTGTAAAATGTTGGACCTAGAAAGGGCTCAAAGATTACTCTTAAAAATTATGTACTTTAAACCTTTTAGATTCCCTACTGAGAGCCTATATAGGCTTTGTAATTTGCTTTCCATCAGACAATTATACATATTGCACACAACGCTCAGCCTACATAAAACACTACCGTATGATCCTACTCGAGTCTCTAGAAGAACGAAATATATCGTGACGCAGTCCAAACCGAGACGTACTGATTTTGCCAGACGTCAATACCCTAGTTTAAGTGTTTTTATTTATAATTCCATAAACAGAAAGTTTGACAACAATATTTACCCTAAATTAAAGTTTAATTGCAAAAAAAGTTTAATTGAGTGGCTAAGCACACTCAACTATGAGGAAACCGAACGGATTTTAAAAAGAATCATATAGGATTTTTATCATACACACATGGGCACACACAAACACACACACAACATACGCACACATGCACGCACACACACACACAGACACACACACACACACCCAACGAGCACGCAGCAAAGCACCTTGTATAACATTAATTTAAATTATGTTTAATGTCCCAAGACTGTTACTGGCCTTAGGTTAAGAGCGAGACATCCCAACACAAGTATTATAATTACTTTCTGGGGTCGTCTCAACAAAGAAATATTTGTATGATTTGGGAAATAAAACAATTTTTATTTTATTTATTTTATTATTGTAAGGTGTGCTACATGAGGAATAAAGTGTGAAGCTGCAAAAATATATTATTTCAATGAAAATTTCTAGCTTATGGAGTTTAATCAAATATCAGACTATTCTTTATTATATTCATATTATAGTCACGGGTAGTATTATTTATTCTGTGTGCGTACCTACATACATATAATTTGTTGGTTAACCAAATTTTCGAATGTACAATTAACTTCAATCGGTTAGAAGAAAGGATAAAGGCGCAAAAGGGTAAAATTTAACCTTTTCACTAGCTTGAATCTAATTATTTATATTTATATATCTATACATATATAAATAAAATTGAAGCGTCTACCTGATTTCAAAACAATTGTGTTTTATACAACATACTAAAACACAAACAATTTTAAAAAAAATGTCTGTCTGTCACTCTTCCTGTTTATAATAATTGTTTATATATATGTGTATATATATATATATATATATATATATATATATATATATATATATATATACATATATATTTTATTTGCCAGTATTCACTAAATAAACTAGTATAGAATATTACTAACTCATATTATTTAGTAGCTTAAAACTAACAACGATTTATTATTATGTTTCTGTTGGTGTATGAAATATTTACTTTGAAACAAGTTGTTTATTTTGTTTAATATATTGTTATAATACAAGAGCGTGCTCGTCTCTGTTTTTTTTTATTTTAAAATAGCGACCCGCTCGCTGCTTTGCCCGCTTGTACATACACAATTATAAATTTACTATTCTAATATAGCAGGATAGGCAGAGGGAACCTAGTGTTAAGACACTCCACTCCCCATGATTTTAAATAAATATTTCATCTCCTCGAGTGGGATTGAACCCACAACCAGCCGATATTACAGTCGTACTTTGTGCCTCTGCGCCACGACTGCCCTCTGACTAATCTTAATTAATGCTGTAATAACATTGTCATAATGTATATAAATTGAAAACTAAGCCTATAGGACACAATATCCAAACAAAAGCTTTGAGATAAAATACTCTTAACTTTAGAACTCAATAGTAGATCCAGTTCCAGTTGGATTTTTTTTAGTCTATTTACCTATTTTATTTTAATTTTCTTTTCTTCATTCTTTTTGAACAATTATCGAGACATTCCGTGTTAAGTGGCGAAACTCAACGCTGCCTTTTGTTTTCTTACCTGAAATTAAAATAATTTATTTCCTCGAGAGGAAGTTAACCCCTTTACAATCAGACGCTATACTGTTAGGTATACATAATAATAGCCAACACAAAAGGAGAATAAACAAACTTAGAGAATTACAACTCAAGAACCACTATATTTCTTGGAAGTCTTATTATCAAAAATAATTTAAGTTTCAAAAGTTCTTACACGGGAAACTGGCTTGTAATCGGACTTTAAAACTACTAAACTTTGCATAAGTTGTAAAGACAAGTTTATCTTGGATTTCTATAAAATATTGGGTTTGTGTAGTTGAAGAAGAACTACAACCGAAGCTATGAAGAGTAGAACGCTGAAAATTAAGGACAGGTAAGCACTAACTTAGTATTTCCTGATTTCCTGCGAGAACGGGATGAAATTAAATTTCGGGCGGCTTATTCTCTTTATAATTTAACTTATACTCTTGGACCACACTTACATATGTTTATAGATTTGGCCATCGTTGGCAGCGGCATATTGTCTGACTTCCATTTCAATTTCCACTTACGGAAGTGAATTATTTTCATTTCCTCGCTCTAGGAACAAGACAAAGTGTAACCTCGTCTTCACGTGAACATGGACTGCTATAAAGTGTTCGAAACGTCGTCGGTCTTGCATAAATTTATAACTATCGATACATATAGGCCAGTAGTGGCGCAGAGGCACAAAGTGTGACTGTAAAACCGACTGGTTGTGGGTTCGATCCCCACTCGAGGAGTTGAAATATTTATTTAAATTTATATTTCCATTTCTTCGCTCTGGTGTCGAGGCAAAGCGCGGTATTGAGTTCTGCCACTCAACACGCAATGCCTCCAAAATTCGGCAGAAAGTGGGGAACGGAGTGTCTTAACATTAGGTTCCCTCTGCCTACCCTGCTGTGTGCGGGAGACAAAGTGAACCTGATTTTTTTTAATCGATACATATAGTAAAACGGTAAAAATATTTTGCCTGTACATTTAGTATTTTTGACTGAAATGGACAGAGGGACACTTAAAAAAATAATAGATAGCATTTTTTTTAATCATTTTTTTGTCTGTCTGTTTGTCTGTATGTCTGTCTGTATGATCACGCTTATCTCTGATAGTGAACTGAACCGAGTTAATTAAAAATTTCACCAATTGCTTCTTTTTAACTGAGCAAAACATGTAAAATTTGTTTAATCAATTTTGACGATTTGTTAAAAAAAGATATTGTCATTTGAATTAACTCTCTATCTATGCTTATATAATAAAGCCGAAGAGTTTTCCTTGTCGCGGTGACATCCTCTCAAGCAGCCACGTGGTGCTTGCATTTTTTCAGAATTATGAAAACAAGTGTTTTATGATTGAATGTATAAATCTGTTGGCAAATGCAGCATAATAAAAGTATTATAGATGAATACTTCTAAAGAAAACGTGTAGAGATTTGAACATTCCGTTCCGAAGCTCTCTGACCAACTAAGCCATACGTTTTCATTTCTAAAGAGGCGCGGGTTCAAATCCCGCTACGTTCAACTTTTAATACGTTTTCTTTATAAGTTTTTTTCTTTCCTAAGTGTGGCATAATAGTATAAAAATGTTTAAAAGTGTTATAGATGATATACGGGCGAAGCCGCGAATGGGCCGCTAGTATTAATATAATAAAGTGGATCAGTTTGTTTGTTTGTTTAGACCTCTGGATCCGTCTGGTCTGATCTGATTCACTTTTTTTATAGTATGTAATTTGGACTGGAGAATTTAAGGCTGGTTTTTTATGATTGAATGTATAAATCTGTTGGCAAATGCAGAATAGTAAAAGTATTATAGGCGGTTTGAGGGCGAAGCCGCGAGTGGGCCGCTAGTACTGAATATACGCGATTAATGCGATTATATAATTTTATTTAAATGTATAATTATCACGAATATCAAAAAAAATATTAAAACAAAGCGAGTTCTATCTCCTAACACGCAATGTCTTGAAAATTTATTGGAAAATCGGGAACAGTGTTTTAAAATTAAGTTTCCTTTGTCTACTCGTCTACTATGCGGGAAAACGCGTGAAGTTGTTTAAAATTTTGTATTCACTCAATACTAATACTTGTATAGCAGGTAAAGTATCCGAACACACAGTACGCCACTTGACTGTGATCGCTCTCCGCAGTGGTTGAGGAGGCCGTAAGTAGGAATCGATGGTCCTTATGATTTGTGGAAGCCCCTCTGCTGACTCTTGATAGGTTTCCATAATAATTTATATTGAATTGACTCATTGCTAGTTGCGGGTATGTTTGGTTCATAATTTTACTGTAACTTTACGTGGCTTTGTTCTTCTCGCTTAGCTGGGTAGATAATAAAGAGTCCTAGTGTCAGGACACTTCACCCTACTTTTGCCTCAACGGCCTAAAATGTATCACCAATAAATAAAATATACAATGTGTATGTATGTATGTGTGTATATGTAGCATAGCATACAATATACACAAGTAAAGAAGTAATAAATTCAAACTGTATAAGACTGTAATGAACTGTTCAAGCAAAATGTGTCTCGTGCCCCAAGTACTCGTATTTACCAGACCAAAGCTCCTCCCGTTAAATAGATTAGGGTTAAGTAAATCTCCCTTAACTAAGTTATGGCGAATACGCATTCGAAGTTGAGTTACGATTTATTCAGCTATAAATCGTATTGTAATTTTTTATGTTATTTAAGACCTTCACATTTTCCCGCACATCAGGGTACAGCGAGGGTGAGGGTCGTGGTGCAGAGGCACAAAGTGTGACTGTAAAATCGACTGGTTGTGGGTTCGATCCCCACTCGAGGAAGTGAAATATTTATTTACATTTCATTTCTTCGCTCTGGTGTCAAGGCAAAGCGCGGTGTTGAGTTCCGCCACTCAGCTCGCAATGCCTCCAGAATTCGGCGGAAAGTGGAGAACGGAGTGTCTTAACACTAGGTTCTCTATGCCTACTCTGCTGTGTGCGGGATACAGAGTGAAGCTGAAAAAAAAATCAGGGTATAGCGCTTACAATCAAATGACACGCGATGGATTACAGAGAATTTTCGGAAAAAACTTGAAAATATGTAAAAAGTAAACTATAGAGATTCATCTTATTATAGCTTCACGCTCCACTCGCGCATATAGCAAGGTAGATAAAGAAAACCTAGTGTCAAGACACTCAGTTCTATACGCACTGCCCGTTGTCAAGACATTGAAATGATGATGATTGTTACCAGAGCGAAGATCTGAAAATTAACAATTCCCCCAGTAAAAACAGAACCCAGAACTTAACCAGAAATCTCATTTTAATGTAATTTAGTTCAAACACAGCATAAGCTCTATATTTTTATGTGTAAATAAAATATATATATACTTGATATTAACGCGCGATCACGTTTCGATATGTTGAAATGAATGTATACACTTATTTTCTGCAAATAAAAAGATCCATGTAAATAAAATGAAATGAAAAGCTTTGTCTATGGTAGATATTGATTTTAAATTGTTGTTAAAGCAGTTATAGCGCCGACATGGGTGGATTTTATTGGTTGCGGTTTCTATCAACTTTAAGAAATAAAATATTATTTTTTGGGATTATAAATTATTGTAAATCCTCCACTTTTATTTTAATCTCCTGGTAAGACTAACTGCAGCGTTGAGTTCCAACACTCAAGATGCAATGCCTCTAATTAAAGTGGAATGCGTTGAACATAAGGTTTATTTTTCCTGCCCTACTATCTTCGCGATACAGCGTGAAGCTGAAAAAAATGTATTACTTGTGGTAAAATTTGTCTTGTAAAAATACTTTTTGGATATAATTTTTGATGATATACTATTTTTCTCTAGGATGTATTGGTATGATAATCACTGATGTGATGTGTGCAAAAGATCAACTTTACGGCTTTTCCCATACAGCGGGTTAGGCGGACAATCCATTCTCCACTTTCCACTGAAATTTCGAGACATTACGTGTTAAACAACAACACGTAATGTCTCGAAGATTCAACAGAACTCAACGATCCACTTTGTCTACCAGAGGTGGGAAATGAAACTAATTTCAGTCAGGTCATTTCTCGGAGATAGATCAAACCCACAACCATTGCGTTTACAATCAGACGCTGATCCACTGCGCCAAGGTGACCTCTAAGATATCTATATACACAATTATTCGCGCTAGTCTCCTTAACTACATTATCTCCAGTGGATGTGATTAGCTTAATTGGTATTGTCGTCGTAGCTCGATCGATAAGAAACATTGTTTTAAATTACGTTTTCCTTTTGTTTATTTAATACAAACCACTTTAACTTATTTACTTACTTACTAATATTGTAAAGCTGAAAAGTTTGTTTGGTTTCACGACCTAATCTCATAAACCACTGGTTGCAATTGGAAAATTCTAAATCAAGTATTTTGAAATAATGGTTTGGTTTGGTTCTTCGATTATGGCGTTCCGAGCGTGCCAGTGGAGCACATATCACTTCGCCAATGTCACGTTGTATGGAGAAAACACGAAGGAGGTTGTACGGTAAAAGAGATAATGTTACACAATAGGAGAATGCATGTTAAAAAAAAAGATCCAGTTAAAAATTGCCTTCACCTATAAAAAAAATAAATAAAATTAATATATACATTATACCTAACATAGATGGTTAGTAATAAGAAATATAATACAAAGGTGTTAGCTTACAATTTAATTTTGTTATATCTAATATATTTACATAAAAAATTACATAGAGGACTAAACACAAACATTAACAAACATTGAACATTAAGGGGGCGGGGAACTTTATGAGGAAGGACATCATATAAGGGATGGATCAGCTTAGGGCAAGTGAAAAGTATATGAGGAGGGGAACCGTCGTCTAGGCCATATTCACACAGTGAGTGGTCCCTGACCCTGATCTTAGCTAGGTGCACAGGTGTACATGCATGTCCAAGGCGCAAGCGACAAATAGTATAATAATAATCTAAAACGTCTATAAAAAGTCGTATCTTTAATATGCCTAGCTACATGGGGGATATGCCTATCCAGAAATGTTTGGATACACTAATATAAATACTACTGAAACGATTTTGGTGATACCTGGACTCTTAGACCACTAAGAGAAATCGAATATACCCCCATTAATCAAAAAATATAAAAATAATCTCGAAATGATTTCCAGTTCCCGAGTTATTTTTAGACAAATACAGAAAAATATGTGATTTTTATATCAAAACAATATTTAGCACACTCAAATATTATCTAATTTCAACAATATCACATACATTTATAAAATAAATAAATAAATCCCGCACACTGCAGGATAGACAGAGGGAACCTAGTGTTAAGTCACTCCGTTCCCCACTTTCTGCCGAATTCTGGAAGTATTGTGTGTTCAGTGGCGGAACTCAACGCCGCGCTTGTCCTCGACACCAGAGCAAAGAAATGGAAATATAAATTTAAGTAAATATTTCATCTCCTCGAGTGGGGATCAAATTCACAACCAGTCGGTTTTACAGTCACACTGTGTGCCCCTGCACCACAACTGGTCTCACATACATTCATATTAAACTTATAACCTCCTGTTTTTTAAGTCCTCAATTTTTAAAATAAGAATTGTTACAAGTTTCAAGAGAATTACTTCCAAGGTCCTAAGGAAAAGCGCCTAACAAAAACACAAGATCGTTTACTCAACAAAACTTGGCCCAATAGCCCTGCGTGAAGCAAATTATCGGTTAAACCGCCCATAATGCTCAGGGATGTGATTCCTGCGGCTGATGTATAAAAGAGGTATGTAGATACGAGATTTACGTTTTGACCATATAATAGATCCTTTTATATAAGTTTGTATATTTTGGCATTTAAAAGAATCAGCTTCACGCTGTATTACTATGTATAGAAGAGTAGGCAGAGAACTCAACGCCGGGTTTTTGTGTTGTTGCCAGTGTTAAGAAATAAAAATATTAATTATCTGCTTATAGTTTACCATTTCATGGGCGGTAAATATACACTATGAATCCGGTTATATATAAAGCGCGGAGTTGACATTCGCCGCTCAGCACACAATGTTTCGAATTCTGACCGGAAATGGAGAACGGAGTATCTTGACACTATGTTTTATAAAGCTTGAAAGCTGAAAAAAGAAGGATATACTTCTAAAAGAAACAAGAATAGGTCAACATTAAGTAAGACATACGCTTGTCTAAATCCAAATGATATGCCGAACATTTATACATCTCAAGGGAAAAGAGAAACGAGAAATTGTTAAAGTTTTATCGTATTGCGGCTTAAGTAATGGTTAAAGTTTAAGACAATATTATTTATTTAGAGAAACCATTGTGATTCAGTATTTACATAATCTCAGTGCTTCTTACTTACAGTCCTTTAGAAAACAAGTTCATTTCTGTGTGTAGCTTTAGCTTTACCTGTCTAAACTTACTTTAGCAGGCCGAGCGGAAGTTACATGGAAACGGCTAACGTGATATGATTTCCTTCAATAATTTCCGTCGTTAAGTTCCGCCACTCAGCAGGCAGTTTAGAAAATTGGGTGGTGCGTGGTTAATGAAGTGTCTTAACATTAGATTCCTACTGCCTCCCTAAAAGCGTGAACACAAAAAAAAGCTTAAATCAATAATTCCGTATAACCAAATGCCTAGTAAGTAATACAAAGGCCGGCTGACGCACAAATATTAAATTGTAAAGGCACACCCGAATGAAATTCAACAGAATTCGTTATTGTTATTATAATATAGCAGCTTTTGGTAAATTTTGTATTTAGTAAGAGATACAACGTTAACAGTACTTAATCACACGTATCCTGCTGGCAGAAAGAATGGTCAAGAATGGTCCTCCCAGTTTTTAATAGATTAATAATTGATGGAACCCAACGTCGACTTATATTTAACCAGAGCAGAGTTTTTTAAATATAATTTATCATCAGATTTGTTTAGATGGGATGGTATTATTCGAAGCAGGTGGCCAGTGCCTTAGACACCATTCAGAGCACGTGGTTCCGATATAGCCTTCTGATCACGCTGGCATTGTTCATCATATCTGAGACTAAGCCTAAGATTTGGATCCATGATGATAAATCTGAAATTGGGAAGCAGTTTAAAAGAGGTAGATGAAATAAGTTAAAATATCATAGCAGTTCCTGAGATTAGTGCGTTCAACCAAACAAATTCTTCATTATTATAATATTATTATAAATATATATCGTAATATAGATAAGCAGTTTAAATATACGAAGCATCGATGCAGGTAGGTAGGTAGCGTTTGAGCATCGAATTCAATACACGCGGTCAGGTGGAAGATCCATTTAGTAACGCGTTGCTGGTCACAGCCATGATGAACGGTTTTTTTTACTTCTATGATATAACTATAGTTATAATAGAAGTGAATAGTGATAATATTGCTTATTTTATATTATAAAAACCTTAAAGGATATTATAATTTATATTATGTTTATTATATTTAGATACAAGGTAAAGGTTGTATTTTTTTATTTTTACGCTATATCCCGCATATAGCAGGGTTGGGAAAGGAAATGTAGTGTTAAGACAATGCTTTTCCTAATTTTCGCCCAATTTTCATGACGATTGTCCTATGTATCCCGCACATGGCAGAGTAGGCAGTGGGAACCTGGGAACCTAGTACTAAGACACTCCGTTCGAATTAAGACAGTTCCGGCCCCCGTTCCGACTTCTGAAGGCATTGTGTGTAGAATGGAGCAACAGAGCCAGAAATTGAAAATAATAAATATTTATTTTTTCTCGAGTGGGAATCGAACCCACAACCTGTCGTGTTTCACTCATTTGTGCTCCTACGCCACGACTAGCCTCAATGAATATTAACTTAATGATATCGTAAATATATTTATTTCTATAATATTCGCTTAAATTAGAGAAAATAACTTAACAAATGTAATTAGACAAAGTTTAAGCTTACTATAATTGCATATTCATTTGGAACGTTGTCAAAATTGCGATAACATTGAGGAACGTGCTGCAAAGTTCCCTTTTGTCAAAGTTTCAGGTAAATAGTGATGCAAGTTTTATACAAGCATATGAAATGTTACATTTAGTTATTGTATATAATAAATAAATTAGACTTAGAAACCAGTAAATCAGACATATAAACGAGTTTTATAATAATTTTATTCACTCTTGCTACTTTATTTCTATTTCTAATCTAAGACTTATATTGTATACAATTAACAGAAATAAGACTTCCCTCGACTACTGTCTCCTATTCAATGAATTAATTTTTAACAATAAAAAAGCGAACTTCAAACAACGAACTAAAAAATAGTACAATAAAAAAGCGAACTTCAAACAACGAACTAAAAAATAACAAATAATTTTACATAAAATAAAACGTACTTTGATTTTGTTAAACAAAAATAATTTATAAAGATTTTATAATTTTGAAGTCGGTATCAAGCTAATGCTACAACAACCTTACTAAAATATCGAATTACCATCCCGTTTGTTTTACTTGCCACCGACTTCAAAATTATAAAATCTTTTTTTAATTATTATTATCTAACAAATTGATAACCTCCTTTTCTTACAGAAGTCGGTTAAGAATTGAGACATTGCATATTGAGTAGCGGAATTCAACGCCATGCTTTGTTGTCAAAGCGGGAAATTAAAAAGAATTTGAATTCATAATTATGAATAATTAAAATATATGTTCAATTCTTCTTTTATTGGAGGAATTTGAACCCACTACCATAGCGTTGTAGTCAGCGCTGTGCCATGAAGGCCTTAACGATTGAGTATGTTTCGATTTCCGGATAAACCGTAAAAAAAACACTAACTACATTATATATCTACATAAATAAGGATACCTTGCAAAACCATAAACAACGTAAACGTCAAAGGCATCATACATATAACACGTCAAAGCTCTTCGAACAAACAGTCAATCAGAGACGACCCGCCCTTGTTTACTATCACTATACGTGTGTATATCGATGGCAGGGTTGTATTGTAAATATAAATATTATTGAATGGACTATCCTCTGTACAGGGTGGGTCTAATACGTCAAGACAAATTTTCCTACGTTTTTTTTAGCTTCACGCTATATAGCAGGGCGTGAAAAATAGCGTGTTAAAATGCGGATCTAAACGCCTTATTTTGTCTTGTTATCAGGCCGAGGAAGTGAAAACAATTTATTATAATAAGCCTAGTGGGAATCAAACCCATAGCCGTAATTTTTTGTTGAAGAAAAATCTTATATGTTAGGTTAGCGTCAACATGCTAACATTTATGTTATATAGGTCTATATCACAATGTCAATAAATAACAACTTAACTTAACTTAGCTTCACGCTTTATCCCTTGCGGGGTAGTCAGAGAGAACGGAGCACCAAACGCTACGGTCTCTACATATCTCTTTCGCCTCGTCCACTGTCATCAACCTCTTCTCATCCTCATGCTTTTTACGTGACCTTCCTCCAGTATCTTTGATACTGTGTTTTCGAAGGTCAACCGAGGTCTCCCCCTACCTCTCTTACCACTCACTTTTCCAATAAATAACAAAATCAGATTAATGCTTATAATTGAAAAAGAAAATACTTTTTTCATATTAGACTCCATTTTAATAACCCTTTTTAGATGTACCTTCCATTTAAATCGTAATTCATTAAAGCAACACCTCGCATGGAACTTAAAAACTTTTTGGAGCATAAAAAGTAACAAGATGCTTAGAAAATCAACATTCTATTAAGTTAGTCTTTAAAATCTAGATTTAAGTTTTAACGTCTATATAAAATATTCTAAAAGATCTAAATTCCTTATTATTCGTATAATTATTTTAAATTAATCTACTTTTGCTCATGTTTTGAGCTACAATTTAATTCATAATTAATATTTTTTTCTCGTTTTTTCTAAACTGCCTAGATAGGTCGCCTGACTAAAACGCGACGGTTGTCAGTTCAACTTCCATTCGGGGGAAAGCTTATATTCACATTATTTTCATTTCTCCGCTCTGACTGGCAATGCGTTAACTTTGCGTTAAGTCTCTATAATCGAACTAAAATAGGCTGGGAAGTAGGGCCCGTATTTATAAGCCGCTCCTAACTTTGAGATCGATCTTGAGATGGATTCATGTATAAATTATAAACTAACGATGTAAACGGCATCTCAAGATTTAACTCAGAGTAGAGAGCGATTTATAAGTTCGGGCCTAACTGTTTTACCTAGATTAAAACCTTTGCTTACTCTGCTTTGCCGGTAAACATGCGTGAAGCTGTTTTTTTTATAAATTTCAAATGTCTTAAAATAATAAACAGTATAAAGTAAGCATGTCAAACATTTAGATCCTGGTGCACATATCGACCAGCCACTTGGCACGACGCTTAGGCTTATTGCCAAGCAAGTACTTTATCGCGTTCCTAGTATTCATGTTCAAAAATATTTGAATTTGAAATTTGGATTTTTAAAGGCCACCACGCACGACTACGACGACACGTACACGCGGCGGTTGTAGGTTCGATCTCCACTCGGAGATCGAACCTACACTTCAGTTACTTAACAGACATTATCCCTAATTGACTACTAATTGAGTGTGGCGGCAAATGGAGATTTTTAATAAAGTCTTCAGATAGATTAGTGCACCGCAACTGAAAATATTTTTAAAGATATGCCTGTGGTAATGCACAAATGCATTCCACCTTTAGTACCAACAAATTGTCAATTTTGATTGAATAAAAATCAGTTCATTGCCGTCCTCTGATAAGGCCAAGTACAACGTTGGTTTCCATTACTGTCAATGTCTCAAATTTAGGCTGAAATTTGAGAAAAGTGTATTTTAATGTAATGTGAGGCTGTCTTGGCGCAGAGGCACAAGCGAGCGCCTGTGAACGCGATGCTTGTGGGTTTCGACTCCTGCTCGGGGGAATGAAAATAAAAATTTTCTCGCTCTGGTAACCAGGCAAAGCGTGGCGTTGAATTCCACCACTCTACACGCAATGCCTCAAGAATTCTACAGAAAGTGAGGATCGGGATTGTCTTGTTGGAAACGGAGTGTCTTAACACTTAGTATCAGGTTCTCTCATACCTACTATATGCGACATATAATGTGAAGCTAAAAATAACTGGCTACTGTACACTAGATTCTCTTAACAATTCAAATTAAAAACAAACTAAAAATAGAAAAAGTTTAATTTGAAAGCAAAAAGTGTAAATAACACTAGATAAGTGCATGAAAATTGATCTGAACTATTCAATTTCAAAGTTTTTTGCAGAACGAGTAGTTCGAGAGTGCTACCTCCAACCTATCCACTTATTTCAACATTTCACTTAAACTTATATTAGTTTGTAACGAGCTAGCCAAAGGCACACAAATGAATCTTTCAGTTGATGGGTGCGATCGACATGGGTTCGAATCCAGTTAAAAGAACTATTTAGCAGATTCACGCTTTTTCCCGCATTGCAGGGTAGCTAGATACAGTAAAAAAACTAAATGTATAATTTTCAGAACATCTAACAGGAAAATTGTTAAAGCTGTGAAAATATTATGTACGTTAAGAAGAGAAGAAATAATTTTACCATTACATCAATATTAGAAGTAGGAGTAAACTTATCGCACCTGTAACCCGATTATATCGAGTCCGTAATTCTTTTATGGGACGATGTGTACGCTTCTACAACAGGATCCCAGACGTTTTCTGGGAATTTTCTATATAGAATTTTCTATATCACAATTTAAAAGTAAGAACATAGAAAATTTGTAAAAATGGATTGTTAAAACAATTTTAAACCGTTATAAATACCAAAATGTTACTTAAAAATTAAAATCATGACAGGAACCTAATAATCATTACTGAATGCCTACTTATTCAACAATAGTCCACTTGACATAGTTCGAATTTTTTTTTTCATTTTACTATGAGGCGTCCGGCTGGCACTGTGATATAACATTATTATTATTGTGATGTCTTTAGTGACGATCACAACATTAAAATAAATAGATTAACGTATGAATCATCAAAATCGGTTAGCACGTTTGATCTCTACAATGCCAATCATAAACAAACAAACATACACAGACTGATAAACACATTACCATACTTTGCATCGCGCAGTCAGGTAAAAAGGGGTACAAAGATTTCACTTCACGTATTCATATACAGGGTGGAAGCGTCTGCGCTCCTTTTACAGGATCAGGTACATATAGATTAGTATAGAGTTACTCACGTGTCGTGAGGGTATCGCGGGGTGTGGGAGGGGGGGCGGCGGGCGGCGCAGGCGGGCCAGGGCGCTCAGCAGACCGTCCGTGGTCACGCGCCCGCGGCCCGCATCTGGAAACAAATATTTTCCGATTTGTAGTATACTTTGTTTATACTCGTACATATATTAGTTAGTAGGTAATAGTTTGTTTTTTTTTTTGTTGTTTGAGTAATGGATAATGCCGGGTAATCAATGTTTAGGGTTCCGTATGTCAAGATAAAAAAAACGGATAAGCATATGGGATGAGTTTTCTGTCCGTTTGTAATTATGAAGTTTGGCAGTAAGTGAAAATTACTATACAAATAAAGGTAAAAAAAACGAAAAATTTATATAATTGAAAAAAAGGACCATTACAAATTTATATTTGTAGTTCATTTCATAAAAAATGAGTACATACAACCGGAAACTTAAGCTTGTCAACTTTCTTAAGCTTTTCTTAAGCTTTCTTAAGCTATAACCTGCAATCCGGAAATTGGTACGGATCACTCGGTGGGAGAGTCTCGTTTGCACTTGACCGGTCTTTTAAGTTAAATATATTTTTAGATAATTTTATCCAAATCTGAATATACATATATTTATTAACTTAACATAAAAAAAAACTCTTTTAGTAAATATATTTCACAAGTCTTTTAGTAAGTTCAGACCTTCAATACCGACATGATATTATATTTGCAATCAAAGTTGAATTTCTAACTATTAAGGTAGAAACTAAACGCTAGATTGACTTCCTCTATGTATAGTATAGGTACCAAATGTTTATCCGGTTCTGACTCTTCAATCGTTCCAAGTTTCTAAGTCATATAAACTATAATATATAACCAGCGACCCAAACACGGCTTCGCTGGGTTAAAGTTATTTTTACATTATGGCCAAATTATACCAAAATGTTTACAAAAATTGTAGCCTATGTGTCATTCTGGTGTATAATCTATATTATTGTAAGGTTTTATCTAAATTCGTTCAGTAATTAGCACAGCGTACAACAGGGTAGGCAGAGGGAACCTAGTGTTTAGACACACCGTTCCCCACTTTACACTGAGTTCTGGAAGGCATTGCGTGTTGAATGGCGGAACTTAACGTCGCGCTTTGCCTCGACACCAGAACGAAGAAATAAAAATATAAATATAAATAAATATTTCATTTCCTCGAGTGGACATCGAACCCACAACCAGTCAGATCTTACAGTCTTACTTTGTGCCCCTGCGCCACGACTGGCCTCAGCGTGAAGCTGACAGCGTTCACTAGTTCTTGCGTGATAGTGGAACAAACATCCAACATCACAAAATTTCACATTTAAAATATTGATAGCATAGCAACACAGTAGCACAGTAGGAGTATAAATAAATTATTTTGAATACATTCAAATATATTCAATTAACTATCAAAGCAGTTTATAAAGAAGATACTTGTATTTTAAATCATTTTCTTTGAAAAAGTTTAAAGTATTTTTCTCTAAAAACTCATTTTTACATTTTCCAACCTCCGTTTCCCATTTTTTTTAGTAAATATTATATAAATAATAGGTCATGATGTTGCAGTGGAACAGCGTACACCCACAAACGCGACGCTTGTTAGGTTCGACTCCCACTCAACTGCATTATTTTCATTTCCTCGGTTTGGTAAGAAAACAAAGCGCGGTGATGAGTTCCACCGCTCTACACGCAACGTATCTAAAATTTCAGCAGAAAGTTGGTGACGGTATCTTAACAATATTCACTCAATGAGAAGCTAATAATATACACCGTATGTTTTAGGGCCGTCGTAGCGCAGGGGCACAAGCGTGCTGCTGTAGATGTCATGGTTGTAAGTTCGATTCCCACTGGGGGGAATGAAATATATATATACATTTTTATTTGATCGTTCTGGTAACAAGACAAAGCACACCGACTTCTACAACTTAACATGCCTCGAGAAATCGGCGAAAAGTGTGGAACGGAAATGTCGTAATGACGGAATAGAGTGTCTTGACACTAGGTTCCCAGGTTCCTAGGTTCCCCCTGCCTACGGTAGACATTCTGCTAAAAGATACAAAATGGAATAAGCGCACATGCATCAACTTGCATTATGGTATTAGATATTGCTCTAATTACACCTCGACACGCAATAGAATTATAAATAATATTGTACATAAATATATTATGATCTAGAATCTAGAAAATCTTATGGCATTGCTTTGGCCATTTTAATTTTTTTTAGGATATGCATAACCAAAGTTTATTATTTTTAGCTTCACGCTGAATCCCAGATATAGCATGGTAGGCACAGGAGACCTGGGAACTACTTCCGTTCCCTACTTTCCGCCGAATTCTGGAGTCATTGCCTGTTGAGTTGAGTGGCGGTACTCAACGCCGCACTTTACATACTTACCGCGAGTTAATAGCGAGGAAATCAAAACACACATATACATTTCCTTCCACCAAGTGGAAATGGAACTCACGACCGTCACGTTTACGGTCACACTAGTCCCTTGTAGCTTCTGCCCCTCGTGACACATTGGCCACAAAGTTAATTACAGTCGTTAATATTAATAGACAGCATTTACATTCGTCTTGCTGCGTATGACACATGACATACTGTAAGTGGTAACTCTAACCGCAAGTACTTGTAGGTATTTATGTGTTAGATCGATATGGTTAACGTATTATAATATAGCCTCGGTAAATAAACAAATGAACACTAAAATAATTTTTAATTGGATTTTTTTTCTGTGCTTCAAGTATCTCAATATATGATAGTAATTTCAGCTGGATATCTCCACGCTATCTCAAGATAAATGGTTTTCACAGAAGTACAGACGGACAAAGAGATGCTATGAGGGTTTCTTTTTTACCTTTATAGTACGGAACCCTAAAGACCACTGTGGTGCAGTAACATAACATTACATAGCCTAGTATCAAACTACATGAATTGGTAATAGGTTCGATCTACCCAGATTGGGTACAATAAAACGCGGTGGTGAATTCTACCATATAATTCATCACAATGTTTTTAATACTATATTGTGTCTGCTTACTAAAAAGGTTGAAATGGTGAACAAATATAAATGCAAATATTTCCTCTTCGTTATATTATTGCAGTTTTAAGGCGTGGGTTTATGACAAGTGGAAACTTTAATACGGAATAACCGTCAATTATACAATAAATAACTCCCGAGGTGCCATTTACATAAGAATTTACTACTTTGTGTATCATAAAAAATATTATATATTTTTTTTATTAGTGAAAATCTAACGTTGAATCACTCCGTTCACCCCGTGTTGAGTTGCGGAACTCAACGCCATGTTTTGTTTTGTTACCAGGGCCAAAAAATGAAAATAATGAATTCTAGTTGGAATGCAACGCACAACCAAAAACAGATTGTTTGTCAAGTGGGAAAGGAACCTACGATTATAATGTTAAGTCAACCTCATCCAAACTACACTATGATGATATTACTCAATTTAAAGCGAATCTACGTAAATAATTAAATTTGTCGGTTTTTAGCCGTTGTTTATAATAAAACACTACATAATTACAATAGACTACCGTAAAAGCGGAAGAACGCTAGTTAAATTAAAGCTATACGAGTACATAAAGTGAACGCTATATTTGTACACTATCTTCGGATGATATCGGTTTTGTATTTAAGTACAGCGTTGAGTTCCGTTGCGCACATGCGATGTCTTAAAATAGGCACTGGTAATAAATATTAAAATTCTGTATTTAATTAATGAAACCCGTTAAAAAACAAGGCTCGCATTAACTTTATTAATAAGTATATTTTTTTTGAAAAAAAATAAAATACTCTATATGGTGAACGAAAATCAGAGCTTTTGACGTCACGACTTGGTAAACAAATGAATTCACATTTTTTGCATACTCAGACTTAACGTCACAAGCGACTCTATGACGTGTTTTGTTGTGATTTTTTAAATTATAAATTATAATATTTTTTTTAATTCCATATCTAAATTTTTTGCAGGAATTGACATATGTATGTACATTGCAATTTTAATAATATATTTCAACAGTATACATATAACAATGGAAAAGGAGGAGAATGAAATGTCTTCAGACTAGGTTTTCTCTACCTACTCAACTATACGGGGAGCTATATGGAAGAGCCAAACGTCCAGCCATCACGAAAGCAATTAATGTTATTGTAATGAAAATAAAATTGAAATTATTATTTTGGATAGATTTTTTTACTTTATAACAGGTATATACGTTTAAACTTAATTATATATTTAAAAAAATATCGACACGTCAATCCGATCCAGGTTGTTTTATATTTTTGTTATTAATATTTCCAGGAGGAGGTTGAGGCCGGTCGTGGCGCAGCGGCACGAGGTGTGACTGCAAAACCGATTGGTTGTTGGTTCGATCCCCACTCGAGGAGATGAAATATTTACTTAAATTTATATTTCCATTTCTTCGCTCTGGTGTCGAGGTTAAGCGCGGCGTTGAGTTCTGCCACTCAACACGCAATGCCTCCAGAATCCGGCAGAAAGTGGGGAACGGAGTGTCTTAACACTAGGTTCCCTCTGCCTACCCTGCTGTGTGCGGGATACAGCGTGAAGCTAATTTTTTTTTTTTTATTATAACAAATTCGATCGGGAACCTTTTAGCCGTAAATCCAAGTGATATTCTTTTATACATGCTATTATTACTTTACTTTGTCAAGTGACATTTACTAGATTCAATTTTCTTCCACTTTAAAAAGCGGATGCGCTTTTATTAAATTAATAAACCACTCTCGGGACGAACTTTATTATATCCTGTACAAAGCAAGTACCTACGTTAACATTTCCGTCTCATCTATTTTTAAATGATTTTAAAAAAGGATTTAATTTTCACTCTAGGATAATAAATAATTTTCATTTTCTCGCTCTGGTAACAAGGAAAAATGCGGTGTTAAGTTTCGCCACTCTCTTTTCATTTCTTTGCCTTGGTAACCTGGCATATCGCGGCGTTGATTTTCGACTCTCAACAAACAATGCCTCAAGAATTTGGCGGAAAGTGAGGGACGGACGTATCTGAATGGAGAATTAGGTGGCTTAACATTAGGTTCCCAGGCTCCCTCTACCTACCCTGATATGTGTGGGATACAGCGTGAAGCTAAAAAACATCCCAAGTTAGGAAATAATACAAATCTCCCCAAAATCGGTTCGTTACTATATTCTGGACATAAACATACATTATGCGCACCTAGTAACTAGTATATACCTAGAAGGTAGTAGGTATGTGTAGCAAAAAAAATATTTGGCTATAGTAAAGTTTTATTGTTTTCCGATTGCTCTGTAAAGTTAATAAAAGTATATTTAACCGATTATTATGCGTGAAATTGGAGTTTAAAGCCGAAGTAATAGGTGTTATAATTGAAATATACCTAGGAATCCTGTACTTTCTTCTGTCTGAATTCAAGACATTTCAAGTTACTGCTTGCTGAGTAATGCAACTCAACGCCGCTTTTCGGCGTGTATCTTTTATACAGCGGACACATTAAAATAATAATAATCCTCTATAATCATACCTCGAGAATCGAACCTACAACTATCGTGTTTATAATAAAACGTTATCCTACTGCGCTACGATTATCTCAATAGGATTAGAAACGTGTAAAGCAATTGAAGGCATGGTATTACAACCCACGCCTTTTATGTACTAAATAAGATTATTCTATACGTTTTCATAATACGTTGAAGAATTATTATGAGTTATTAATAACTTTAAATATATTATATAGACGGTTGAATTATTTTCATTTAGCTCGCCCGCTCTATTAGCAAGACAAAGCGCGGCGTTGAGTTGTGATACTCAACACGCATTGTTTTGGAATATGTGCGAAAAATGAGGAACAGAGTGTCTTAACACTAGATTCCGTCTCCCTATCCTGCTATATATGAATACATAGTGAAGCTAAAAAAATAACCTGACTGAATGAATATTCGGCAAAGAACTAGCGGAACATTAGAGACGATTACGTTTTAACGTAACAGGTATATAATGGTGGAATAAAAAAAACGTTAATTTGTTTATACTCAATTGAAGGTTAACGAAATGACCAGTAGTTGCTTTAATATGCTAAGATATAAAGTAAATATAGAAAGAGCTATTATTTATTGGAATTAAAAAAAAATAACGCCGAAAAATGTGCGGTTAATTAAGCACGGAGTGTTGTGACACTAAATTCTCTTTTGCTTGCAATTTGGAATAAAATTCATGGTGCTGTATAAAATTGATTGCGATTGCTTACTATACTTTTGAATATAATTAATGTTTCTTAACAAATAAACTGTATCTATTTAGATTTTATGCTAATAAACAGACATGCAGAAGCCTTTATTCGGTTGTCTGCCTATCCTGCTATGTGTCACATCTTCACGCATACATTCCACTCAAATTCAAGAAGTTTTATTAAGATCGAGGAACTCAACGCCGCACTTTAATCCTGAAGAGGAATCGAATTCAGAACCAAAACATTTACTCTCGAAAGCTGTAAACGATACGCATTAAAAATATTATTTGGAACAAGAAAAACCAATATTGTATTTCTTCACGGCCTATAACAACATGAAATCAATATTTTTATTTGAATTACATTACTAAGTGAAAGAAGGAAAAAATTAAATAACCGTTTTAATAATAATAGTTCATAGATAAGAATATGACAATATAAAACTGAAAGATACCATCTTTGTAAAATATTGATTAACAGACACTATTTTGTAGGTATATTTTAGGAAGGTATAGAATACCGAAAACGTACAGGTAATGTACCAAATATTATTTATTTCATGCTTTCCCTAAACAGTTTATAAAATAACGAATGCACAATGTGTAATGTGTGGATAACACGAGAGCATGGAAGTGGGGGAAGGTAAAGTATATAATGGACAATGTACAATAATATTCACATTATTTCATACATTGCCTAGATGCAGTAAGTATTTTGTACGTTGGCGAGGTATTAAAAATACCAAAATGATACCGTTTTTCCTATTTTTTATACCATTTTTCCCGTAGAAATTCCGGAATAAAAAATAGCCTTTTTGTTGCTCCATAACCCGCGAGGGTTATATCGATCACTGAAAGTTCTATTTTTTTATATTCAACCGGCAAGTTCAGAGCAGAGTGAAAGAACGGAACAGAATAATAACACAACATTAAAACTCAAATATAAATTTCATTATACTTATTAAGAAAACGTATAAAAATTTTATCATAGCGGGATTTGCTCCCGTGTCTCGTTGGAAACCGTCCTTGGTCGGTTTTTAAAGAGGCGCGGGTTCAAATCCCGCTACGTTCAAAAGTTTATACGTTTTCGTAATAAGTATTTTTCTTACTTCAATAAATAACTAAAAGAAATGAAATCTGTTACTAATTGCCACTTCTGTGGATTATTCAACATCGTGTAATCGATTTATTTTATATTTTTCAGCGAGAAATAAATACAGCAGCTGCGACATATACTCGCATATAGAGTTACTATCTGATAGAGTAATGATGTCCAAAATATTTTTACTTTTTATTTTCGCTGCCGTTATGGTATCAGCTAAGGTACATTTTTTTGAGGCGGACTATGCACCTGACGCTCTGGCTTTCGATGATGATGCAAAAACTGAAAGGACTGGTAGATCTCTACCTCAAAAAGATGTCTGTCCCGGTGGTAGATGTCGCCCTCCAGAAGTGCGCTAGTTTACCTTACCGAATAAATGATCCGATCGACATAATTTTTTTGGGGAACTCTTTTTCATGGACTGTTTTGAGAGTTATAATTATAAATCATTGAATAAAATTTTAAATTCATTTCTAACCTGTTTTTATTTCGATACATACTTGTGTGAATATTTTCATCATTGACTTTTTTTAGCTTCACGCTATATTCCACATATAGCAGGGTATACAAAGGAAACCTAGTATTAAGACATTCCGTTCTCCACTTTTCGCCAAATTTTTGAGGAATTAGGTGTTGAGTGGCGGAACTCAATACTGCACTATTAAAATAAAAAATATATATATATATTCCCGAGTGAGATTCGAACCTGTCGCGTTACAGTTACACGCTTTTGCCTCTGTGCCACGTAGACCTCAAATCATTCATCGTAATCATCATTGATTATGATTTTTTTTTATATAATATGAACTGGAACATAACAGTCAGTACTTACTTAGAAAACGTATAAAAATTTGAACGCAGCAGGACTCGAACCCGCGCCTCCTGGAAACCGACCAGGCGCTCTGACCACTAAGCCATGCGTTCTCGCCAAGCTACGTTGAAATTTTTATACGCTTGTTACAACTTATTTATGTTGCTAGCATCTCTGTAGGGACATTTTTACAAATTTCCGCTACCCAAAGATAATTACTAAGAATTATCATTTGGCAAGAGAGAAAATATTCTTAAACATTTTTAAAGTGTTATTCCACACTTAGGAAAGAAAAATACTTACTTAGAAAACGTATAAAAATTTGTACGCAGCGGGACTCGAACCCGCGCCTCCTGGAAACCGACCAGGCGCTCTGACCACTAAGCCATGCGTTCTCGCCAATCTACGTTGAAATTTTTGGGACGCAGAGTATTTTTTTTTATTTTTGGTCTGGTCGGTTTCCAGGAGGCGCAGGTTCGAGTCCCGCTGCGTTCAAATTTTTATACGTTTTCTAAGTATTTTTCTTTCCTAATTAAAAATATTTAAAAATATTTAAAAAATAGTTTCTCTCTTGCCAAACGATAATTCTTAGTAATTATCTTTGGGTAGCAGAAATTTGTAAAAATGTCCCTACAGAGATGCTAGCAACATAAATAAGTTGTAACAAGCGTATAAAAATTTCAACGTAGCTTGGCGAGAACGCATGGCTTAGTGGTCAGAGCGCCTGGTCGGTTTCCAGGAGGCGTGGGTTCGAGTCCCGCTGCGTTCAAATTTTTATACGTTTTCTAAGTAAGTATTCTTCTTTCCTAAGTGTGGAATAACACTTTAAAAATGTTTAAAAAAAAATCACAGTCAGTGTTCAGAAAATGCGTTCCAAATTCAAAAGCCTTATTTTTTACATCTTTTATTATATAATATATATTTTTTGTCTGTAAAATGATATTGTTAATTTAAACAAAATAATAAATAATAGTTTTGACAATATTAGTTAATAGATGTTTGTTAGTCAAATATAGATATAGATTTAAATATTTGATTTATAATTCTTAAAACAGGTATTTTAAGTTCAACCGCTTCTCGTTTTTTCCTACATAGCAGTACCCTGCTATAGAGAGGACTTCGTGCCGAACATCAAATGTAGAACATTCTGTTCTTCATTTTCCACCTGAATCCAAGGCGAATCCATGTGGGGATCGAACCCACAGTTATTGTTTTTCCAGTCAGATGCATTTACTGTTCTGTTGTGCCACGAAGGGCTAGACGTGGAAACGGTTTTTCCGTGGTGTCATAGTTGGCAGCTGCGCTATTTTCATGTTTGTTATGCAATATTATTCGATTCTCATTTGTAACCTGTTCGGTTTTATATTATTTTTTTCATAGACACTCCGCTCTTCATTTTCCGCTGAATTTTGGAGGTACCGCGATGTGCTTCGACACCAAAGCAAAGAAATGAAAATATTAAATATTTCATTTCATCAAGTGGGCATCGACTCACAACATGTCGCGTTTATACTCTTGTGCCTCTGCGCAACGACTGGTCTCAACTGATCTCCTGGTTTAAACACAGAACATATATAATTGAGCAGCATATCAGCACCAGTAAATAAAAAATGTATTAACCTAAAAAAATATTTATAAAGCAACATTTCTATTGAACATAATTTCAACGGATATGGATCATTCATATCGTGCAATCGACTTATAAATAATTTATAATCCTGAAGAAAAATCGAATGCGATGAATCGATGCGTATTAAAAATATTATTTGGAACGAAAAAAACCAATAATGTAATTCTTCACGGCCTATAACAATCAATATTTTCATTTATAGGAATTACGTTGTTAACGGAGTAAAAAAAATAAATAACTGTTTTGATAATGTCAATTCATAGACAAATATAATAAATATAAAAGTGGAAGGTAACATCTTCGTAAAATATTAGGTAGGGGATTAATAACCCACTATTTTATGTAGGTAGGTATATTTTAGGTAGGTATAGAATACCAAAAGCGTATAGGTAATGTATGAAATATTATTTATTTCATTCTCTCCTTGGGCACTCTATAAAATACCGAATGCACAGCCGGTTATGTGTGTATAAGTAAGGAAGTGGGGGAATAAAAATAATAATAAAAAACAAAATACCGAATCCTCTAGTGATTGGAACCTTCTTTTAAGCATGTAGAGAAGGTAAAGTATGTAATGAAAAATAATATTCACATTATTTCATACATTGCCTGGACGTCCCAGCTATTCTACACTTTGCCGAGGTATTGTATACAATATCGAAACTATACGAATTGTCGGGAACATACACATATATTGTAAATATTATTTTTTATTTTTAATAGGTGAAGGCATATTTGAACTGGATTGTTTTTTAACATGCATCCTCCTGTCGTATAACATTATCTGTTTATTTACTATACGACCTCCTTTGTGTGTTCTTCATACAACGTGTTACATTGTACATTAGTTGTGAACTAGCAGATTCAAAAGGCCATAATTAAAAAAATGGAACGGAATAATAACAGAGCTCAAATATTAATTTTAATATTTAATTTCCTTTTAGGCAGAAAATTCTTTACTGCTATATACTTGATATGTAATTTGTGTCATTGTAGAACTCTGTTGAATTGTTTTATAAAATGTAGTACACACAAAGGCTTAATCTATTCAAACACACCGGCAAGCGTGAGTTAGGCTTGCCCACCGAGGGTTCCGTACAAAACTTAGAGCTTATTGCCGAAATTCAAGCTTAGCTCAGCCAGAGCCTTTTCATATGATGTCCCGCTTGTACTAGCGGCTTTCATATCAAATTTTGCCCTCCTTTATTTTATACCTTACTATTATTTTTTTAGGATTAAACTAGAATTGAATAATTTTCAGATTTTTTCCTGGACTGTACTACCTGTAGATGCTAAATTCAGATTTGGATTCAGGTCATCCGGAAGTAACCTATTAATTTTGATTCCCTTTTTAGTGTTGAAATACGCGCTTTTTGCGATATAAACAGATTTACCGTTTATATCGCAAAAAGCGCGTATTTCAACACTATAAAGCATATATTTTTATAAAGTAAATGTAGAAATACGATTTGAATATGTTTTAAATTTTAACTTGATATCTCTAAGCGTTCCTAGATAAAGGCTCTTGACAGACAGGCAGACGGACAACAAAGTGATTTTATAAGGGCTCCTTTTTTCTTTAAAAGGTACGGGACCCTAAAAAGATAAACAATTATCACAATAGGAGGGGTGTGGGGGAACACTTTGCTCAATTGACAATTAGTCGCAATGGTATTATGTGTGGAGTGGCGGGACTCAACGCAGCGTTTTTGTCTTGTTATCAGAGCGAGGAAATAAAAATGAATTAATATCCCGAGTGGGATTTTGATCCAGAAACTTTATGCATTACATTCATGTTCTCGATCTGGTTTTAAAAAGAAATTTCGCGAAGTATTTTAAAGTCGCTCCTCTACCCCTTAACTTCCTAAAAAATATACACTTAAGTCCTTTTACTACTACATGACTAGGTACTTCAATAAATAATTAAATGACATGGAATCCGTTACTATTTGTCACCTCTGTGGATTATTCAACATCGCGTAATCGATTTATTTTATAATTTTCAGCGAGATATAAATACAGCAGCCGCGACATATACTCGCATATAGAGTTACTACTTGATAGAGTAATGATGTCCAGAATATTTTTACTTTTTATTTTCGCTGCCGTTATGTTTTCCGCTAAGGTACATTCTCTTGAGGCGGCCTCTGCACCTGACGCTCTGGCTTTTGATGATGCAAGAACTTTCAGGACTGGTAGATCTCTACCTCAAGAAGGCTACTGTCCCGGTGGTACCTGTAGCCCTCCTGACGACAGCGGTTTTATAATACCGAGCGGGTATTAAAATACCGAATAAAGGATCCCATGGCTTTTATTTGTTTTATATGACTGTTTTAAGAATTATAATTATGAATTCCTGAATAAATTTTTTAATTCAATTTTTAGATTTTCAATATATATTTGTGTGAATATTTTCATCATTGACTTCTTTATATAAATAATTTAGTTAGACCGGCCACGATATATATCACTTTGTATGAAATAGTCAAGAAATAAATATGAAATTATTTCTATTAAATATTTATAACTGTTTACTTTTCAATATTTTTCCTTTATTTGTATTGTAAGTTCTTACTTTGTGCCAAATTTCATTCCTGTAGCACCAAAATAAAAGCAAAATAGAGCAAAATCGATGCATATGTTTTGATTGCGTTGACTTAGAAGCTTGATTTTTTCTGTGCTTCAAAGGACCATAGACCTGAATATTTGATACAAATCAGCTTAATATCACATAAATGGTATTAACAGACGTACGGACCACAAAGTCAGCCTCTAAGAATTTCATTTATCCTTCGGAGGTACGGAACCCTAAAATATATAAGGGTTCATAGGAATCCGGATATGACTAACATTTGACTTGGCTATTGTGGAGAGATTCTAATAAAATTCAAATCGTACAGCTTATAGGACGGTCAATAATAGGTTTTTTCTCTAGATTGTATATATTCATACACAATATTACATTGTTTATATTTTTTTGAGACATTGTGTGTGGCTGACAGTAAGAATGACGTTGAGTACAGCACTAAGGATCATCGTTGCGTACTTACGCTCTTCTCAAAGACTGTAGAAAGTGATAACAGTAAAGTGGCGTACTGTGTGTTCGAATACTTTACCTACTATACAAGTATTAGATTGTGGCCATCCCGGTGAAGTAGCGTTTGACTATTAATGCCACCGGTTGTGGATTCAGTTCTCACCTGGCGAAAGAGTTATTTTCATTTCCTAGTTCTGGTAAAGTGATAAAGCGCGGCGTTCAGCCGCCACTCGCAATGTCTGAAAAATTCTGTGGAGAATGGAAATGGTGTGTATGTAAGTTGAGAAAAAAATATTTTATTTATTTAATATAAGCACGATTTCGTATTTAAAATTATGAAAATATACAGAGTCTATATTATATTTTTTTTTTATAAAATAATTAGATCCTGCGAAAATGATTAAACAAAACCTGAGATACAAGTTTTTATAAAAAATAGCTTAAGCTAATATTTTTTTTATTTATTAATAAGGGAAAAAATAAACATTATGCAACAGATCGCTAGAGTACCCTGGTAAGACAAATTCCGGTGTTAAGTTTAGAACTCAACGCGTGATATCTCGAATCTGACTTAAATTCTGCCTAACTTATGCGAGAGCAAACGTGAAGTGTAAACTAAAATTCTTGTTCGTATCTTCTAAAGACGGTTTGCACTTCTTATCTTCTTAGTATAAAGCTTCGGCGAATTTTTTGGATATATGTTCTGATTATACATATATCTGATAAGCGCCAAATGGTTGTACACGTAATATTCTCATAATACACTGTAGAGCTTCTCAGGGACGCTTGATAGGCCCTGTCCTATTAAAATTTACCTTAATTGTATAATGTCACCGTGGCGCGTACAGGGATATTGTAGGTTCACTCACTTATTTTTTTCGTTTTGGCAAGATAAAGCGCGGATTTAAATTCCGCCATTCTACAAGCATTGTCACAATGTTATGTTACTCTACACTCCAAGTTATCTTAAATTATATTTAAACTTTAAGCAATAATTTTAAACACTCAAATGAAGTATTAAGTAAATCATAACGCGACGCTCGTCGAAGAAATAATTTGGCTATCACGTATAGAATTGGACTAACTAAACATTGAGTTTAAATTCACTTCTTCTTTATTATAATTAAATTAGAATTTCTCTGTATAATAATTGGAATAATCAATTTTATGAAGGTGTCGTGGCGCAGTAGCACAACTTCTGACTGTAAACGCGACGGTTGTGGATTTGATTATCACTCTTTTTAGCTCCTCGCTCTAGAAATAAGATTAACGTCTTTAATTATAAAAGACAAATGCCCATTTAATACCTATAAAAAAAATACTCATTTAAATAAAAAAATGGTCAAGTGCGAGACTCGCCTATCGTCGGTACCGTACCAATTTCAGGATTATAGGTCAACCAGTAGTAAAAATTATAAAATTGACAAATATAATTGTAAAATAATAATTTTAATTTTAAAAATAATTTAATTTATTAACGCACTCATGTTGCATGACATGAACTTTAATATAAGTCGAATATTTTCTTTTTTATAAAGTACATTAATTTTTTAATTAAAGTATCCTATATGTTTTGATAACGCGGCCGATTTCATACAATATGTAACAAACCGGTGCATAAATTCTCTCTTCAAATCTTTTGATTGTCTTGACTTACAAGCTTTACTTTCCTCTGTACTTCATAGGACCACGTGGATATTTGATATTAATGTCAGCTTGCCACCTCCACGTGTTCTCAAAACATATGGCAGTAGCAAAAGGAAAGACGGACAAAAAGGTGATCCTATACAAATTCCGTGTTTTCCTTTTGAGGTAAAGAATTCAAAAAAGGATAATTTTATATGACTTTTTGTCTTCGAGAAAATTATGGACAAATATAAAAACATTCACATACCTACAATATTTTATTTAAAATATTATATTATATTTAAGTGGGAAGCTCAATTACATATTTATGTAATTGGGCTTCCAACTTAAATAGCATCAAATATCAAGTTATTCCAACAATATCACATATTATACACGTCAAATTGATAACCTCTTTTTTTAAAGATTTTACTAAAGTACTGTTTACCTAACAAAATAAAAAAAATTCTTTGTCATATCCGGCCCACATGGGGTCGTCGATTTTTGATAAGGCATGATATGATTTTATTTCTATTTTATTTTCATACATGACGATTTCAACATGATTAAGAACGGAATACTATTTTTTACTATACATTTTATCCTTAGAAAGAACCTAGACTCAAGATTACCGTTTAGTGAAAGACACATACATTCTCTGGTCACGCTTGAATTCGAAACATTGCGTGTTTGTGAAGAGACAGTGTTGCAAACAGTGGTAAAACACAAACGCATTTTATCGTACCTAAGCGGGGATTTAAGAATGGTTAATTCTCCTAGCAAAAATCAAACCCACAACCATCGCGTTTAAAGTCAGTAGGTGTTTTAATTTTTTTTGTTAGCTTCACTCTGTATTCCACACATAAGAGGGTAGGTATAGGAAACGTGAGAACCTAATTTTATTCCACATTTTCTGCAGAATTCTGGTGTGGTGGAGAGGGAGGAAAGAAAATATATAATATTTATAAAATATTAATAATTTCCTCGGATGGGAATCGGACACCTAACAAAGTGTCGCATTAACAGTCGCACGCTTGTACTCCTGCGCCACGGCTGGTCTCTCGATTCCTTCTACAATAGTAACGCAAAATTGTATTAAGTTGTAAATGCATTTACACCTATTTTTTTCTTCCTATGAGTACGGTAGCATAGTATGTAATACCTATCTAGTAATATTTTTATTGACTCATACTATATTTATAAAGAAACTAGTCTTAATCTGCGACTTCACTCGCGTGGTTAAATGGAAATAGCTAATAGTTGTACATGACACATTCTCAATCTCCGAGGCAACTTTGACGGAGGTACAGTGGGTAACGTAGAAATAATTGACGTCATGTAATATCTTCCTCAATAAATGGATCATCAAACACAAACAGAATTTTTAATGATTATTAAATCAGTTCAGTTGTTGTATCTATTATAAACCTATACTTTAAATGATCATTATACCAGAAGCCGAATGTAAAAGTAAAGTTGCAAAATTGCTTAGAAGTTTAACTTGTAATATTATATTAGCCGAGTAGGAATCAAAACCACAACCATCACAAAAGTCAGACGTTGTTTCACTGCGCTACAATTCGACGAATCTTTAAAACGTTACAATAGAACCAAGTTTTCTTTACTAAAAGGGATTTTAAAATATAAAATGACATCATACAATGCTGTTTAAACAGTATAATATAATATAAACTTAATAGACACAGTACAAGGTTATCGCAAGCGATGGGTCACTTGATAATATAAATAAATTACCTAAACTTAGCACTAAACAATATTAAAGCGTAAATAAATTAACCTATTTACAGATTTCGATTCAATGTAATGTTCTTTTGAAGTTGTTTCTAAAGATTCACAATTTTGTTAGTAATTAATGATTTGTATAATAATTTGAATCTCATTTAGAGCTTTACAAATACGCAAGAGTCCAAGCAGTAAATGGTTCTTTTTTAATTATGTTAATTCACATTTATAAATGTTAAAGCTTTTCCACACATTTACCACTGATTTTCGCGAATCCTGTAGGACATTTGTCTCCTGCTAGAGCAACTCTATCGTCTAGTTCAACACCATCAGGTAAGGTACGTACGGACGTAGTAGTACTTTCTGTCACCCGTTTTTCATCCATTCCCCAAACCCAAGTTTCATTTTCATTTTCTTGAGGCATTCCCAATTTTCGTTCTTCCGTTTTAGGGAGTTGGGACTCCTTAGGAGCATTTTGAGCTGGTCTATTTGTAGATGCTTCACCGCTTATCTTATTACTTCCTCGTATAGAGGTCATGTTTCTTCGGTCATTTAATGTGTTAACATTAGTTTTCAAAGTTCCTTCATATTCCGTTGGTAATATTACACTCACTCGTTGCGTTGTTGTAACACGCCTACAAGGCTCCTTTCTATCATTGTTATCAATTTTTGTTTTTACATTTGTTAAAGTTGAGCCGAGATTCACGTTTTCTATTTTTCTGCCTTCAGACTGATGTAAATTAGTTTTTAATCTAAAATCATTTTCATTTCCAATATAATTGTAACTATCAGCATTTATATTTTCTTGATTCTGAACAATAGAAGGATCTTGTATGTGGTAGTAATGGTACGACACTTCATGTTTCCGTGGAACATTGTTTACACCAATACCATATTCAATATTGCGTCTCTGAACTAATTGATCGCTGTGAACACCAACGTTGACTTCTGAGTTCACCGGTTGCACTAAATGTCTATCGTTGTTAATATGTCTGGCCGATGCTGCCGTAACAGTTATAACAAGTAAAATCACTTTGGCCATTATCACTAGTCAATCATACTGAATGCCATAGATATTGTTCCCATACACGAGAGCACTTCACGGCCGCCGGCACAACACTGTTTATATCTTGCTAAAAGTTGGTAAATAAGTCCGTTACACGGAACCGAATAATCCACAGATATGACAAACAAAATTGTAGATGCCACGTGACTATTGTTGATGCCCCGCATTTGTAAGACGGTATGAGTAATTTGCTTACAATTCTGTTTTTTATATAATTTTAAGTATTGCTAATATTCAAACAACAGCTAATTAGTTAATCTCAAAGGATTTAATTAAGCTCTTGAGTTATGTTTTTAGTATACTTAACTAACTTAGTTAATTGATAAATTACTTGAATAGTCAACGGCTGGTTTATTGTTCATTAAAAATTCTTGTTTAGAGAAATAATAATGACCAATTTGGACTCGACACTCCACAACACTTTTTTTTCGAGATATTGCATTTTGAGTGGCGAAACTCAACGCCACGCTCTATCTTGTTACCAGAAATCTCCTACTACATGAAAGTGGAACCCACAAGCGTCGAGTTTACTGTCAAACGCTTTGCCGTTCCGCCACAAATGAATGATCTATTCTTTTTTTTATAATTTAATTCGAAAGTGTATAAATTAGCACTATTTTCTCCTAGCACATTCCACATTTGTGAAAGCTGTCTCAACATCGACATCATATATTCTAAAATGACAAGTAAATTACATGTTTCTTAATGATTTTAGCTATCACCTCTATTTAGTTGGTATAATCTTTGTCACAATCGAATGGCCTTGAGGAGCTGACGCATGTAGCTTGCATAATGTGCCCTAAGGTCCCGAACCCGATGTGGACTCTAGGTCTGTGGGGTACAGGTTATAATCCGGTAGCACCAAACATCATGTATGCAATACCATGGGCCATTCGTTTGCATTAACGTGTATGATTTTGTATGGTTTCGCGTATAATACTGCTATAAAATATAAATAATATTTAATAATAAGTTAAGATGATATTATGTATCAAGAAAGCTCTCTAAAAGTGTAAGTTGAATTCTTTATTAAAATGTTTAGATTATAATTCATTTAGGAAGAGCATGTAATACTGAACGATGAAGTTTATATTTACTTGGAGCACAGAAAAGATCAAGCCTATTAATCAACGCAATCAAAATATAGGGCATTCATATACTGTTTTTGCTACATTTTATTTACCTCCTACCTTTATGTAATTTGGCAAGAAGTGAGAACTTAAAATATAAATAAAGCAAAAAACTTCCGAAACTTAAAAAAAATAGAACTATTTCATAGAAAAAGAAATTAGAAACTTACATCTGTAGTTCATTTGATATAAAATAAACGCATACGCCCGCAAACTTACGTCAATATCTCTTAGCTGTATTTCTCGTCGATATACAATCCTGAAATTGGTACGGATCCCTCGGTGGGCGAGTCTGACTCGCAGTTCACCTGGTTTTTTTTAACTTCACTCTGTATTCCTGTGTAGCCAGAAAGATTTTAGCGATAAAACACTCCATTCTCCACTTCTATTGGTCTATTGTTAGTAATTATTTACTTGCTTATCACAGTCTAAAAAAATCTAATGGACACCTGATTTTTAAATATTTAAATTAAGAATCTTTTATTTGAGGTTCAAACTCTAATCGTTATCAGCACAGTTGTGGTAGAGCTATAATTAATAAGTAATTATTTAACCGTTTATAAAACGAAAACATATTAATAAATTTGTATTTAATCTATACTAATATCACAATCCGGAAGAGTTTGTTTGGTTGACTAGTGCTAATCTCAAGAACTGCTGATTCGAATTGAAGAAACATTTTAGTATCGAGCAAGGCTATAGTTTGTATTACATCCCAATAAATAATCGTTACCTCGGACATAAAGAATGTTTCATATACCCAAAGCCGCAGGTAAAGATATTATTTAATAAAATATTGATATCAAGAATTCTTTCCTAGACATTTCAAATGACTATATCCACTGTGTTTGTCATCGATTTGTCACTACTTCTACTTTAAACACAATTATTTATTTTTTTAACTTTAGGCTGTCTCCCGCATATGGCAAGGACAATGGATGGAACCTCGCTCCAATTTTGGATTAATCTTGTTACCAAGGCGAAAAATAACTCATTATCCCGAGTGGTTTCCAGTCAGACTCTGTGCCGCTGAGTCACGATGGATTAAAAAAATCGACAGTAATATTATAAGCATATAAAATTTAAGGATATATTATTTATAACTCGTTGGGACAGCTATGACGTCTCGTGCCCGATGACGCACAAGACGGACAGATAATCAAAAAACCGAATCACGCTTTTTCCCGCATAGCAGGATAGGTAGAGGTATCCTAAGACTTTAGACACAGTGTTCCCTACTTTCCGCCGAATTTCCGAAATATTGAGTGGAGAACGGAGTGGCCATCAACACGTTATGTCTGGAATGTAATTAGACGGAAATGGAGAACGGAATGTCTTGGCACTAAATTTCCCTCCGTACTCTATTAATCGTGATAAAGCTGGGAGCTACTAATACAATATTCAATATTATAAGCAAGAAATATATAACAAGTATTTTATAAATACACATACTCTATAATTATCTTCTGATGACATTTCATTTATAACTAACTAGTCATCGCCAGCAACTTTGTTAGGGTGGACTGTAAAAGAAAAATCTCTATATTTCCATTCCGATAGGATTTTCAGAAATAATTGCCAAATTTCAAGTTACTCAGTAAGGTAAGAGTTTAATATGATTATTATATAGATTATATTGTATTTACATTTTATTTATAGTATAATGTGCATCCGGGACTTAATATTATTATACATTACATGACCTTCTATCTATATTAGTTAAGGAAACTGTTTCTTAGAAATATTCGAGTCTCTTTACGATATGTACAGTATGTTATACTTTTGTTTAAAATATCGTTAAAGAATAGTAGTTACGCCGTAAGGGTAAGTCATATATAGAAGTTATTACTTTTTTTTCTCAATCCCCAATAATCTAGTGTCAAAACACTGTTCCATTTCTGCTCAAATTCGAGATATTAACTACTCAATATAAATATAATAAATGATATAATTAACATATTATAATAAAAATATTTTTGGTGATACTTAAAAAAATCGACTTCATGGTAATCTGTTATTTAACAGAGTTTCATTTGTAAAATATATTGCACCAAAAAAAAGCTTGTAAAAAAGAAAGCTTTTTTTTAAGATATATTGTCTATTTAATATTTAGACTGTTATTTCAGACTTCGTAAAGTAAAACTTGGTGTGGACGTTCTCTAAGAAGCTCAGGTTCAAATCCTGCGACGTTATTTTTTATTTCATAAAAGACCTTTCTTTATTTTACTAAGTGTGTAATACCACTTGAAAAAATGCATAAAATATTTAATAAATAACACTCTCTAGTCAAATAATAATTTTAAGCAATTATTCACAGTAGTATATACACACGTATATTTTTGGCCCGGTTCGATTAGCTAAATCGCGGCGTTGGGTTCCGCCAGCCAACAGACAATAACTAGAATTAGCGGAAAGAGGTGAACTTTCTCTTGTGTTCATATTTATTCGATGAAAACAAAATATAAATCTTTTTCATATGAGCAAATAAAAGCTAATAATATAGTCAACTTCCTCCAGATCCAATAAAGTTCATTGAAATTCTTATAAAGGGGTCATATGAAAAAGCGCATTCGGTATATGAAACTAATATCGTACGTACGTACTATATATTACTTGCTAGGTTCTTGAATTGTTACTTGAATGCTTAAAAATATCACCTTCACGCAGTATCCGCATATAGCAAAGTAGGCGGAGGGAACCTGGGAACCTAGAGTTAAGATAATCCAATCTCATTAAAATAATTCCGTTCACCACTTTCCGCCGAACTCTAGAGGCATTGTGTGTGTCAATGGCGGAACTCAACGCCGCACTTTTATCTGGTTTCTAGAGCGAGTAAATGAAGATATTAAATATTTCATTTCCTGAAGTGGGAATCGAATCCACAGCCTTTTGCGTTTCCAATCGCACGCTTGTGCCCCTGCGCCACGACCTCTTAAGTTTTAAGGTACATAACTCTGACCGCCGCGTAGGTACAGAGGGTTACATTGAAACGAATAATATAATATATATCCTATAGCCTCGATAAATGAACTATCCAATACAAAGAGATTTTTAAAAATACACCAAATAGTTTTTGGCTTTATCGTGTTCAATCAAACAAACTGACTATGGACTGTACTCTTTCTCCGTATACCTAAATTGATAATGAAAACTTTGTATAAATGCTAAGGTCGTGAGTTTGATTCCCACTCGGTGAAATGAATAAATATAAGTGTCTGAACACTCTGTTCCTTCTGCCTACCCTGCTATTTGGATACAGTGTGAACCTACCTCTAATTTGCCATCAATTTGCCAAGATTTCAAAACTAAACAAGAGGCAAGAGTAGTCGCTTAAAGAAAAATAATATTTAGTATGGAAAAATACTCAGTCTACCTACCAGCCAGTTAGTGCATGACACAAAATAACTATAAAACAATATTGTTTGCAAACTAACCAGTTTTAAATGTTACAAAAATTCCACTGTTGAACTAAAAAATTATCATTCAAATTGAAACTTTATTTTATACACTTTTTATTAAAAAAGAATAATAAGCTTTACGCTGTTACTCGCATGAAGCATTGCAGGCTGAAAAAGAATAGTGTTAAGACACTCCGTTCTCCACGCATTGAACAAACACATTTGTACTATATTTAAGACATCGAATGTTAGCGGCACGTTTACGTTTAACTATAAAATGCCACGGTTGGGGATTGGATTCCAACACGTGACATAAGTTACAATTAATATAAATACTAGTGAGATTAATTGTAGCGCAGGAACACACATGACTGTACTGACTGTAAGCGCGAGAGGTTGTGGGTAGCTATTCCCACTCGAGAAAATGAAATATTTAACATTTTAATTTCCTCGCTCTGGTAATGAGATAAAAGCGCGACTTTGACTTCCGCTACTCAAGACAATGCCTCCACAATTCGGCGGAAAGTGGGATCGGAAGTATTTTAATGGGGACATGGGAATGGTGTGGCTTAACACTTTGCTATTTGCGGGATACAGCGTGAAGCTTGTAGACGTAGCTTGTAACTCAAGTGTAGGCTTCAGGGGCCGCCTGAACTGGCTTGGGTCGCAAATCCCAATTACAATATACGAACACCATTCATCGTTGTTCGAACGTAATTTGACTTTGATTTTAACGTTACCAGCCCTATTAGCTTTTACAGCAGTTGGGTTGGAAAGAGGTTACTCTGTTCATGAGAAATTGCAAGTACTACGCTATTTGGCTGCTTGAGAGGATGTCGACGGTGGCAAGGGCGTCCCCTGCGGGCCTCGAACCTAGGCTTGCGGCTGTAAAAATATAATCTAAATAAATACTGCCTTTCATACAATTCAGTCACAAACACAGCTGCCATTCGTCAAATCAATCTACAATATTACCATAGCACGTTAATAGAGATACTTATTATAATCGATCGATAAATATAACAAGTTATACACAAACAGCATTGTATAAATGTATAAGAAACCGGATATTTAATATTGGTCCGCTCGGTCACATTCCGCTCGAGCTCGGTTTGACGCAAATGAAAATACTTTAGACTGTAAACAAATAAAATTCAACTATCGATACAAAATCCATATTTTAATTATATTCGAGGCCGTCGCAAAAGCACAGTTTGCTAAAATAACTAGGCAAAGCACGGCGTTGAGTTAAATTTTTATAATAATTAATAGCGAGACTCGAACCCGCGACTCTCGTTTACTGTCTAAGCTCGTCTGCCAATTAAATAATGTTGTAACAAGCGTATAAATTAATAATATATTTTTAGTTTATACGCTTGTTACAACATTATTATTTTTTGTAAGAGAGTGTGGCAAATAAAGTTTAAAATTATAGTTATTCTTTGTATAGCTGCCGCCTACTTTGTATTAACTTTTTACACTTATAGGTCAGTCAGTCACATTTTCCTATTATAAATTTGAACCTTGTCCTTTATATGTGTATATATAAAATATAAAAATTTTCATATATTTAATATTGTAACGCGTCTATCGATTCGTGTAGTGTAAGCAAAGAGACTCAAGTGATATATCATTCTACTATGCATATTCCGTATATTTTAGAAATACTTAAAAAAACTAAAAAGCACCTGATTGTTAACGCGACAGCTGTGAGTTCTATTCCCATTTGATGAAATGATTATTTTTTTCTGGTAATAAGACTTGAGTTTCACGTTGAATTCCACCACTATGCATACAATATCTTGAAAATTGGGCGGTTTGGGGGGAACAGAGTGTACGTTCCTTGGTTCACTTGGCAGAACCTGGAGAACAGAGGAAACCTGGGAACCTTTCCGAAATCTTGAGGTATTGCGTAGTAAGTGGCGAAACTCACGCTTTCCTTCGATACCAGAGCGAGGAAATGAGAATATTAAATATTTCATGCCCCGAGAGGTTCCTACTTGGTTCCTAAATCTACATAAATTGAGTTCTTAGTTATGATTCGTATATATTTAGCCATAAATATGCATTCCTCTAAGTGGGATTTGAACCTACAATCGCAACTATTTCAGTACAATTATAAAATAGTATATTTTTTTATTTATAAACTCTTTTTTAACACTTGACCGTGATAGCTCCCCTAAATCCTTTAATCCTTTGTACCCGACCCTTGCTCGTGGCTACATTACAAATAAGATCTCATATACATTTTGTGTTTACATTGTTAATAGTTTTATATTTAGTGTTTAAATATTGGAGCCGTCGGACAGTGGGACAACGCGATGGTTGTGGGTTTGATCTCAAAACGAAAAATCATTTCTCATGAGTTATTTTTATGTCTGCTCTAGCAGCACAAGTCGCAATGTCGAGTTACGCCAGCGTAATGCTTTGAGTTGAAAGTAGAGAACGGAGTCTCGATACTATAATTTTTTCGCTTAATTTACTATACGGGGAAAAGCGTAAAGCTTTTTTTTAGTTGAAAAAATATTTTATATCTGAGCCTCAAAGAACAGTGAGGGAACCTTGCGAAGAATCTAGGGCTTAATGGTGACTATAATTAGATATTAAACAGTAGTGCAACCAGTCTTTCAAGGTTAGCATAAGAAAGAGCCATCAATAATTTTATTTATAAACCAAGTATACAAGTCTACTATAAGTTGTGTACTCAAAACGTATTTTGCATATATAATGTTCATCTGAAAAGTTAAACTATTTTATTATAAATACAGGATTCTTCTCTTTTCTGCACAATATCTATGTCTCGGATATTTTAAGTACCAGGTTTAATTATTTATTAATACTTCTATACTAACATCATAAATCAGCTTCACGCTGTATCCCGCACACAGCAGAGGGAACCTAACGTCAAGACATTCCGTTCTCCACTTTCCGCCGAATTCTGGAGGCATTGCGTGCTGAGTGGCGAAACTCAACGCCGCGCTTTGCCTCGACGCCAGAGCGAAGAAATGGACATATTAATTTAAATAAGTATTTCATTTCCTCGATCGGGTGGGGATCGAACCCACATCCAGTCGCGTTTACAATCACACTTTCTGCGCCACGACCGTTAACATTATAAAGCTGAAAAGTTTGTTTGGTTGAACGCGCTAGTCTCAAGAACTACTTTGGATTTATAATGTAGGGTGCTTTTTGGCGATCTGTTTGTTTGTAAAACAATAATCCAAGATGATGTTTGAGATTTGTTTAGTTTATTTTAGATGACATGACTTTCCAGTGAATCATCTCTTACACTTTGCGCTGCCTCTCTATGTTCTACCTCTATGTTTATTCAAGCTGTTGAATTGCAAAATTATATTTGTGTTGAAAAATCTTTTTATTAAGGGCTGCATTTCGAGGGATAAGGGCAATTATATATAAACTTATTTAAATAAAATTTTAAAACGAAATACAAATTAGATCTAAAACTAAAACATATCTAATATTACTTCTAGGCTTTATAACGTCGCGTTAATCGTTCTAATGTTACCCACAATTCCTGCAGTCAGAGCAACCTCGTGAAAAAAAAGGTGTCGTGTGTTATACACATGTCATAGTTATTTCCATTAGTCCACGCAGACAAAGCCGTAGGTGAAATCGAGTATCGACAACAAAAATAAAAAAAACCGTAGTTGCATCAAATTTCTTTGATTATCACAGAGCGAAAATTTGTTGTGCGGTGTAGACTAGATGAAGTACATATAGTTACGTAATAACATCTTCAAAGTTTAATACATCTCTCTACCAATATAAAATGCAAACTTTTATGATAAATATGAATATTCTAGTGCAAATTTTGATGAGGTTCCTATATATTAATGTTGTCTCGCGTTTGATGACAGCGTTTGACTGTAAAAATAACGTTTCGAATTCCATTTTCTTTGACAGGAATTAATTATTTTTATGTTCCCGGCTCTGATGACAAGAGGAAGAAGAAGAAAAAAGAAGAAGAGAATATTCCTATTCAATAGAACGACAAGAATATCACTATTCAATAGAGTAACGCTACTCAACGTAGTATTTACACTAGGATGCTTACGCTGCTACATGCGGGATAAAATGTGAAGTAGAAAAAATAAACATACCCTTTGAACAACTACCTCGGTAACAATAAAAAATAAAAAAGCGAGTGACATTGGCTCGTAATGGGTTCGGTATTACTTTTAACGTGTTTTTCATGTAATTTTTTTCTTTTTACTAATTGAAATGTTGCATTAATTTTTAACAAACAACTTGTCCAATGCACCAGTTATATTACTGTTGAATAGTAACATGTAAACAATTCAGATAAAAAACTCCAGTCAAGTGCGAGTCGGACCCGTTCATCAAGGATTTCGTACTGATTTCTTGATTGTAGGTCATTGGGACGTCTGACGGGGTTATGGAAGAATCTTTTGGCACCGTAGTCCCGGCATGTGGCGGTCGAAGAGAAGCACCGTGGGGTTTTAGTGAACGGCCTATAATCTACCTGTTCGTTAGACCCACAAACCTTTTTGGATATAGAAATAAGATAGAGAGAAGAGAACTTACAAAAGGTGACAAACTTAAGTTTACGGGCACTGTCTGTTGTATGACAATAAGAATAATGTTAGACATCTCTAAGCAATTAAAAAAAAATAATTACTTCACTTAGGGACAACAAAGTGATTATGTCAGATAAAAATCCACCGCGGACATTTATCATCCTTTTTTTCTTTTAGCTCTTTTCTAGTGACGTTTTGTAATTTATTTATTTGTATTATTTTTTTTTCTTTTTGGAATTGGTAACATAAAAATGATCTTTATTCGAAATTCAAATACTTTAATTAACTTAATTCAGCTTAAACATTGCTATAATGAAAGCCGTTCGTGTCGCAACGGCAAAGTGTCTGAACTGTAAACATGACAAATGCGGGTTGGATTCCCACTCAGAGGGAATGGGTTTTTTAATCGGAGAGAATGTCGAAGCGAGGTATTTATTTCCGCCACGCAACACGCCATTTCTTGAAAATGGGATAAAAGAAAGGAAAAGAGTGTCGTAACACTGCCTATCCTGCTGCTTGCCTGTTATTCGGGATGGAGGATGCGAAGCTGTGATACTATAATAGTCGAATTATAGTGCCTAGGGATAGGCTATATCTACACTACTATAGTAAAGAACCCTCCGAAGGAACCCTAAAGCCATCAAACACGTGCAAACGTTCTGTTTGCATTTTATTTGCGATAAAGGGAAGCGAGTTTTTATATTATTTTTTAATACTTATGCTTTTTCCACATATTGTAGAGTAAATATCGTGGCGCAGACGGATTAAAGACACAATATTTTCAATTCCCCGCTGTGGCAATACACAGCGCGGCGTTTAGTTGCGTTGCTCAAAAAAATAACTCGAATTTAAACAGGAAGGGAAGAACGGTGAGTTTTGACACCAGATTCCTTCCATTACCTTGCTACACCCGTAAAAGCGTGAGGTTGCTTTTTGTAGAATAAACTTTGAGATAATACTATTTTTTATTTTTATTCTTATAATCTTGCTGTACCCCGCGGAACAGGGCAGAGAGAGAGTCTTAATGTTAAGATCCGCTCCTCATTTTTCTCCCAATTTCCGATACAATACTCGTAGACTCGGTTTTTTTGTTACCAAATCTACATTTCCCCGAAAGTGAATTGAACACACAACCATCGCGTTTACAGTCAAACACTATCACACTGCGCCACAATGGCCAGAATTTAACATATTTATCAAAAATATTTTCCAGGTATCTCATTTGTACCTCTATAGACCATTCATACATTGAAGGTACCTGCGCCTGACGACCGCTATTGTGCTATGTAATTTGTCACAACAACGAACATGGGTGGCGTTTTAATGTCATGCTTTCCCTATACCTATTCATATTGTGATAAACACATTAATTTTGCTTATTTTTTTTTCGATTCCCTTTACCTTTTAAAAAAAATATAAAACAGTGACAGCTTACTCCGTAATATATGTGGAGATAATCTAACAAAAATAAAAAGTCAGCTTCACGCTGTATCCCGCACACAGCAGCGTAGGCAGATGAAACATAGTGTTAATACACTCCGTTACCCACTTTCCGCCGAATTATATATATATTATTAATAATTGACAAAAATAATTGGTTTCGTATTTAAACTTATCATTTTTGTTACTTACACAGACGTTAATGACGTCCTGTGCAAAAGGTTTATAAATAGTTATGCAATTTTACTGTTTCTAGATAGTGTTTTGATATCAAACTATTATAATATATATACATATTATGACTGTGGAGGTGGTGATACAGTAGAACTACGCAAGCTGGCACTTGGTTCACCCTGCCTATTCTGAAACTAAAAAAAATATATAAAACTTTGTAGACAACATATTTTGTAATTTACGATTTAAAAATATATATTCCATATTTAAATAATATTTTATTCGTTCCTCTGTAAGTGGACTACCGTGCTTCACCTACCTGCAATCTGTGCATGACATATGAAGAGGCTCTCATAAGGACTCGCATGTTTTAATTTATATTTTTCATGTAATTTACAAGTTAACCTTTGATTTGAAAAATGTATCGAGTATATAATAAAGAAAAGGACGGTGGTAACGTAATAGGACAATAGCGATGGTTGTGAATTCAATTCCCGCTGTGAGAAAGATGTTTTTTCTGCTTTCCGTTGTTTTTTTTTCCTTACATTATGTTTTTTGCTATTACAGTATTTTAAAGGAAAAAAATATATTTCCCGCTTCATAGACTGCTGTGAGGGAAAAAGCGTGAAACAGTTTTTTTTATTAATTTTAAAACAAATAGCTAAATATCACGTTTTCTGAAATACTAATTGTCAATTTAAAATATGTAAATTATTTAGTCAAGTACACTTTGACTGTAGTGGCAGTATGCGCTCGTTATTTACTGTGCCAAAGGTCGTTCACCTCTTGCCAAGCACAAGTATTCATTATTAAATACTTAGCAGCTTTTTTTCAGCTTCACGCACACAGCATTCCCATTTTCTATTGCTTATTTAGAGAGCTGATTGTTCTGTATTAACACAGCTACTCTTTAAAAAAACTTTTATTAAAAAGTTTTTTTTAAAGAGTATAAATACCTAAGTTTTATATAAAAGTTAAAAAAAAATTAAAAGATTAACAAGTAAATGCATTTCGCTTCGTTCCAATTTTTATACGTATCTAAAAAAAATATTTTTCTTTTTTGAGTGTGGATTAACACTTTGAAAATGTTAAAAAATATGCCAAAAATAAAAATATGCCAAAGCTCAACTTTCTAACTTCATTAGTTTAGTCTGTGCACTTTCTGTCAATAACTGGGTAAAGGAAGAGTTTTATATATAAATAGATTATCTTGAAACTTGTAATTCGACGGCCGCAAGCCGAGGTTTGAGTCCGCAGGGGACGCACTTACCGCCGTCGGCATCCTCTCAAGCGGCAACATAGTGCTTGCAAAATTTTTGGAAACAAAGTAATCTTTAACCCTAATTTAATTAACCCTACCCACCCGGTGACGCTGTTAACGTCAGTAGGTCTAATAGCATTAACCTCAATTTCGAAAAAAAAGAAAAAAAAACTTGTAATATGTGCTTTGATGAGGAATAGAGTCAACCATTCTTTTTCTTATCAATTTAACGATATCTGGTTGGTGCAATTCCCACTCGTTCGGGCAATGAATTATTTAATATTTTCATTTCCTCGTTCTAACAAGGCACGCGCTTCGGTAACTTCCATTACTAAACTCGCAATACCTCGAGAATTCTGCGGTGTATGGGTAACGAAGTGTCTTAACACTAGGTTTCCCCTGCCTGCTGCGGTACAGATTGGACCTAAAAAAATATACTACTTAACCATGACCTTAAAATAATATTTCAATAGGTTAAATGTTAAAAATTTCAAGAGTGGGATTTAAATGTTCCACCAAGTCCAGAGTCTGTATGCGGGAGGCTGGAGGCCGCCAGCACTCTTCAAGAGCCCACCTGCGAGAGCTCTTGTGTCAACAATTTGCTCTGCCACTGTACTTGCTCTTTGTTTTACGTGGATTTCGTTTTCATTTTAAATATAGTTATATGAAGCTAACCCTGGCACAGGGGCACAAGCGGGTGATTGTAAACCCAATAAGTTGTGGGTACGACTCCCAGTATTAATCACAATCAAAAGGAAATGGATTGAAATCCTAAAAAGAAAATCCAAAATATTATATTATAAATATTTGAACCTGAATATTTATCCTTTTCTGAAAAGTTGTGTAAAAATAAATCTTTTCTTATAAAGGCAACATTTTCACCGCAAATCGCCCGCCGTCGCATCCCGGAAGCTATTGTTGTCACTCGACTGTCTACCGGACTTCATATATCGCTTGGTATTTTAAGCATTCTCTTTTCTAAGCTATTGTATTTATAGAAAATATCATATCTATTCTTTACTAGAATATCTTGAAGTTATATTTCTAATCCCGTTTCTTCTTGTGCGTTATGATGTTTTTTAGCTTCACGCTGTATCCCGCATATAGCAAGGACGAAAACGAGTAGTATTAAGACACCCCGATGTTGAGTGGTGGTACTCAATGTTTGTCTTTTTTGGTTTGTCTTTTTACCAGAGCTAGGGTATTACAACAATACAACAATTCATTCTCCGGGGTCGAAATAGAACCTACAACCGTCGCGTTTGCAGTGAAATGATGTGTCGCTGCGCTGTGACGGAAAACCGTAAATATGTTTTTATAAAGTCAATACTTAGGACATGCTGAATATAACATAAATATAATTTCTTGTTTATAAAACCTGGTTTTTATAAACAAATTTTAATTTAAACTTAGCCTCGGAGCGTCATTCGCAGGCACTTCACATTACATATAAAAACAAAATTACATAGAAATAGCTTGTTAAAAACTTTCCTGATATCATTTTCAAAACAATTCCTTAGTTGCCAAGTAATTTGCGCGTGCGTTGTTTATACAAAAATATTCTTTTATTTCTTTTTAAATTCTGTCAATCTGATAAAAGTCCTCGGTTTTAACCGACTTCCGTAAGGAGGTGGTCATCAATTCGATTGTATTCTTTTTATGCTTGTTACCTTTGACTAGGTGAACCGATTTTGATGATTCTTTTTTTATTTGAAAGCTGGTGCTTCCCGTGTAGTCCCATTTTAATTTGGTCTATTTCAATGTTATCCGTAAGAAAATCACATAAGTTTTAAAATTGCTCAATATCACACCAACCGATTTCGATGATTCTTTTTTTATTGGAAAGGATACATACACTTCAAGGGTAGTTTGATACGAGTGAGGTTCTGATTATGGAATCCGGTAGAAGTCGTTTTTTTTTTTTGCTAAAATTATTGAGTATTCATACTAAAGTCGTTTTTTTTAGTTTCACGTTGTATTCCGTATATCGCAGAATAGGCAAAAGGTTAAGACACTTCATTCCCCACCGATTTTCTACACTTCCCAAGGAACCTACATGGCAAATTTCCACTCCGTATAGCTCAGCTGTGCGTTCAGTCAGTCGCTCAGTAACGGAAGAGTTTGCAATCTAAATATACAATTCAAATATTAGTTCATTTACCGGAACATTGCGTCGAGATGTCATCTTGACACGCTCGTTAAAACTTTTGTTGTTTAGAGTCCTCTATAGGAAGATTGTTAAACTTCAATACACAAAGATTAATAGATATTTGAAGAGCGAGTTGAGTTTACAGGTTTTACGTATTTTTTTTAAGTTTTAACTTTTTTCCTCGCACCAGATTAAGCAGAGTGATAAGACACTTCGTTTCTCAACCACTGTACCATTCCTGAGACATTGCGTAATGAGTGAGGCCAGTCGTGGCGCAGGGACGCAAGCGTGCGTCTGTAATCATGACAGGTTGTGGGTTCGATTCTCAATTGAAGCAATGAAATATATAATATTTCCATATCTTCGCTTTGGCAACAATATTTCCAGAATTAGGCGGAAATGAAATATCTTAACAGGAACGGAGAGTCTTAACACTAGGTCCCCAGGTTCCCTCTGCATATATATTTTACGCATATTTGCAGTTTTTACTCCTATTTAAATACTATATGCAAAGTAACACACAACGAGTTGCGTTATCTTGTTAACGAGAATGTGACATTCCATTCTATTAATTGTAACGCAATGTGCTAGCCTATTGAAACATTATATCTGCTATTACAAGAAAATATTAAAGCAGTAATATTTGAAGCCAGTCGTGGCGCAACAGCACAAGCATGCGACTGTAGACTGTAAACTCGACAGGTGGGGGTTCGATTCCCACTCAAGAAAAAAAAATTAATATTTTCATTTTATAGATCTGCTAACGAGACAAACAAGGCATTGAGACACCATAATATCATGTCGAAAATTATAGTACATTTTGTAAAGTAAAAAGACAAATTAAATTCACCGAAATTATCAGGCATTTTTGACATATTTAAAGTGTTATTTATAGAAATTTCACTACATTAAGAAAATCATTCCTTTTCTTTAAAACGTAATTATTAGACAAGTACACGTTATTAGACATTATTAGATAAGTACAGATACAGAGGCCGTCGTGGCCCAGGGGCACAAGTGTGTGACTGTAACGCGAAGGTTATGGGTTCGATCCCCATCACACGAATGAATGAATTACTATTTATTAATATTTTAATTTCTTCGCTCTGGTACCAAGGGCAAAGCCCAGCGTTGAGTTCCGCCACTCAACACGCAATGCCTCGAAAAACCCGCCGGAAAGTGTGGAACGGAGTGTCATAACACTAGATTCCCTTTGCCTACCCTGGTGTGTTCAGAATACAGCGTGGCAGCAGCCTGCACAGAAGCAGATTCATTATATATTTTTTTTAATTAGATACACAATAACTTTATAAAAGTAAACAATTATTACAAAAAAATTGATTGGAAAAATTTTATAAACGTGAAATTTTTCTTTTATTACCATTCTCAGAAGCGCAAACAAAAGTGTAAAGCTAATACCAACGGACGATGAGTCAAGTCTGCGGAAAATTTGTAAATCGATACCCCGAAGCTGAAACCCATCTAATAATGGCTTCTTTAATGCCATAACTTGGTAACTTTGGCGTATTTATTTTATTGTGTTTCTTATAGGTTTACTAACTTGGAATATAGGTATAATGTAGTATGTTCATAGTTTATAGATTAGAAAAAGCAGCTTCACGCTTGTCCCGCGTCGCACAATAAGCAGTGGGAACATAGTGTTAATGCACTCCGTTCCCCACGTACCTCCCAATTATCGAGACATTTTGTATAAAATGGCGGGACTCGACGCGGACCAATTGCTATTCCTATATTCATGTTTTAAGGATTCCGTACTTCAAAAGGTAAAAACGGAACCCTTATAGGATCACTTTGTGGTCCGTCTGTCAATACCATTTATCTCGAGATCACGTGGAGGTATCAAGGTGAAATTAATAGCATAGAATAAACAAGCTTCGAAGTAGAGGCAATCAAAATATTTTGCTCCATATTGTATGAGATTCACCGCGTAATCAAAATCTATATAAATTATAAAATTTGGCACAATGTGAGATCTTATAATACCAATAAAAAGAATTTAATAGAAAAAATCCGAACAGTTAAAATTTATAGGTATTTCACAGAAAAAATAAATAGCTTATATTTTTTAGTATATACATATAGGTATATATTTAAATACAATAATAATATAATAAAAATAATGTCTTGTAAGTTTAAAAATATATCTGTGGCATTTAACACACAATGCGAAGGGATTCCCCGGAGACCGGATCATACCGTCTCGGCGAGATAGATTGAGTCAAGCAGTCACTAAAAGGATACGAGTTAACTTTTATACACTACTTATTAAAGACTCTGTTTATTATTATTATTTATTCTCAACACGTAATATTTTGAATTCGCGGAAAGTGGAGAACGGAGTCGCTTAACACTAGATTTTTTCTGCCTACCTCGCTTTGTACTTCACTTTTATGGGGAACTCAGTGTTAAGACACTCCGTTCCCCACTCTCGGTATAATTTTCGCCATCACCATTGCGTTAATAAGTGCAATAATAATGGATATCGAACTAACGACTATTGCATTTACTACCAGACTATCCGACTACACTACCACGGCTCAACTTTTATTATTACAGATAAAGTAAAAAAAAATAATACATGTAAATTCTATACATACGTACCTACATATAATAATAGTCTCTAAGAGACACCCTGATATGTCATATTTCATATGCAGACTACTTTAAAACCATATGGAAATTCGTCGCATATTTAAACAAGACAAGTTATAAGGGAGGAATATATGCATGTATGCGTAAATAATAAATATTTATAACAATGTGTACTTTATAACAAATTGAACTTTTTAGCTTACAAATAATCGTGGCGTATCGGCACAGCGTCTGATTGTAAATGCGACGGTTGTGGGTTCGATTCTACTAGGAGAAATGAATCATTCTCATTTTCTCGCGCTAATCACCAGATAAAATGTAGCGTTTAAATAGCTTCACGTTAATTCCCACATACGACAGAATAGAGACAGAGGAAATGTAATATCAAGACATCGTTCTCTATTTACAGCTTATCATTTTTTAGACATTGCGCGTTGAGTAGCTGAATAGCGGAATCCAACGCCACTCTTTATCTTGTTTTTTATTTTTACCAGAACGAAGATGTGTATAAATAAAAATAAATAATAAGATATATAAAAAAATAAATCAGCTTCACGCTGTATCCCGCACACCGCAGGGTAGGCAGAGGGAAGCTAGTGTTAAGACACTCCGTCCCCACTTTCTGCCGAATTCTGGAGGCATTGCGTGTTGAGTGGCAGAACTCAACGCCGCGCTTAGCCTCGACACCAGAGCGAAGAAATGGGATTATAAATTTAAGTAAATATTTCATCTCCTCGAGTGGGGATCGAACCCACAACCAGTCGGTTTTACAGTTACACTTCGTACCGCTGCGCCACGACTGGCCTCATAAGATATATATTAATAAAAAATATATATATAATTTGTACATTAGAGGAGAGGAGGAGATTACACGTAGGTGTAACTAAGAGTGCTGCGGTAGGTAGTTGTTTAGATAGCTATCGTTTCATAACAACATTAAAATGTCGTTAAACGATACCAAATGCTGTTCAAAATAACACAAATTCACACATAATGTTGTGTCATACAAATGTGTAGAAAATGGCATTTTTAGCTGAAAAATGGACTACCGGCGAGTCGGACTCACGCACAATGGGTTCTGTGCTATTATTATATCTATAAAAACGGCAAAAAAATTCATGTCTGTTGCATGCTCTTTAATATAAATTTCATACTGTTATACGCCCAATATTAATATCCTATCTACAACGTCAATCTTAGATTGTTTCATATATCTATCCAATCTAGAGATTGGATAGATATATGAAACAATCTAAGATCGACGTTGGAGAAAGGTTATTAATATTGGGCGATAGTAGGTACTTATTTGTTATTGTAAGGGAAACAGAAGTAAGTAATTTGTGAAAATATTAGCTGTCTAACTATTCATTCGTGGTTCATGAGATCACAGCCTTGTAACAGACGGACGGCCAGTGGAATCGTAGTAATTGGGTCCCGTTTTATCCTTTGGTACGTACGGAACCTTAAAAACCGTAAAAAGATTATGTAGCTTAGCTTGAGTTTGATAGCTGAGCGATGATTGTGGGTACTTAAAGCAAACCAAAAATGTAAAAAAAATCCGATTAAAAGAAAATTTGCTCGTTAATTTAGTGTTCCTGGCATTGATGGGGAGGAGAGAGAGGGAGGATATGTACGTATATATTATGTGTTTATTATGTGCAGGTAGATAAAAGGGAACGAGACGTAAGAGGTTTTCAGAGACCTGTGGCGTTACGTTTCGTCTAGCTACCCCGTTAGGGACCAAGCTTAAAGCTAAAGAAATATAGATGTGATAATAAAAGTGGAGTGAAGGAACTTGACAGGGTAAGCAACCTAGTGTAGATACTCCAATAAATATATTTAAGTGAAATTTATAAAGAGTTTTTTTAACATATCAAAAGAATATCAAAAAAGATTATTTGGGTTCCGTACCTTTTAATGAAAAAAGGAACCAAGTAAAATTACTTTGTTGTCTGTGTAGCTGTCTGTATGTCTGTCAAGAGCCTTTACCTCAAGAACACTTGGAGATATCGAGTTGAAATTCAAACCATATACTCAGATCTACGGAATATATCTGAAAAAATATGGCCGTTTATATTGCAAAACTATAAAGAGAATCAAAATTCAAAGAGCAGTACCCGGTTGACCTAAATTCAACTTCAAGAAAAAATGTGAAACTATATATTTGTGGTTAAATCCTAAAAATAATAGCCTTAAAAAAGGGCAAAATTTAGTATTAAAGTTCAAGTGAGGTTTCAGATGAAATGGCTGTGGCTAAGCTAAGCTTGAATTTCAGAAAAAGCTGGAGACCTCCAATTTCTGTAAGGAATTTTCGGTGGGCGCGCCTGACTCGTGCTTGTCCGGTTTTTGTATTGAATATAGAAAAAGGGCCAATCGTGGTGCAGGGGTACAAGCGTGCAACTGAAAACACTACAAGTTGTGGGTTCTATCCCCACTTGAGCACATGAAACATTCAATATTTTCATTCTCTGCTAACGAGGCAAAGCGCGGCGTTGAGTTCACGCCACTCAATACACAATGACTCCAGAATTCAACGGATAGTGAGTAACTAAAGTATCTTAACATTAGGTTTCCAGGTTCCCCCTGCTTACCCTACTATGTGCGCAAGTGAAGCAAAAAAATATATAGAAAAACACTAGTAGTATTTTTTCCGAACTACCCACCCACTGTAACTCATCTAACATCATACACACATACGACAAGGATCAAAATTCATAGAAAGTTGCCGGAAACAATTAATTAACATGTCGGAAACACGAGCGTTCGGTGTTGGAATATATTTTGATACGAACGACCGTCGACCGACAACATTTCAAACTTAATTTTCACATTATTAGTTAAATAGTTACTAGCTCAACTTTTACCTGCGGCTTCGTATGCTTAGTGAAAATTTAAATTACTGAGAACACATAATACAGTTTATTTTGGGGTCTTTAACTCTACCTGTCCTACCTTAGGTAGTTAAAATTTTCAACGAATCATTTTGTCACTAATAGTTAAGTGAGAATTCGTAAATTTGTAATTTGAGGCTGTCGTGGCGCGGGGGTGCAAGCGTGCAACCACGTTTTCGCAACGTGCAACCACGTTTTCGCCTCCGAAAAGTTAATAAATCTTTTATGGGTCTTATGGGTAAACGTGTATATAATAAAATTCCGCAATGTATTCTAGGTTTGTAACTACAACAATATAAAGTAACTGTAAAACAATACTAGCAAGTTAAGTTTATTATACTGATTAAGAATATTTACCTCCAGAACTCGGCGGAAAGTGGCGAATAGAGTGACTTAACACTACGTTCCTTATACCCTGCTGGGTGCGTGATCCATCGTGAAGCTGAACATTTACAGGATAAAGATGTTTAAAATTAATACCTATTGAATGACATGCAGGATAGCTGCCAGTTTTTGTAATAATTAATTCAAAATTGAAAAAAGCAACTGTGGAGTTTCTTGCCGGCTCTTCTTAGTAGAACTGTCTTACCAGTCGGTGGTAGCATTGTGTTTGTATGTTCATTCGACGATTCAAAAGTGTTTACAATATTATCTATTTTAATAAAGAATATTTTGATTTGAAATTGTAACGCGGCAGGTTGTGGGAAGGAAATCAAATTATAATTAAATAATTTTGTATAATTCTCTTTCAAATGTAGAATCTATAATTCTCTACCAATCTCTACTCCATAAAATACAGGTTGATTCCGTACCTTCTAGCTTCGGGGATAAGAACCTATATATAACAGTTTAAATTGTACAAACCTCTTTCATTTAATATTATTGTTTTAGTAGTTACTTTTTGTGGAAAATAAAGAATTATTGTTTTATTATAAAAAATATATTTTTTTATTTCTTCGGTCTGGGAACGAGGCAAAGCGCAGCGTTGAGTTCCATTATTCAACAAGCAATACCTTAAGAATTTGGCGGAAAATGAGGAACGGATATATCTTAATGGGAACGGAGTGTCTTAAAACTAGGTTCCCTCTGCCATTTAAAAAAATCCGCTGAGTTTCTTGCTGATTTTTCTCAGGTCTGAGGTTATTAACTATAGTGAATTGGTGGTAAATTATTTAATATCAAATTGTAAAATCTAAAAAAGGTTTATTACCGTATTATTCATAATACTAAAATAACAAGCAAAAATCCATATCCTGACTCAAGTCCTAAATCTTAGCTCAGCTTGTCGATTGAACATAAAACCGCGAAGATCCCGACAGCGGATGCTATCGTAATACCGTATTTGTATCTGTGTCGTAAAATTTATATGGAGAATTGGGATCCTCACTTATGGCAAAATATTCTACTATATATAAAAAATCAAATGTATAATTTATATCGCCGGAAATAAAGCACTTATATGGATATACCTGCAAATGTATTCATATAGAGCTGTACTATTTCAATGTCGGTAAAACCTAATTAACTCTTTTTTTATGTTTCAAGATTTTTACACAAATATTTGTTAGACTCATCTGTATTTTTCTATGATTATAGTACCTAAGTTCTTAAATATTATAAAAAAAAATTGTGTATGTACTTTAGAAGTTTTATTAACAAGATAAAAATGTTTCTAAAAATGTTATCCTCTCCTTTATACTAATAACAGGTTCTTAATCCTGTTTGTCAAGAAAGCCATAATAATAATAGAAAAAAGGTATATTTTAACACATTGATAAAAAGTTTTTTTTATAACGCATTATCTACTTAAATCAATTTAATTTAAATATGTATATACAATAAATTATATAATTAAAAAAAAATTATATATCGTTTGTAGCTTTATGGTGTTAGTTTTTCGTCATGATGTGCGCACGCATCCTAATTGCAAAAATGTTCTGTCATCATTTTCCCCAACGCGCCAAAAGAAGTATAATAGGTTTAAAACATAAAATGGACGGAAAGTGGAGAAAATATTCACTTTTTAAGGATAAAAACAAAATTATTCCTTGTAGAACTTCAGGTCTGACCTAATTTCCTTTGTTACTAATATTTGTATGTAAGGTGAAAGTTAATGCTCTAAGCTAATTTGTGACACTTGTCGTTTTCAGCAACACTGACTAAGCCAATTAGGTACATCATGTAAACAGGTTTCTTGTGATTTGAATCGATTAGTTTTACTTACGAGTGAATACCTTCTTTATGGATAATACAATGTACTTATTTATTATTAGGGTTCCGTACCTCAAAAGCTAAAAATGAAACTTATAGGACCACTTTTTTGTTCGTTTGTCCGTTTGTCTTAGAGATTCGAGATTATTTATCTCTAGATCGCGTGGAGGTATCAAGCTGAAATTAATATCAAATATTCAAATGTATGGTCCTTTGAAACATAGAAAAAAATAAATTTTCTAAGTTTACGCAATCAAAAGATTTGATGTATCAATTTTGCTGCATTTTGTATAAAAATAGACAAATAATCAAATCCTATAGAGTATTTTCAGCACGAAGTGAATGAATACTGACAAGACAAATACAGTAAACAATCCGAAAATTCAAAATTTTTAGGTATTTCATATAAAAACATCATATATAATTAATACAGAATGAGTGCATATGTCCGTAAATATAAGTTTGTCAACTTTTAAGTGTTCTACAGTGTATTTCCCACATTGTAAAACTCATAAAAGTTGACGAACTTAAGTTTTGTATGAAATTAACTACAAATGTAAGTTTGTAATGTTTTTTTTCTATGAATTACCATCCTGAAATTGGTACAAAAGCCTCGATGGGTGAGTCCGACTCGCACTTAACCAGTTTTATATAATATTATGAAACTGTATGACAATAATCGATGGTCAAACACGCAATATTTTTTTTCATGCATTCTTCAAATATGGTATTTAGTATTTTTTCAAATAAAGGGAAGAAAGCATGGCCAATATCTCGAATATGGTATTTGATCGAATCCATAACCGTCGCGTTTACTATAAGACGGTCAATATCATGTTCTGACATTTGCAAAACTACATACGACGGGCTGACATTTGAAAAACTTTACGGAGCAGAAGTTTTGACACGTTTTTTAATACAAAACTTGTCTTAGAAAAGACATAATATGTACAATGAAAATTTACAGTTACAATAGAGACGAATCGGAATAACAGCGGTGGTTGCAAGTTCAAATCGCATTCAAGTGCGACAAAGACATACAAAGACCAGCTAAAATGTTAAGCATTTTATCAATTAAATTTTAAGTTGATCAGTGCCGTTTTTAGCTGGCCTATGCATGTCCTTGGCAGTTAATATGGCGGCTGTGGGTTCGATTCCTATTCGAATTAATCATTATAATTTTCTTGCTCTCGTAAGAACACATAACGCGGCGTTAAAAATTGGAGACCAGGCAGAGTATGAGAAATGAGAAGTCTTTTATTTAGATTCCCTCAGCCTACTCTGCTGCTGCTGCGGCAAGAAGCTCAAAAAAGACCCTGTATAATTTGTTAACCTGTATAATTTGGTAACGTCATAGGCGCACTCAAGTAGTTTTTATAAAAAATATATTTTCCTCTAACAAATTTTAACTTATAACGATTCCATGTCTTATTTTACTATTTATTCAAGTTCACCATGTAAATAGGATACATTTAGCGGGGTAGGGATAGAGAAAACCTACCAACGATAGTTGTAGTTTCGTGGCGGACTTTAACGTCGCGCTTTACTGCCACACTGAAAAATTTATATTATAAATTTCTCACGTCATGATTATTTCACTTTGAAGGACTTCTTTAAATTCTTGACATATTAAGACTAAGTGAAATTCCAGTAAACAGACTGTTTTAGGCTAGGAGGCATACAATTTACTTCGCAAACTACTGCGAAGTAAATAAATATTAATTGAGCTCGTTTGTTCTATTTACATACGAAATATTGTATTGTTGTAATAATTATTTATTCAATACAAACGTCTAACAGTCCACGCTAGGTTACGTTGATTACAAATCTGTACATTATTTTTTACTTTTTTAGCTACACGCTGTACCCCTATACAGCAAGCAGAGGGAACCTAGTTCCTAGTTACAACACTCCGTTCACTCTTGAATGAATTCGATTCTCACTCAAAGAGGTGAGTTATTTTCACTCTATCACTCAACACGCAGTATTTTGAAAGTTGGGCTAAAAGTCGGGAACGGAGTGTCTTAATTGCGAGTTCCTTCTGCCTTCCACAAAAACAAAAAACTGGCACAAATACATTTGCTGTTAATACTTCTACATTAAACAGCTTATAATGTAAGACCAGAGTAAGTCGATTGTATATAAAACACGAAGTGAACCTCGAAGCTCTATGTCGAAGTTAATAAAAACAAAGTTTTCTCAATAAATATATTACTAATTAATACAAGTTACGAATCGGCTTCAGTACATTGTTAGAAACATTGTTGAAAAGGTGTATACAAACTTAATTTAATTTAACTACGTATTATACTTATTATTGGCAGGTAAGTTATAAGGAATGAAAAGTAAGTGATGGCTGTAGGTTTGATTCCACTCGGATGGATGAATTATGTTTAAAGCACAGCGTTGAGTTCCACCACTAAACGCGTAAGGCGGACGGAATGTCTTGACACTACATTTATTCTGCCTACCCTGCTGTGTGCGGGATATAGTGTGAAGCTGATAAAAATATAAGATTGTGACTGCAGTGCACTTTTTCTTTGCATGCATTATTTATTTATTAAAATTACCAACATTTATTTAATACTTTAAATAATTAAATTAAGGTGTTTTCAAAAATCGAAATGTAAAGTACTTGTATATATAGTTATTAAAACGATACTAAAACACAAACAAACAGCGCTTATTAATCTAATCCCGCTACGTTCACCAGACCATATGGCTTAGTTGGTCAGAGCGCTTGGACGATTTCCAAAGAAGCGCGGGTTCAAATATCGCTACGTTGAAATTTTTATACATTTTCTTAATAAATATTTTTCTAATTTAAGTATCTAACAACACTTTAAAAATGTAAAAGAAAACAAACGAACAATTTTAAAATATTTGTCTGTCCGTCTGTTTGACCAAGCAAATCTCTGGTAAAGCTACCAGTACCGATCTTTATGGGATTTTCACTGTCCAATAGAGGAGGTTATGGAGTTACATATAGGCTATATTTTGGACATAGATTTACGTGGAAATATCCGCGCTTGTTATTCGCTCATTCCTGGACGGGTTTAAAAAAAACATTAAATACGACAATTTTTGCGAACAAAATCTATGTTTCTTTTTGTCCGGGCTAATCTCTGGAACAGCTTAACCGATTTTTATGAGTTTTTCACTGTCCAATAGAGGAGGCTGGAGCAACATAATACTTTTCATCCCGAAATTCCTAACGATATAGATTTCTAATCTCGAAAAACCGCATTTGTCGTGCGCGCGTACTTACATAAACATGAAATAAATAAACATGTATTTTTCTATTCAATGCGACAACTTTTATGTGAAAATCAATTTATGATTACAATTTATGAAGTGTATAACAGTATATACTATATACCTATAGATATAAATGCTAAAATAACCAACCAATTTCCACAAAATTACACTTAAACAATATTAAATAAGGAAGAAGCGGGCGAAGCCGCGCGGGGTCCACTAGTCTTTTATATAGACTAGCTTATTATATAGAACAAGTATCCATATCAGAAAGGATAGTCACCCTAGTTACTTTTGAATTCTAGATATATTTTTCTTCTTTTTATTTTCTTTCTCCTTCATTGTGACTGTTTAAGATTAACCCAAAATATTAAGATTTAAGATGACCGTTAATGATTAACGTATAATATATAAATTAAATTTATTTTTATATTCATAATTTTCACAGTAATTTATCTCCTGATAGCCTTTTGTTATCAGAACGGCCGCCGAGAAAAGGTCACCGCGACTATTTGTAAGCCTAAAACCTCCTCGTATCAGTGTATAGCGGAAAAAATGTCATGAGACTTGGAGAGTCGTCTCTACCTCAGAGCAATGTTTAAGGCCATCACAGTGTCTAAATTTAAACTTGATGGTTGTGGATTCGATTATAGCTCGGGAGAAATAAATAATTTTTATTTTTTTGATCTAGTGATAAAAGGGTTGAGTACTACCACTCAACACGGAAGATCCTAAAAATTAGGCGGCGCGTGGGGAATGGAGTTTCTTAATAAAAATTTTCCTCTGTTATATGGAATTAGAGTACACAAAGTTCTTAGAAATGGATCACTAGAGCCTAATATAATTATAGTATATCTAATGGCGATCATCAAATCAACATTGATAGCGTTATGACATACAAGTATAAAATTCAAATATATAATTTAATTAACACATTATTATTAGAAATTAACGTTACATACTAAGGCAATAGGTCTGAAAAAAAAATAATTGTTCTTAATATTTCACTCTCATGTTTTGTTCATAAAACGATAAAAACATCATATAATACCACATAATGCTACGCATTACACTATGAATATGAAAATGAGACCCACTTCAGCGCTACATATTAGAAAAAGGACGTCCAGCTTGCCGTAAAAGAACAAACTTAACCTAAAAATTAAATCTACGGCTTACCGTCGAAAGCCCTCCAAAATTCGTTCACTTATGAAACTGAATGAGAATGTGAATTAAATTATTTTACATAGCACTCGCGATGCGTATATTTCGCCCTTGTGTAAGAAACGTCCACTCCGAAAGGCAGCCGCGACACGACTAGCCACGGCGTGTTTACGATCGCGGCGCATGCGTACAACTACCCTCATACACAACGCTACTATACAGGAGGGCTCACTTATCACATATAGTAACAAAGCATGTAAAATATAAATAAAAAATATTAAAAGTATATATCTATATGTTAAGAAACATTATTTTGTTAAAGCGCACTAAGATATAAAACTTTTCACAAAATCTTTTAACAAAATATTAATGTAGAGTCAGAAAAATAACTGGTTAAAGTATTAATATACATGGTTTTACCGTCTTTATATAGATAAATCTATAGAGATATATGTATGTCACATATGTTCAAGTTGCGCTTTAAAAATAACAAATAGGTTCTTTATTATATCCTAATAAGTATAAGTACCTCTATTTTTTAAGGAGAAACGAAAAAGGTAATGTTTCATTCGCGGATACGAATTGCACTACTAAGCGCGGCGTTGTGTTCCGCCAGTCAACACGCACTGTCCCGAAATCTTAACACTGGATTCTCTCCTCATAAGTATCAGCAAACACGACGTTTTAACGTTTTCCCGTTTTGTACATACAGATACGGTTATCAGGCACATCATTAGTCACATGACAAGCACAAACTTAAACACTTTATAAATGTTTGTATTACAAATATTATGTTGAAGCATCCCCTATTCAGGTATAAATTGTTTTAGAATAGGCTCTACAGGGTCAGCTTAGAGGTGACTACGACGTCGCTCAGCTCCCAGCTCTCGACCGATGCTATTTGCTAATCATATTTCATTCCATTGTACTCCAACCCTTGTATTGTACAAAACATATACAGTTAGTAAATACGAATACATATGTACATATAATATATATGAATATATACTATATATTACACATAAATAAATTATATTATACATAAATAAATTTGGTGTACTTAGTAAATTTTTATGAAAAACTATGTTGGATATAAGTAAAAAAGACTATAAAAGCAATGGAATTGTGTCAATCAAAGGCAAACACCATTTGAAATTCGACAAAAGCAAGTCTAAAAGGACAAATATTAGGAAACCTCGCGGATAAATACAAACTCTTAGTAGTAGACACCATACACAGGTTCCCCGACACCCTACCGGTTTCCCACCGGAATAGGTACACCGTAAGTACTAGACATAGTGATTCTAAAGAACGTCTGTATCTGGCTGCGGTCTGTAAAATCACTATCAGAACTAGACTCCGACCATCGCCCAGTAGAATTCAAATTAGGAAGAGACACCCCTTCAGGGCCACCCCTAAAAACCATCATAAATTGGAAAAAGTTTGCCAAACTCGTCCAAGCGGACGACTCTCCTCTTACCGACCTTATGCCTGGGGTTATAGACTCAGTAGATGTTGCTAAGTAAGCCATGGCCAAATTGACGACGTTTAATCAACAAGCTCTCCAAAAGCTGCTCGAAAAAGGTCCCAGATTTACTTGAAGGGAGTTATGAGGTCTCAGAGAAACTCAGGAGGCTCATCCGACGTAAACACTTAGCCACCCAAAGCCCACACCGCGTGCCCGAACGCCGCAATGTATAAAAAATTAAACGACTTTAGGAGACAAGTCAAATCTCAATTTGAATAGCTCCGAGGCGAGTCTTAGGATAGTCGACTCGAAAAGATCCCGCCATCGTCCCAGATATTCTGGGCGCTGTCGAGAACCTTTGGATCTGACACAGTGGCGACTATGCCTCCTCTCACTAAACCCAACAACACAATAGCGCTAACGTACTGCTAGCTAGTACAATAGCGACACTGAAAAGGCGGACTGCCTCGGGGATAGTTTAGAGTCACAATGCTCACCAAGCACTCAGCGATGTGACCAGGATCACTTATCGAACTTATAGACTCCGAGGTCGTAAGAGTGGGCTTTGATTCGCACGACCGGTGAACCGGTTTGCCCCACAGACGTAGACGGGGTTAATAATAATAAAATCCCAACAAAGCGGCCCTATTGCATTAACAACAAAATTAAATTTATATAATTATAAAGATACATGCCATACTTTAGCTCAATCGGACACTGGCCTTTGAGTGAAATTTTGCTTGCAAGATTTGATTATAAATAAACATCGGGACAGGTGGAACAAAATAAAAGCTTGTAAAATAGATATTTTGGAAGACATCACAGCTTCAAAATACGCCGTCTGCACCCTCACCGCCCGCAACCTGTTCCTTCTGACGACACGCAGGCGTCAGCGGGCGCGAGCGACGGGTGCTGGGTCGAGGTGCGTACTTAACTAGTTAACTACTATCTACCTATTAACTGTACCAAGATTACGAAATTAGCTAATCTCATAAACTATACTTTTTAATTAAACCGAACCAACCAACGACAATTAAATTATTATTTTCAATAAAATAAGTACTTTTAATTTAAAATAATTTAATTAAAATAATTCAATTAAATATAAAAGATATCCCCTGTAATGTGAGAAACAAGTAAAAAAACACGAAAGGAGAAAGGAACACGGAACAATAATTAACGGAGAGTAAACGTAGTTCAAATTAAATAAGTGGTAAATAAGTGGTGTAAATTTCGGAACGGGACAGTTTCTGTTTAAAATTTAGAATTTTAAATATTGGAGTTAGTGGAACAGAGAACGCGTGTGAACAAACAGTCGGAACAAAAATACTGTACAACTTGCAATGACTTATTCCTGTTCTGGATCAGTTCCGACTAGACGAACTCAATTGTTCCGGAACAGGAATGAAATTATTTTAATTCAATTATTTGAATATTTTATTTAATTTAGTTTTGTTGTTAATCCAATATGGCTGCCGTAACATATTTCAAAACAATCAAATGGGTATCAAATGAAAGAGGGACAGATTTTATTATTTTCATTTATTTTGGTGCTAGTAACCACGTTCTAATGATGGAGCTGGAATATGTCCATAAGAACTCGGTCACTAACCGACATAATTCCATGAAATTTGGGCTTGTATAACTTATCTTAACGACTACTTTGGTGATAGATGGTAACCAGGGTGTCATGATGGAGCTGGAAGATGTCCATGAATTCCATAATAAAGCAATATAGTTCCATCGATTTGGGCTTGTATGATTCATCTTAATAAGTACTTTGATGCGGTGATGGTAACCAGGGTAAAAAACTTAAAAAAAAAATACATAATAGGTTTTGATTACATGGCGAATTTCATACAAAATGCAGCAAAATCGACCCATAAATGCACCTATCTTTTGATTGCATTGGCTTAGAAACTTCATTTTTTTCTATGCTTCAAGACCTATAAGACTTATATATTTGATATTAATTTTAGCCTAATACCTGCAGCCGATCTCGAAATAAATGGTCTTGACAGATGCACAACAAAGTGAAGGATACTGTTTTTACCTTTTGAGATAAAAACAGAAAGAATTTTAGGAACCCTAAAAAAGGAACAACCAAAATTAGAACGAAAATTAGAAAATGTTCGGAAGCCGAAATGGAATAGCTGGATCTTGTTTCTCATTTTTGCCGGAAAGTAACGTCACTAGATACACGATACAGCGTGAAGCTAGTAAAATAATATATTTGATTATTGTAGTGATATAGGCCCAAATCGGATATGAATCAACTTCTTGAGCAATGCTGGTTTTTGTCGTCTACGCCACAATTCAAATATTAAATAGTAAAGATTTTTGTAGAGATAACCTAGAATTAATTAACCTGAGGATAGTTCCTTTAAACGTTATTATAATGAAATATATAGCAATTTATAGATTATATTGTTATATATTTAATTTTTATAGGTTTTTTTATTAAATATATTTTTATAAAAAAAAATATTTAATATTATTTTTAACACATTTTAAGTATTATTCCATACTTAAGAACGAAAAGATTTTTATTGAGCAAACTTATACAAATTTTACTCTGAGTAGGAATCGATTGCACACTTGTCCAAGGAGGTCACTTTATCTCACTTGTCAAATTATAAGGGACACGATTGACATAATAACAAGCTGAATATATCGTCTAGGCTAAAACTACAGCCTAGACTCAAATCTGCGACCGTCTGCCCATTAATTATATAGATTCTTATTCTACACCTAAATATACATACATCCTAAATTTGAATTTCAGTTTCACAGTGAAAATTGATCTCGAACGGCACGCGTAGTGCCTCTGTGTCACGCGAGCTGTCAATTAGAGCGTGTTAGTTCAGATCAGAGGGTAGATGTAGGGATGAGTGGAAATAGACTGCGATATCACACCTGTAGCTCAGTGACGGTTTTGTTTTACATTTTTTTTTTACCTTCCCCCTGTGTCACGCATATTGTAGAGTAGGCAGAAAAAACTAGTCTTAAGACACTCCGTTCTCCACGCACCACTTACCCCTCGTTCACACGGGAGACAAAAAGTAGCGGCGTAAAAACCCGGCGAAAGAGATTTTATACCGCGTAAAATTTGCCTGTTCATATGAGCGATTTTAAATCACTTTTTTGCCGTCGTTCACACAGCGGTAAGACGTGGAAATGGTTAAAGCAAAACTACTAGCAGTTGGGCTATTATAACTAAATTATAACATGTGAAATGTACCTTTATATTCTACTGATATTTGTAGCAGTTTTGCATTTTTTAAAAACATCAATGTTTTTAATTATGCCAAACATCAAATGACATACAAATATTTTTTTTATGTAAGTTCCTATTGAGTTTTAGTTAAAGTTTCTGTTTTATTATCACAGTTAATCTTTATTATAGCTACGTAGTGGTCCCTGCTACCAAGAATGACATAAAAGTGGTCCTTGATCAAAAAAACGTTGGGAAACCCTGATATAATGAGCAATTCGGGATTTCTGTGCGACGACTTTGTAGCCACGATCCGTTGCCATAAATACGCGCGATAAATGATAAAAATAAATGATTTTGTCATCAACATAATTTTATGAAGATAAAATTAATCGTCTTTTGTATGTTATTTGGTTATAGTTTGTCTGGCTTTGGTTATAGTGGTCAAAGCGCTTGCATGGTTTCCAAGAGGCGCGTTTTCAAATTCTGCTACGTTAGAATTTTTATACGTTTCTAAAATAAGTATTTATTTTCCTAAGTGTGGAAAACTATTTAAAAATGTCAAAAATAGTTTGAATATAGCTTGAACTCGAAAGGAGTTCTTTGGTAGTTATCAAACACTTTAGCTCATTAATATATTTATCGTGCCTCGTGAGTCGTGCATTGTGTAACGTTAGATTATTTGTTACGTCAACCACAATTCCATTAGCATATACCTATAAAAACATTTTTATAAGAGTAACTAACTCTTACAAAAGTGTTTATCTCAAGATTTTTTTTTCACCTTCATGCTATCCCTATTGGGATAGCCAGAGAGAATGATAATGGGCGCCCAATGCTATGGTCTCTGCATACCTCTTTCGCTTTGTTTACTGTCGTCAACATTACATATGTTAGGGGGGACAGACCCTCTTGGGGGTCATTATGATTTTTATATAGTCATGGGGGGTCATTATGATTTTTATGCTGTGCCCTTGAAGATCAACCGATCTTACCCTGCCTCTCTTATTATTCACTCTTGTTTAATTTTTTTTTACAATTTTTTCGTCAGTTAATCTCCAAACGTTCGCAAACCACCCGATCACATCCTTCCTCATTCTCACTATGACATTCTTGCTAGTATCTGCCATTCAGTGTATCGCTTCATTGCGGATTCCATCAGAACTGGCTCCACATATCCCAAGAAGAGAACACATTCCTACAGCTTCCAACCTTCTGCGATACTTGCGTTTTCACTGCAGTATAGCAGCGTCGGTTTCAGCACTGCAATGTGTACTGCCCAACGTGAAGCTATAATGAAGTTTTGCTATCTCAACTATGCACCTAAGGCCCTATTAACTCTGTCACTAGCAGCATTACCCCTTTCCACATCCATTTCGTATCTCCCGTCGCTGCTCTAAACATACTCCCCAGATATTAAAAAAAGTGCGGTATACATATTACGTACTGATACACAAATTGACAATACATTTACGTCTAGGTCTAGGAAGTATACATATATTGAAAAACTTATAGCAATTTATGAAAACTACATACATAGACACTAAGTATCTATATACTTATATATATAGGGGTATACCATTCTGTACTTACTATCACCACTCTTATGGAAGAATAGAAGTAGGTATAACTAAATTCAAGTATTCCTAAACGTAAATGTCAAACATTGTAAAAATTTACAATTTTTTGATATACTAGCCCTGCCCGGCTTCGCCCGCTTCTTTTTTATTTAATATTATTTAGGTGCATTAAGGTCCTTGCTCACTCCTAAAAATCCTTTGTTTAATTTCGCGCAATTCACAGAACGTGATGTTAAAGAGAATATATTGGCAATTTCTTCTGATGCTGTTGGCTTCAGAGCCATGATCATCTTATGATGGCATGATCATCTTATCATGCCAATCCTTGACATTCTGATTCCTGCCTTAACGCCAATCCTTATTTTTTTTATAAGCATCTCCATATTTTTTTCTGCTTGGAAAGAGGCTCAACTATCGCCTCGGCCTAAAAAGTGCAATCTTTTCTCCATGTCTGATTATCGACCTATATCAAGCGTTCCATTCCTATCAAGTACCTGGAACGTCTCATTATTCAACAAATTAATAAATATGATGATAAAAACAAATTAATAAATATGTAATAACAAATTCCTTATTTAATCCTTTACAGTCAGGTTTTAGGCCTGGTCACAAGTGCAGGAGTCGTAATACACGACGGCATTTTTTTACGATTAACAGATAAAACACCCATTATAAACCTCCTACGTATTTCCGATAAATAATATGTACCTACATATATCTTTTATCATTGACATGTTCACGTGTAGACATATAACAGTGACAGCTAGTACTGCCGTCATAAGGATAAAGGGCATAAATAACATTTTGTAAATATCGAGAAAAAGGGGTTTAAAGTATTTTTTGGTTTTGTTGAAAAAAAAACGCCAATAAAATTGGTTTTTCGAAAATGTGCAAATGTAAATACTTGCATTTATATAGTAAGTATAAGACCATGGTTTTGTAAAGTTCTATTTCTAATGTGTATAATAAATAATTCGTTTTTTTCTTTTCAACTTAACATAAAAAATAGAGTAAAATCAGAAATATTACGATTTAAAGGCACATACAGCCAAATGTGCCTTTTCTTTGTAAAATTTTTAACCAAATTTTTAAAGTGTTACAATAAAAAGACACTTTTATACTTCTCTCTTTTCTTTATAACACTATTATTAAAATTACATGCAAAATATTTTTCTATGAATACAAAATGGTAGTTGTGATAAAATCAAACTTTTATTTTAAAACATTTAGAGAAACAGTTCTTTTTTACGAGATACGCTATGACATTATTATGTCAGAAAAAGTATGTCCCAGTCCATGTCTCTCTATGTATATGTGTAGTCCCAATAGGCATAAAACTTTGATTCAAAACAATATGCCGCGGGCAAAAGACTGCAGTTTTAAACTCTTCCATTTGGAGTATGTAACATGTTAATCTAAAGGTATATATATTGAGCGCTCACTCACGCCATTGACATTATATGATTTGATTTTAATTTCTGTTCCTATTAATATGGTGTTAAGTCGGATTCACAGTCACTTTCATTGCTACTAATGTTATGTTTGCATGTTTTTCCCGACTGCTAAGGAAGGGTTATTACTTTTAAATTTTGCCTAACACTGAATCTTCAAATTCAAAATATGTCCAAATTTCTTCATTTGATGCTTGTACGGAGTTTTGTATGGCACTTTTAGATAGGACAGATATTTGTTCGTTTTCAAACTTTTTGTTGCGTAAAGCAGCATTTACAAATCCTGCGCTCCGTGATGACGTATTGTAATAACTAACAAAGAGAATAGTATAACCACTAGCTAAGCTTTTAAGTATTTGTAAAAAAGCATTCAGCATTCTCGAGATTTATAGCTACGAAGTTATAATGCGACGTAAAAGAAAAGTACAAATAAACAAATGAAGTAATTACAATATAACTTAATAATATTAATTTAGCTAAAAGAGTTGTCTATATAGACATTTCCCGAAAAATGTACCACTATTAATTTGATATTTAAAATATTTCAACATAAAAATATGCAGTACAACGCTTTAAAAACACGGTTATAAGGACTATTTTGAAAATTACTTTGTAAAAAATTTGGGTTTTGATTTTTGCCATACCAAAACGTTTTTAACAACAACTTATATTATTAACTGACACATTAAATTAATATCGCCGGTCAGTAAGTAACGATGGTATAAGTATAGAAATAAATTACAAACCAATCTTACCAGGACGTCGAACTGATAGGCATAACTGCCGTAATTCCCTACATACTTCTTCCTTGTCACTTCATTTTAATTAAGTGTTTTTAGTAGTAAAGACATAAATGACAGTTGTGACTTTTTTTCTACATCAATAATGTAAGGTATACGTCTTTTACACTAAACATACGTCAATTACGCCTTTTCAATAAAATATATTTAAAATATACATGTGAATAAAAGTAACATCTCACAATGTGCCCTTTTCTTGTACTAAAACTTGCAATATGGTGCAGTTGTGCCTTTTGGGCTTATGATATCTCTGTTTATATTATTACTAAAAATAAACAAAAAATTAGGCAGATAAATCTTATTTTCCTGATGCCGAATATATATATATATATATATAACTCAATTTCGCAGAAAATGTTAGTTGTGCCTTTTTACCTTATGACGGCAGAGTAGGTCCCGGTTCGTGAACCATATGAACTGTTTAACGTGAAAGCTTTTCTATATATTTTATCGTTTAATATAAATATCAATTAATAAATTAAAGAATTTTTTAAAGATTTATCATGTATCATTTATAAACACGTTTTTGACATAGGAAATCTAGCAACTCGAAGCCATGCTATATCTATCCGAACTGGGAAATGAAAAAAATGTTAAAATTAATGATAATATGAAGTGGCGTTTACATTCACACACTTGTGCATCTGCGCTACGACTGGCCACACTTAAAAGCAATAAATAATAAAATATGCATAGATACTGAATCTATGCATATCTATGTTTTATTTCTTATAATTATTTAAAAATATACATTTTACAAGTTTATTTAATCTTGGCTTAGAGCATTTAATTCTTAAGACTTTTAACCAATTTTATGGCAATACAATTCAAGCAAATAAGATTAAAATTTAAAATGTTAATTAATATGTACTAGGGAACCAATTATATAATATGTATTGAGAGACACGTACACGTTGACGTTGCCATGGCAACGTGTATGCCACTTTATTAACATAAAAGTGTAAATATTGTCAAATCTATGGTAGTGTGTGTAATACTTTATTTATTAATTTAATATATTTTGTAAGAATTATTATTGAAAAATATTAGCGTTCTGCGCGTCCCCTCCATATAAACTATAAGTGTGCCAAATTTCATACTACTTCTTCCGCGTAATGTTCGTTTTTCTCCATTTTTCTCGCGATAGAGTGGATGTATCAAGCTGAAATTAATATCAACTATTCAGAAGTATGGTCCCTTGAAGCATAGAAAAATCAAGCTTAGTCAATGCGTCAAAAGATACAAGCGTTTATGTATCGTTTTTGCTGCATTTTGTACGATATTCGCCTCGTAGTCAAAACCTATAGGGTTATACTTCCCGTGGCTCTATAACAGGGGTTCCCAACCTTTTCTTGATCAAGGACCACTTTTATATCATTCTTGGTAGCAGGGACCACTATGTAGGAAGTATAATAAAAATTTACTGTGATAGTCAAACAGAAACTAACTAAAACTCAATAGGAACTTACATTAAAAATATATATATATATTTTATGAGAAACCTCTTTGATTTCCCGCGAAAGCGTCGTGGCGCAGTGTTGTGTGACTGTAAACGCGACGGTTGTGGGTTCAATTCACAATGGGAGAATAAATTATTATTTATTAATATTTTTATTTCTTCGCTCTCGTGTTATTGGGCAGAGGGATATTTGGATTTTTTTGGCCTATAATGTGTGTTTTTCCGACTACGTGAGGTTTTTTTCCGACTACATGAGGTTTTTTAGATTGTGCTATTAATTTAGAAATCTCAAACGACGCTACTACGTGCTATGTGCTCCCATCCCGTCGGCTGAGAATAGGATTACCCTGGTACTGATGGTGTCTTAGAAGCGAATAAAATATATGTTAAATTCACGTCGCCAGCAGTGGCAACACGCATAGGTCAATTATCTGGCCCCAAGTTGACTCAGGCGTCTGTGTCCGAGTAATGTATGCTGTCACATATCTATTCCGCTCATATCGTAATACTTAGCGATTTTAATGCGCATAATACCAGTTGGCTTGGACCATGCACCACAGACCACGCAGGGAGTAGGGAGCTGTATTCGACCTTGCTAGGGCGAATGGATTGTCCCAAGTTTTTAAGCCACCTACGTGACTCCCGGACGTGGACAACTACAATGCCTCCTTATTGGACCATCTGCTGACTTTACATCCGGAACAGTACAAAGTCAAAGTCAAGTCAAAGTCAAATAATTTTATTCAAAATAAAAAGTTACATGCTTTATTTTTTGAACGTCAAATAATTTACCACCAGTTCACTAAAATTAGTGCCTCAGACCTGAGAAGAACCGGCGCAAGAAACTCAGCGGGACTTATTTTTTTTAAAATCAATTATACAAAATCACATTTCAGCGTTTCTGACAATGATACTTTGAAATAGACTGGAGCGAGCATTTCATTCCCAAGGCGTGTTATCATTTATATAATCATTAATTTGGTAATAACCTTTAACGCACAAACGTCTTTTCACAACTCTTTTAAATTGTGATATAGAACATTCTCGGACGTTTTCTGGGATCCTATTGTAAAAGCGTACACATTGTCCCATAAAAGAATTACGGACCCGATGTAATCGGGTCACAGGTGCAATAAGTTTACTCCTATTTCTAGTATTGATATTATGTACATCACCAATTTTGGCAAAATCTTTAATATTCTTCTTAATATACATAACATTTTCAAAAATGTATTGAGATGCAACTGTCAAAATATTTATTTCTTTAAATTTTTGCCTTAACGATTCTTTTGGGCCTAAATTATAGATTGCGCGAATAGCTCGCTTCTGCAAGACAAAAATTGATTTAATACCGGCTGCATTACCCCAAAGTAGAATGCCGTAGGACATAATACTATGAAAGTAGCTAAAGTAAACAAGGCGAGCCGTTTCCACATCCGTTAATCGTCTGATTTTTTTAACCGCAAAAGCTGCTGAGCTAAGTCTATTCGCCAATCCATTGATATGAGGTCCCCACTGCAATTTAGAGTCAATGGTGATACCGAGAAACACCGTAGAATCGACAGGTTCCACGGCTTCACCATTCAAGAGTACATCAGCTTTAACAAATTTTGTGTTAGGTGTTCTGAAGATTATACATTTAGTTTTTTTACTATTCAATAGTAAGTTATTAACACTAAACCAATGTACTACTTTCGATAGAGCATTGTTTACATCGTCATATATGTTTTGTCGTCGTTTTATTTTAAAAATCAATGAAGTATCATCAGCAAACAATACTATATCATGGTTCTTTCCCACTAAAAATGGCAAATCATTTATGTATATTAAAAACAGAAAAGGACCAAGAATAGACCCTTGTGGGACCCCCATACTGACAAATGATCCAGGAGATTTCTTGCCATTTACATCAACCCTCTGAACTCTGTTAGCTAAATAAGAGGTCAGAAGATTGAGTGCACGTCCTCTTATGCCGTAATGGTGTAGCTTCATGACCAATGTAGAGTGCTGAACGCAATCAAAGGCCTTAGACAGATCACAGAACATACCAAGAGCATCCTGCGATCCCTCCCAAGCCTCAAATATACTTTTTATAAGTCCTACACCAGCATCAGTACATTATAAATAGCCAGCTCTTGGTTTATCTGGTGGATCACCGATTGATCAATATAGCTTCCGTCATGGTCGAATTCGTGATTTTAGGATTTACCTAACCCACGGCTGCATTACCGGCGGTCTGCGGCTATCGAAAGCAAGGAAGAGGGCCTTGCAGTTGGTTTGGATATGGACAAGGCCTTCGATCGAGTATGGCATGAGGCGCTTCTGCAAAACTTCCATTCTACGGGCTTCCTCAGAATGTATGTAAGTGTATCGCCAGCTTTCTCACTGGGCTCAACATCAAGGCCGTTGACGATGGATTTTTGCTTAGAAATATTGCTCGAGAACGCTGGCATCCCCCAAGGCTGCATGCGTCTCCTACACTGTTTCTTCTGATTATCAATGACATGTTGATTGATTCTAACATATATTGCTAAGTGCTACTATCTGGATAGCACATCAAATGCTGTATACTCCGGTCCAGCAAGTCTTTTCAGGGAAAACATTGGCCAGTGCCGAAATAAACTTGTTCTTTCTTTTGAAGAATCTCTCCGTAACGTCTTTTTATGGAGTTAAGGTTACTTAACCTGCTATAATTGAAATCCCAGATGACAGAAATTTGCGCGTTAACCACTAAGAAAATTCAATTTATCGTGTCACCAGTTTTTTAGATTACTCCTTTTATAGCCGCGACCAGTTTCATCACATTGGGAATTAGTGTTTACAGTGACTGCTGACAGACTTAGTGCTGAAGTTAGCTTTAAAGAAACTGAGGATGTCAGCAGAGCGAGAAAGTCCTTCACGTCAAAACACCGATTGGCCCTGTAATGGGCCAAGGTTCGGCCTCATATGAGAAAAGTATCTCATTTCTAGGCTGTTGCACCCCAGTATCAGCTTGAACCATTTGATCGAATACAACTACAAATGACTCTACATTTGAGTCGTTGGAGAGCTAATGATCTGTGAAAAGCTTGATACTTTAGATTTGCGTACAGACATCTCGCTATGTGTTCTCAACCGCATACATCATGGACAGTGATTTATTAAACTATTTGTCCTGTCATCTGCCGCTCAATTTTTCAACCGCACAGTACGTCTCAGCCACTCCACGTGCCTGGTATCCATGTTGATGGTTAGGATGGTATTTAAGCTTGTGACGTACTATGCGAATTCTTAGAAACTTTCTGCTACACACCACGCATTTATGGAATGGTCTACTGTAGCAGTGTTTCTAGGTCGATACCACTTGGCTACCATATCTCCACCTCAAAGGCCGGCACCTGCAGCTCCTCTGGTTTTGTGTGTGGCGATGATAGTGAGGTAAATAGATGCAGTGAAAATTTTCATTTAATGACAAACAAAACATTTATCAAACAAAAAATAATCACTTACCTACTAAAATATAATTGAATTGATGAAACAGTCAGTAAAAACGATTCATGTCCTGACGTAGTTCAGTAAAAGTAAATACTGACAGTCAATTATAACAAATGACAACGCGTAGGTAATTGATTGCATATATCTTAGATACGATAAACGTTAAATAGGATGGTTGACCACTAGGCAAATCCAATAGGTACTTCGAATTTAAAATCAACTTTGCAAATTGTCAAAATACCATACGTTGCGATGTCATAACTTCCTCACGTGAACTGGCATACTTACTTCATAAAATCAATGAATTAATGTGTAATTATTTTAAAATATTTTAATAAATATGTATGTCGAAATAATTTATATTTGAAACCGGAGCATTCTCTACTACTGTAGCATACTCTTCTCACTCACTGCGCGATGACCAACGCCTCATCATCCCCTAAAATTAAAATCGTTCGCGGACCACCTTTAGGCCTCTGCGGACCACTGGTGGTCCGCGGACCACCGGTTGGGAACCACTGCTCTATAATGATGAAATTTGGCAAGTGAGAATTTGCAGTAAAAATAAAGGAAAAAAAATCCAAAAAGCGAAAATTTATAGATATTTCATAGAACAAAATAAATACAAACTCACAATTGTAGTTCATTTTATATAAAAATAGTGCATATGTCCGTAAACTTAAGTTTTTCAACTTTTATTTATTCTACTTTTTGTTGACATACAATCCTGAAATTGTTATACGACCCTCGTTATGCGAGTCAGACTAGCATTTGAGTTTTTTTAGCTTCACGCTGTATTCTGCACATAGCAGGGCACAATCCTGCAATGAATAGCGGAATTAAACGCCACAATTTGTCTTGTTACCAGAACCGGGAAGTAAAAATTCCCCCAAGTTCCAATAATATATTCCGTATATACTTTCCTTTAATTATATCAAATTTAATTATAATGGACATAAGGATGTAAATAAAAAACATAACTGCTTTTCCACGTCATACTCATTGTATGTATTTATTTATTTGATTTTTTTGGGTATTTTTTTAATTTCTTTTATTTTAAAACGTTTCTTTAAATCAAATTTTATATCATTTATATATTGTGTATTTACATGCTATGTACAGGCGTATGTACAAGCTAGCTCGTCCTCGTCGGCTATAAAAACGGCACACTCGACACCATACACTACCTTACGACTAAAAATAAAATTATTCTATGCACATCTATTTAAAAAAATCTTTAATTTGTTTAGCTTGATTTTTATATTTAAAAACTAATTAAATATAAGCAATATTTCCTTAGTGTCTGGTGTCTGAACGGGTGTCTAGTGTCAAGTGTCCGTGCCGCAGCTCTAACTTACATTACTATCGTACAATACTTTTAGTTGCACTCGTTATATATTTTTATATTAATTTTTGTTTTTCTTTAGCAAAATTAGCATTATGTTACTTGTTGTGAAGGCGCGTGTATACATGTCGTGGGTACGTTTAGATGAAGTCGAAATTGAATATTTAACTAAAATAAATCGATACTTTCTTAGAAAACGTATAAAAATTAGAATGTAGCGGGATTTGAAACCGCGAGTCTTGGAAACCGTACAAGAGGTGAAAACTTATAAATTTTCTAACAAAATATTAAATATAAAATATTATCCCACACTTTCCTAAATGTGGAATAACACTTTAAAAAGTTAATATAATAAATTATTATTTATTATATTAACTTATGCATGAACTTGTTTGACTAAGTGATACCTATACAAAAGAAGACAACTAATAAGCATATATACATATGTTTTATAATAAATATGTATAGTAAATATTTAAATAAATTAATAAGTAGACATTAAACTATTATCTATAAACATTTTTAAAATAGTACATTGAAACTTGGAATAAAAGTCATTAACCAATAAGCAGATGGGACATATATACAAACATAACACCACAAAATTTACATACATATCTAAATTTACAAAAAATAACAATGTTTTATAAATAGTAAATTAAAAACTTCAATTATAAGAGAAAATACATTTCCATCACGACATTGTATACACGACCTTATACAGTCTTCAACTAGTAATTTACAAGGAACATGCGCACACGCAGAGTACGCAAGAGTACGCACTGAGCACGTAACAGAGCACACAAGATTACGCGCTTAGCACGTACCTAACACAAAGTACGCATTAAGCGCGTAATGTGCTTCACAGGTGTACACACTAAGCACGTACCGAGCGCGCACAGAGTACGCGAGAGTACGCACAGAGTACGCGAGAGTATGCATAGAGTACGCACAGAGTACGCGAGAGTATGCACAGAGTACGCGAGAGTACGCACAGATCATGTACGAGGCAAGTGCCGAGTACGTGCACAGTAATTTAGTAGCTGCAAGACGAAGTAACCCCTAAGTCCTAATTTCATGGCAGTACGATAATTGTCGCGGAGACGACGACCATGTCTGTATTGGAAAATATGTGGCAACTTGAACATACGTTACGTTATTTTGACATCTGTCAAATGTCACTTTTACAGTGTTTGTTTTTAATAATGGACATTTCTAATGAAGGCACTATATGTTTCATTTAGAGTTTCAATTAGTTGATTATAAGGTATTATTTGTTTTCCTTATAAACTGATTTTTTTTAATAGTCGCAAAATATAACGCTATTATCACGTACATTTAGGAAGACCTGAAGAATATTGAGCAAATATGATTTAAGCTGGGCCGCTGACTCAGAAATGAGTAAAATCGTCTTTTTTTATAGAAATCCTGAAATATATACTACTAGGAGTTCGTCTTGTGAAAATTTCATTAAAATCTTGTGCATTGTTTTTTAAAACAAAAGTAGACCGGTTTCACCAGAACAGCTATTTATTTTATATTTAGATTTTTACTATGTAGAAAAAGCGAACATTAAATAATTCGTTTATCAACGCTTATCAACAAGATATTATTAATGAAAACCTAATTTCTTTATAATGATATCATTTCGATAAGTAATAAGCAATTGTATAACGGGAATGATATATTTTTTTAACATTATAGGAGCCCAGCCTTCGGTGCCGCTAATGCCTTACAGTTACAATAACTTGTGAGCCTAACCACGCTAACGATAGTACAGCCCATAAAAAATATTTCAAGAATATTATATAATTGAATAATTATGTAAAAAATGTGTGAACACTAGCAAATATGAAAAAAATCGAATCAACTTTTTCAACTTTAAGGCCTCAAGCATTCAAACGGAGTATCATGTATGGAGAACGGCTTGACATGACACTATGTTTCCTCTGCCTACCCTGCTATATGCGGGATACAGCGTGAAACTAAAACAAAATACGAACAGTAAAGAGTCTGAATTTAAAAGTCCAAACCATATGCGAAATTCTTACTATTTACTTTATGTTGCATATTTTCCCAACACAGCGCAATTCATCGAATCCGCTACATAAATATCATTTACAAATATTACACCTAGGTACGTCCTCTATCTAGATTCATTGAGCAAACGAAATTACGTGTTCTTGCCCTAACTCTATACAGCCTTTAGATATTATAGGCTTTAAATAAACATATATTGTAGAACAATGTTTAATAAAAACCATGAAAATAAACCGATTTTGAATTTTTATGTTATAAATTATAGAGTAGATGGTATCAATCACTACTGATACTGTGCAATAGTCCATGATCAAGAGTGGACAATCTACTCGCGACCACGGACTATTAAATACTCAAAATATACACGATTAATCCAGTTAAAAAAATCTTTTAAAACGTATAAAAATCGCGAAAATTAAAGATCTTATTGGGTGGTACCACCAAATGTTAAAATTGATGCCAAACGTAAAAAATTCAATATGGCTCCCAAAATGGCGGATGACGTACCTATAATATCACCTATTCATAACTAACAGTTACATGAAATGTACAAATAAATAGGCAGAGTATTTACATAAAATACAAAGTCAAAGAGATCTAAATAACTGAGTAAATATCAAAAAATGATTATAATATTGAGATTAATTTCATGTATGTATGTATGTGTATGTATGTTAAGTACTAAACTATTAACACGCTAAAAGATAGATGAACGCTCGAACGAAGCAGTCTTTACTAAATGCATTTTTTTTTTCATTTTTACTTTTTTTTATTGTAAACTCTTTTAATTTGTTATATTTTTGTATAAAACGTCCGATCTCGCTTACACATTTTGCTTGCCTTTACAAACGTTATCAATTTTTTTTTCAAGTTAAAAAAACCATCTTTTTACGAAACTATTACTATTTTTTTAAATACATACAAACTTAACTACAACTTTTACCCGATAACTAAAATAACTTACTTATCTTTTTACGTAGTCTTTTCGTAATTTATACAGATTATAAAATTATAAACTAAAAAGAATTTTTAATATCTATAAAACAATTTTAAAAAATTGTAACCGACTAGCAACAACTTTCACTGGTACGTAAAATAAAGTTTCTGAATGCATTAATATCCTTTAAAAAATGTAACATTCGGTACATTTTTAAGACAAACCGCGGCGCTGTGTTCTGCCACTCAATAAGTAATGATTAAAAAAGTGAAGAATGGAGTGTCTTAACGCCACACTCCCTTCAATCTCTTCCATTCCCCAAAATTAAGCTACTATCTGAAACAGTGTTTGTAATATATACGAAGATAAAGGTCGCTGGATCATTTCCCGGATTAAAAGTTATTTAAAGTTTTATAAAAAAGTTAATGTATTAATATTTACATAACTTTAGCTTTTTTAAATATTTCCATAAATATAAAAGGTGTAAACGTATTTGCAAAGAACTATAAAATAAATATTAAAACACAAATTAAACACCACATAAATTACTATAGGATAGTGGTGACGACTTACGTCAAGTTATCAACACCACCATCTTGAATAAAGTTAAATAGCACGTAATATAAGCCAATAATATTCATCAATATTGGTCCAAAATGAAAACTGCTTCGTTCGTTTCAATGATAACGTTATTAAGTAACAGAAGTAAATAATATTCACTAATTATTAAACTAATAACAGCTAAATCTTACACGAACGCGACAAAAAAGCGAATTTAGTTTATATTAATTTCTTCTAATGATGTTATTATTACTTATTATTTTTTTAATATTACAAATTTTATTAGAATTTATTTATATTAAAAAATAGTATAAGCGTAAAGTTCTCTGGACTACAGCACTCTTTAACACTAAGATTATTTTGTAAATTCATTTTAATATGTATTCCTTTACTTAGTTTCAGTACAAACTTTATTACAAACCATCATGTTATATGTTCTTATACGATGTTTTTGTCATATTTGATTGATAAAAAAAATCCCTCAGCATTAATGAACGATTAATTAATAATCTGTGGTCATACAAGTGACAGATAAAAAAAATATCATTTCTTTTTATAATTCCTTGATAGAAGGTTAAAACAGTTTTATTGCTCGCTTCACAGTCTATCCCATAAGATTTGATTATTTTATATTAATAATAAAAAAAACTCTAGCGTTTAATTCTATTAAGAGAAACCATTGCTAAGCTTTTATACAAATAATTAATATTAATGATTATTTTATATCACTCGCTTGTAAGTGTAAGATTTTTATACATTTAGTGTTGCCAGTTTACATCACTAACAATTTTCTCATATAAAAAGAGAGACCGCACTAATCTAGAACATTCTACTGACTCGATAAAAATATTATATTTAAATAGTACAAAAACATTTGTTTAAATTATAAAAAAATAACTCACTTATACAATTTTTATTTAAATGTACAAAAGCGTCTCGACGTTACGTTTTACACTATTTATTAATTTACTATATGTATGTAGAATATTTATTGTATTATTAGTTATATATTGGTGTTATAACAATATTTAACACGTGTTAACAGATAATCACTTAATCTAGGAGGAACGGCGCGGTTACAGCCGACGCCATTTACATTATTGTACTAATTACATAGCAAAATAGTAATTTTTTTTATTGTGAATATTTGGTATGTAATAACAATATTAAAAAGATACCGTAATTTATGTTTATTGTTTTTTTATTATTATTATTTTCGATACACTTTCTATTTAGTAGCGCATATAAGTTGGAGAAATAACTTATTTTTTTTATATCAAGACCAATAATGTAAACGGTGTCGTATGACGAAACTTAACCAATTTTGAACTTTACAAAACGAGACCTAATCTATTTTTAATATCTAACGCGGCTAAAGAACAAGCCGCTTCATATACCTATAGTTAATTTTTTTTAACCTTTTTTTTTAATATTTAGGTTAGCGTCAAAGTCTAAACAGGCATATTGTATCACTATTTACTGCACACTGTAGATTTCTTAAGGATATGGTGTTATTTATTTTAATTAAAAAAAATGTCAACATAGAAAAAAATAAAAACTTCCAGCTATTCAACTCTCACGTTTGTTCAATGTAATAACAGTTTTTATTTTATATTTACATCGCATTTTGTATGTATTTTATAAGTATCTATCAAGAAGAAATCTACAATGTGTATCAAAGGAAAACTGTTAGAACATTCTCTTATACCTTTCATTACATACGCTAACTTACTTTACCCATAATGACTAAATCCCCTTTACGTATTCGAAACGCTTACCTTCAAGTACCAAACAAGATAGTATTAAAAAAATGCTGGTAGGTGAATGTTATATATATATTAAATGTCACTGTGGCAAGATTTCTAAGTGTAAGTGTCTACACTCTCGAGAATTTACTCTGTATATCTGTTTAGGGTACAAGAAGATCCATATGGATGCGTAATACATGTGAGTCAAGGGGTACATCTAGTGATGGGGGTACACGTGAGCCCCATCGCGAAGTCACAAGGGTACAAGTGGTCGCGTCGTCACTCATGGGTGTCACGTGGTCACAGGGGTACACGTGGTCGCGGGTGCAGCGAGTATCATCGCGGTTGCGCAAACTGTCTGCGTTTCTTGCGCGCGTCGCCGCGGAACCTCTGCGGGGGGGAGCCGTTGTACCGCCGCTGCTTGGAGGTGAACGACCGAGCTCTGTTCTTGTTCTCGCCGCCATTGTTGCCGGCGTTGTTGTTGTTGTTGTTATTATTGTTACTGCCGCCGTTAGGATTGTAGCGTTGCTGCATCACACCTGTAAATTAGTACAAATACTAAACTAATATGTAATTGCCACTATTATTGATTTTGCGTTGTCTTTTTTATTTGGACTTGTCTTTATATTTTTTTTCTTGACTGATTTCTATGTATTTTTATTATACCTGTAGTCTATTTTTTTTTCATTATTATTGTTTGATTATTAGGTATTGTACCATACCGTGTAAATATATATAAAATGATAGGAAATTATACATTGCGGAAGACATGAAAGACTTTCCGTGTGCTTTTCACCACTGCCCCCGATATAAATAATTGTTCATGTTTCCTACAAAAGTAGATTAATAGAGAGAGCGGAGTGGTAATTGTTAAGACATAATTTCATTGCCACTGTCCGCCAAAATTCGTGGCATACACCGAGATAGTTGGGTGGCGGAAGTCAACGCCGCAGAGTGAATTTGAAAGCAATAAAGTGTTATAAATAATATGCAGTGGCACGGTGGTCTTACCGTACCCACCCGAAGGTATATTATTGAAGTCGGAGTTGCTGGTGATGTGGTGTATGATGAGGCTCTGGTGCGCGGACACGCGGCGCGGCGTCGGCGACGAGCACTGCAGCGCCGACAGCGGCGGCGGGGACGTGCTCGCGCCCACGCGGCCGCCGCCCCCGCCGCCACCCCCGCCGGAACCCTCCGACCACTCCTGCGACAACACACACACGTTTAATGTATATATGTCAAATTCTACTTCATTTTATGAAATGAAGATTTTAATATCAGCATTACCATTATTATTTTTTTAATGTATTTGTTCATTATTAAATACTAGAGACCTAGGAGAACCGGCGCGTCGCAAAAACCTCAGCTCTCTTTTTTATTATTCTTTAAAGACAACAAACAATAAATTTACATACTTCTTAAATTTACATCTACAAATTTTAAACTACACATTACAAGACTACTCAATTTAAATAACACACACTTCTATTATCTACTAACTGTATTTTATTTTAATAGATTTAATTTTATCAAATTCTATTTATCAAATTATATCAAAGGATTATTTATAAAATTCATTATTTAGATTTAATTCTGAACATAAATTAAATCCACCCATTAATATGGTATACTTATACAGGGTGTTTTTGTCATCACCATTTTAAATGAAACCACAGTTTTAATTACTCTATAAAAGCCTAATACAATTAAAACAAAAGAGATTTTGCCAAAGATTAAAACGTTTTTTTTTTCAAACAAAATAAATAATAAAATTATCTTTGTAAAATAAAACGCCATTTGTTAAAAATGATGAACATAAGACAGTTACCTATCATAGCGACAACATTGCACACACCTCATTCAAGAAATGAAGTCGTAGGAATTGGCGGTGAAATTCAAAGTTGTTTAGGTTTATCATAGAAAATAGGTAATTGCGTAAAATAGAACGAGAGATATGCCTGTCTCGTTCTGGTATGTTTTTGAGAATGAAAAGTGGCAGATCGGCAACGTTTATAAGTATTTTTGCAGTAGTAGGCATTTTTTTGATATATGTACGTAACTAGGGGTCGCAATATCGGACCATTCAAGCAAAACCGGGATTTTCGATATCGACTTCAGAAAAATCCCGGGATCCCGGGTTTTTCGATATTTTTGATATTTTAGTTTTTTTCAAGAGAGATCTGAAAGGCTGTTGTGGGAGGCTCAAGGAGGCTTAGACCTAGAAGAGGGTATATGGATCAGATCTTTTCCCTCTGCATTTTTGGCCGTCAACCAAAGAGTTTTCTGTGCTTTTGTGGACTTGGAAAAGGCGTTTGACAGAGTTGTAAGAGCGAAATTATACTACCCCGGTACAATGTGAGCGGACCCTTGTTGCAGACTGTAAAGTCTCTTTACAGAGATCACTCAGCCTGCGTGCGAGTAGGAGCTGGCATGTCGCCCTGGTTTGATATCCGATCGGGTGTTAAACAAGGTTGCGCCATGTCAGCTTGGTTGTTCAATTTGTATTTGGATAGCTGTCTCCAAGGAGTGAAACAAAGTGATATGGGAGTGAAAGTAGGTGACCTGAATGTGAATTGCCTGCTGTACGCAGATGATGCAGTGCTTATTGCATTATCAGAATGCGAGTTGCAGCATTGCATTGCATTAGTCACAACTTTGAAAGAAGGGTGTGAATATAATCGCCTAATCTAAGCCTCAATGTGAATAAGAGAAAGGTTCTGATTTTTGAAAGAGATGCAGAAAGGACGGAATGCAAGGTCAGTGTAAATGGTAAGATATTAGAACGAGTGTATACTTGGGAAGTATGTTCAGTAGAGATGGAAGATGTGAGATGGATGTGGAAAGGCGTATTGCTGCCGGTAACAAGGTTAACGGGGCCTTAGTTGCATTGATGAGACGGCGAAGCTTCAGCACAACTGCGCGTTTGGTCGTACACAATGCAGTTTTGGTACCGATTCTGTTATACGGCAGTGAAACGTGGGGTATTACAGAAGAATAATAAAAGAAAGATGAATGCCGTGGAGATGCCATCTCTTCGTAGGATATGCGGAGTCAGTTTAGCTGATCGAATCCGCAATGAAGAGGTACATAGAATGGCAGGTACTGGCGAGGATGTCACGGTGAGAATGAAGACGAACGTGCTCAGCTGGTTTGGGCACGTCGAACGAATGAGTGATGAAAGAATAGCAAGATTTATGATGGAAAAGTGAGCTGTAAAAGAGATAGGAGGAGATCTCGGTTGACCTTCGAAAACACAGTATCAAAGATACTGGAGGAAGGTCACGTAAAAAGGTTGAGGACCCCTCGGAGGGCATGTATAAAGAGATTCATGACAGTCGACGAGGCGAAATAGATATGCAAAGGCCGTAGCGTTTGGCGCTCCGTTCTCTCTGACTACCCCGCTTGGGCTAAAACGTGAAGTTAGTTATTTAACATATATATATAAATACATAAAAACTAAAACTAAATATAAATAAAAACAATAATGACACCTGGAACATCGACGGGCAAGAATAGCGTGCAACAACGACGTGCAATACCGACGTACAACAAAAACGCTAAAAAACAACGACGCGCAACGAGAAAATACGGTATTCGTGCGTTCGTTGGTCGGGCCAAATTCGGTTAATGTCGTAAAATTCCGAATTTTGAGGAAAACTCGTCGCTTACTTTTGTCGATGTATGTTATGGACCATTGTATATCTTAAAGAAGCCTTGAATTTAATAGCAGGCATGTTTTAATTCGAATAACTAACTTTTAACTTTCTAAAATCCGAAAATATCGAAAATCCCGGTTTTTTGTAAAATTAAAACCGGGATTTTTAAGACCTATATTTGGTCCGATATCCCGGGATTCAAAAATCCCGGGATCCCGGATTGCGACCCCTATACGTAACCCGCTTCACACGTAGCTCAGTGTGGATAAAAATCATGAAATGAAAAAAAAATCTACGTCTAAACTGTTCACGTATCTTGGTATTTTTTTTTTAGGTATGGGTTTGAAATATTTTACCTATATGCTGCTAACGTAAAAGGAGCGCTGACGCTTCCATCCTGTATAATACTCAATTCAACTTATTACTACTAATATTACATTAAATCTATAAATACAGTCTAATGAATGTGTTCACCTGGACGTCAGATAGCATATTTAGTTTCAAAGTAGGGAAGCGAAGAGACTGTTTTCAATACAAACTGTTGGAATAAGAATTATCATATACAATTTTATTATTTCCGTCAAATAAGTCACAGTTGGTACTTTATTAACAGGTGGTTTTGCTTTTATTACTTTTAAAGTTAAAGTTATATTATCCCCATATAAAATAACAGATGCACTTCAGTAAATTTGATGGTTTTAAATAATGTATAATTTAAGTCATCAAACTTTATTACTTTTTCATTTCATAATAAAAATGTCATTTCATACAAATGATAACTTTTGTAACTATATTTTAACTAAGCTAAAAAATAGGAATTAAGCTATAAATTCAACTAAATATTAGAATTCTTAGCTTAATTACAATATAGTCACTACACGGACGTGATAGTCATACTATGTGAATTCATTAGGATTTTTTTAAGATAGGCAGAGGGAACCTAGTGAGCGGAATTGAGTTCCGTCAATTCCGCCGCTCAACGCATTTTCGTGCAACTTCACTATATAAATAAATATTATCTAAGTACTAACTTGATCAGTATCAGACGGCGAATGCACCGGAGTGATCGCCGGAGTTAAAGCCGGCGTATCCCTGTCCGGAGAGGCTTCGGCCGAACGCGGGGAATTCGAAGAATTTGGTGAATGTGGTGGAGGCGGGGAATTCGGGGAATGGCGAAGTCTCGCCCTCAGTCTTTGCGGGAAGAAGAACGGCTCGAAGGTATCCCTGACCCAGCGCCGGTATTGCAGCACGTGGTCGGTCACGCGCACCACGCGGCCCAGCACGCTGTGGCGCGCGAGCAGCGCGTTGTGGGGAGCTACCGCCTGTTGTAGGATTATGTAGCCGTAGTCGAATGCCTGGAATGGATTACAATATGTTATTGGAATATCATTATTTTTTCTAGTTTCATATTGTATAGCGCATATAGCACAGGGTAAGCGGAGGCGGCTAGCATTAAGAAATTCCGTTCCCCGTTTTGACATTTCGTGTTGATTGACGAAACTTAACTCCGCGCTTTGTCGTTCTACCAGAACAACGTAATTAAAATAATGAATTCCTTTTACTTTCCTAAGAGTGGATATCGAATTCACAAACGTCGCATTTACCTTTTTTTTTTTTAGTCGCTGTACCTTTTTCTAATCAAGAATATCAGTTATTTTAAGGAATATTTTAAAAAATATATTTTTAGTTTAAATAATTTTCAAATGAACTTATCCAGTGTACAGTGAAAGCGTGAACATATAAATCAAATGTACATTATGTAATACAACAGACGTTTTACATCGCACTAATAAATGAATTAGTTGCGGCTATAAATTTTATAATATATGGACATATTATTTTCACAATTAACGTGAAACTAAATCAAATTTATCATAATAAAAAAATTTTTGTAAAAATACAAAAACGTGTCAACCTATTTTTTAGCTACGTAGAGAGAGAAACTAATGTTAAAACACTCCTTTCTCCATTTTCCGAACATTTTTCGAGTAGCGGATACGTTCCGCTGTCACTCTATCTCCTAGAATAGAGATAAAACATTAAACATTTTTTAGATCACTCAACTTCCATAACCATTTTATATTCAATTAGGAATTACCTGCGACTTCGTTCGCGTGATCAAATGGAAATAACTAATTGCATCGAAACTGTTATTGATGTAATATAAGCCCACGGCCCTCTCGATATTTGAACTATTCAATACAAAAAATCTATTCGAGCAAGTAGTTCCTGAGATTAGCGCGTTCATTCGTTGAACAAACTTTTCAAATACGAGTAAAGGTACTTACAATATATTTTTTTAAAGTTTTACATGGCTAATAAAACTACAAGTTGCATCATCGACCACATGCACGGTGCATTGATGTAATGATGTAATAAATAACTATATCAATAATAATATAATCAGAAAATAATTGCATATAATTGCGCTTAAAAGAAAACACTAAAGAAGGAGGAAACAAGAGAGGTTTAACCGATTTTTGTAAACGACACTCTAACTAAATGCGTCATTTATTAAAATGTTTTACTATTTTTTTTTTAATTAATTGTACAAAGACGTCATAATTTTTTTTAACACGTAAAAGTAAAGTGTAAAAAGACATAAAAATGTACACCCTAAGAAAAACACATGGCTTAGTTCAGGTATAAGTCTTATAATACTAATATTTTAGTTTAACATACTTTTCGCGTACAACTGAGCGGGCTGGACTACAATTTACATTAAATTTTAACAATTCAAAATCGTAATATTGTTATATATTAATTATAATTTGGTGCAGTCGTGGCGCAGGGGCACAAGCGTGCCATTGTAAACGAGGATTGCTACCCGAGGATATAAAATTTTTAATAACTTCATTTCGCTCTGTTATTGAGGCAACGCGAGGCGTTAAATTCCGCCACTAAATACTCAATGCCTTAAGATTTCGGCGGAAAGTTGAGGGCGGAGTGTGTTTACACTGACTAACTATATACGCGACAGTTGCGAGTTCGCGGATCGGAGAATTTTCTTATGAGACCAAGACGTAGCGTTGAATGTTGCTATTTAACACATAATAGTTGAATTTGGATCACAAGCCGACAAATTTCTGCCTACTCGCGGAATAAAGAATAAAAACTCCTATGAACAAAAAAACTACATTATAACAGTTTCTTCTTCAACCGCAGTGGTAGCTGGTTCATTTTATGGCGTACCTGCTTGACCTGTATGGCGCCGTAGCTGGAGCGGCCGATGTCGTTGCCGGGCGTGAGCGGGTCTTCGATACAGAGCAGCGACGGACGGTGACCGTCGTTCATTTCCTGATAAGCATAGTCATTTTAGTGAAAACGCAATTAACATCTTTATTAAATTATTTATTTTAATTAATATCAAATTTCAAATCTAAATTAAAAAGAAAATCAATATCATTTATAACTAAGAAAATAAAATTCTACTTCTACAACAGTACAAAACATCTTATTTTTAAGTTTAAAACAAACACAAGGAAAAGCCACAAAATCTCAAGGCCTCACCTTCTGTATCTCATCTTTAGACACATAAGAACCACCATTCTTCACTCGTATCGCTGTCTTCACATAATTGAACTTCCTGCCATACAGTTCAAAGAACTCTATCAACAGGACACCCAAGTTGTGGGGCTGTCTCAGCCTTTCAGGCCGCGGGTGGAGCTGGAGGAAGCTGATGCACATGAGAATCAGGGAATAGGAGGAGATGCCTCCAGTGAACACCTCATTCAGGTCGCGCTGTAGCAGGAACTGCTTTAGCACCATTACGAGACGAGATAGCACTGGGTATTTTTCCTGTAAAATTAAAAAAATGCTGTAAAAATTTAATTTAAGCTTATTTTAAATGTTTTGATTTAATCGCATTCTGAGAAAGTTATAACTCAAATATATGCGAATTATGGGAAAGTAACAAAGTCACATTTTACATAAATTATATATTTAAAGATTATTTTCTTATTAATAAGGCCATATGACATAACCTGCAAAATATCTCACAATTTTTGAATTCCATAGAAATTTAAATTATATTGTAGAACTGACATGTCGAGGATTGATAAAGATAGAGGTCGTCGTGACGGAGGGACACTACACTTTACGTTTACAGGGACTATAAACGCGACAGTTGTGGGTTCGATTCCCACTCGGGGGATTGAAATATTTAATATTTTTATTTTCTCGCTCTGGTAACGAGGCGAAGTGCGGCGTTGAGTTCCGCCACTTGTCAAGCAGTTCCTCTAACTTCGGCAGAAAATTAAAGGGAACGGAGTGTCTTAACACTAGGTTCCTAGGTTAAAAAACAAGCGTGATGAGCTTGAGATTGAATGATGTATGATAATTATGTGTTTTGTACTGAAATATTTATGTATTATTCTTAATTTGACTACAAGATTTACGAAATTTTATTAATTTTATATCAACACATAACTAATTTAAAAAAATATATTTTATTCTTTTTAAAACATTTTAGTTCCATTACGAGACGCTGCCTTAGGGAGATGTTAAATTTGCATACACTAAACAGAATAAAAGGAAAGATACTCCTTTCATTTTATATAGTAAATGTTATTTAAATGAAAACCTGTTTTAATTATAATTAGATCAATAGCATAAAGGGTTCAGATCGGATATGACGACCTTGAAGTACTATGGGTGAACTAAATACATAAAATAATAGCACAATACCGATTTTATAATACGCAAGGCAAGAACATAAAGAATTACTTAATTTCCATATGTAATGAATAAAAAAAACCAACTGTAACGGTGGTTGTAGGTTCGAATCTCACTTGTTGTCACAATTATATATATTTTTTCATGTCTTGATATAAGAGTGCGGAGTGTCTTATCACTAGGTCCTACTTTACTATACACGAGAGATCCATAAATACATTAAAAGACATCCATACATGACATAAAAACACAATTTTGTATAAAGTTTTATAAAAAAAATATCTATCCAATAAGAAAAAAAAAACAGTCCGCACATCGTTTTATAGGCTATAAACTATATATAGACGAACACAAATCCGTTTGTATGTAGACTAACGTACGTACATACGAAGTCAGACTATATCGAGGCAGTGATGTAACAATCAAAAGTATTTGTTCAAGTGGCACCGGAATGCCAAGGCCGGGATCGTTGTGACGCTAGTGTTGCGATCACTACATATTAGTTAAGGAAATAGATTAACCGAGATTGGTTAAAGAGGCGGGGGGTCCAGTCCTATTTCATTATTTTTTTATATTATATATTTTCTAAAAATATTTTTCCAAGCAATTGGTATAGAATAACACTTAAAAAAGTGATAATATATTAATTTCTATTACATAATATATTGGGATACATAATAAATGTTTTTTAAAGGCATGCGTACACACATCTGTATGCATGTTATATGTAGGTATTAATAATTTTGACAAAATTACGTTTTCATGCTAATGGGAAAGATTTGCAAAAAAAAAAACTAATAAAAATTTGCCTTTTGTCAGTATGAGACAACTGACTATAAACGTGGCAGTTGTCTTTTCTCTTCATTTCTTCGCTCTTGTAAGACAAAATGCGGCGTTGAGTTCAGCCTTTAAAAATATCTCAAATTCAGACAGAAAGTGAAAGGAGGACTTTTACCTTTCCTTCTATATACGGGATAAAGTGTTAAGCTGAAAAAAGTAAAGCCTTTTAAGAAAGTAATAAAAAAATATATTTTCATTATTTAGACCACATTGTTATTCTGTCAATGATCTCAACGTAGAGCCTCAACCTAAGCCCGGTAATATAAAAAAAAAGCTATCTCTTTTGGCCTTGCTCTATTTTCTCGTTTTTATATAAATATAAAAAAAAATTTTTTCCATCGCGGCCACTTATTAACCAACTTCTGTAAGAAAAGGAAGTTATCAATTCGACTGTTTTTGTTATGTTTGTTACCTCAGAACTATTGAACGAATTTAATGATTTTTTTTATTTGAAAGCTAATGTTTCCCGTGTGGTCCCATTTTAATTTCGTGCATATCTGACAATGGTATCCATGAGAAAATCACATAAGTCTTAGATTTCAGTAAGGTATGTGCGCAACAAATAGACGAATAACTCAATAAATATCACGCCAACCGATTTCGATGTTTCTTTTTATTTCAAAGAATACAATTCAAATACAGTTTGGTGAAAGTTTGATTAGGATATTATTATGGAATTGGGTTGAAATTAAAGAAGTCGATTTTTTGTTAAATTTTGTCCTTTTTTCATAACTATAATTAAAAAAATCTTCAAAAAAAATTAAATGTCTAAGCCAGCGTGTTCTAAGCTATAAGGGTAAATGGGGTGAAGGGGTGACCTTTGCAACTGACCTTAAACTGCTTGATGAGCTCCGCACTCTTGACACCGCTGCTCATGTTGAACGATATGTCCACCTGAACGTTTATTAGAAACTGGTTATAATATTTAACATACCAATATATCATTTGTTCTATTTTATAGCTTCGCCCGCTGTATCCAATCATATAAAAAAAATATATATTTTGCAAGAATAGTAAACAAAAAAATCCTAATATTCAGACTAGTGACGCGTTTCTCCTCTTGATAAAAGGTACAGTACGAACATACCGTAAGATTTTTTTACAGTATAGTCAATTAAAGCATTATAAGTGAATCAGCTTATTTTAATTTAATGCATATCATTTAAATATGAATGGTTTAACGAATGAATTTAATAAAAACAAAAAAAAATAACACTAAGGCATTTTTTACCTTGACATCGGAATATTTGTCGGTCATCTTAACGATGGGCACGGTGGCCTTCTCCAATACTTTGATGCTCTCCTTCTCCGCGATGTCCTGCCCCACCAGCTCACGCTCCAGCGTCCACAGAGGTAGCTTCTCCCATTGACCTTTCAATCGAAATAAACAAAATATAGTAAATACTTCTATAATATATATTTATTAATCTATTTTTTTTTTATTTAAAATGTTGAACATAAGTTTCACAGTCCAAGTCACAAATGAAAAACAGTAGGGAATAACAAATTAGGAACCTATTCGTGACTCCTTTATTATCCATTTTTCCTTATGACCGACATTGGATGATTGACATGACATTTATATTATTTTAAATTTAGATTATTACCCTAAATGATAAAGTAACAATAATCTTCAATATATTTCGCTACGATTAATTAATAATTTCTTTCTTCGCTCACAACAGGGCGGCGAAGGGAAGTAACCTAGTGTTAAGACCCTGCGTTCCCCATTTTCTGCCGAACTCTGGAGGCTTTGAACTTGTTGAATGGCGGAACTTAACATCGCGCTTTGCCTCGACATTAGAGAGAACAAATGAAAATATTAAATATTTAATTTCATCTTCAGCTAAAAAAAAATACACAAAGTAAATCACAAGTAGATTCTTGGCACAAGAAATTTGTCACATTTATATAAAAAATAGATGAAAGCAGTGGAGGTAAATCCGAAACACAACGCAGTAGGCTTTATAGAAACAAAGCAGTAGTTTATCCGAGTCGATGGTAATAGCTTCCTCGTTGTGGCGCAACTTCCGTCCGTTTGTAGTCATTCAACAAACACGCTTCACTTCATACTATACCCATTGTCTGTAACTTTGGCGTGTATGAGTTTGTTCAAACATCAACTATAACTTAGATGTTATTTACTGATGATGCAATATATGGTATATTAATTTTTTTTTTGCATTCTTGGCATAAAATGTTAAAAAGATGAGATAATAACAAAAATACTCTTGGCCTAACATGTTATAAAGACGAGATAATAACAAAAATACTACATTCTGATTACTATATTAATGAATTTGTGACATTCACAAGGTTCACAATTCACGGAATACAACGCCTTAATCCTAACCAAATTAGAATAATAAAATTATTTGTAAGTATAAATATTCATTATCACCCAAAGGTTATAGGTTTGATGCCCAAATCGAATGCCCTAACACGAGGTTCCCTTGTACTATATGTGGGATAAAACATGAAGCTAAAAAACTAACATATTCCGGTATAATGTAAAAAACAGCGCTTGAACGGTTTCCAAGAGGCGCGGTTTCAAATCCCGCTACTTTGACATTTTTATACGTTTCCTAAATAAGTACCTACATGTTTTTCTTTCCTAAGTATAGGTATATCATTTTAAAAATGTACAAAAAATATTCCTCTGTGTACAGAGTGAAAACTAAAACTAAACTAGCTTCACGCTTTATCCCCAGCGGGGTAGTTAGAGAGAACGGAGCGCCAAACACTACGATCAAGGTCATTAAAGAAAAAATCCAAAATCTAAGTCTAAGTCTAATCCTAAGTGTGGCTAAGGGTTAAAATAACATTTTAAAAATGTCAAAATTTTTTAATAAATAGCATTCTCTCTTGCCAGACGACAATTCTTAGTAATTATCTTTGGATAGAGGAAATTTGTAAAAATCTCCCTACAGAGATGCTAACAACATAAATAAGTTGTAACAAGCGTATAAAAATTTCGACGTAATTTGATGAGAACGTATGGCGTAGTGGTCAGAGCGCCTGGTCAGTTTCCAGGAGGCGCGGGTTCGAGTCCCGCTACGTAAAAATTTTTATACGTTTTCTAAATAAGTAATTTTCTTTCCTAAGTGTGGAATGAAACTTTAAAAATGTTAAAGGTTTATTTCTAAATCATATATTGTACCCAGTAAACATATGTTATGTACATAACACAAACACTTATTATATCAAATTACAACGATCATTAACCATGAATCTCGACAATGTAATATTCCTTAATAGAGGAAAATGGTTTTAAATTATAATACTTGTATGTTGATTACTTCCGTGATGATTATGAAAAGTATTCTTAATAAAAATATGACAAACTAAATTTATGGACTAATTTTAATACAATTTTGATAGTGTTACACAAGGACTGTTACTAAGGAAATTAATAATCCATTTTTCTTTCATCTCTTGCCAGATTATTATTTTTACCAATAATCTTTGGGTAGCAGAAATTTGTAAAAAAAATCCTAAAGAGATACTAACAACACAACAATTGCAACGAGCGTATAAAATTTTCGACAAAGATTCATAAGAACCTATGACCATAGTCAGCGCTTAGACGTAATCCAAAAGGCGCATGTTCGAGTCCCGCTACTTAATTATTTTTATAAATTTTCTGTAATAATTTAGATTGGTGGACTATTTTGAACTATACTTGTTACTACGATTCAGTGAAAATAATTGAAAGACCTGGCATGAAAGATATTTTTCTTTTCATAACAAATAACAATTTTATGGGCAACCTGATAGCTAAACTTCTATAACTGGCTGAACATAAAATTGATTAAGTTATTTATCTAATACAAACAAACAAATAAAAAAAGTCTATAGAGGGCATAGACAATATTAATACAACCAGTCCTTGTAAGGTAATCTGCAGACGTGTAGGGGAAGCCCCTGTTGCTTACTCACTCACTGGCCGTCTATAGTCTATAGTGACGTTACTCCAATTACAGTGAAGGTCACGCCGGCGCTGGTCATCTGCCGCGCACGTATAAATAGATCCCCACCGACACATAAACAACTAGAATATTTGCTTTCACTTCTATTCTACACGAATATATTATACTAGAGGGCGCGCGCGGCTTCGCCCGCTTATTAGGAGTGAATTCTAAAAAAACCACGAAACATGTGTTCAATAAAATATTTTTAACAGTCTGAATTTAAATTTTTATAAAAATCGGTGGCAATTTAAAGATTTTTCCATATAAACTTTCAACCCCTTATTTGAACCCTTAGGGGGTGAATTTTTAAAAACCATGAAACACGTGTTCAATGAAATATTTTTAAGAGTCTGAATTTCAAATTTTATAAAAATCGGTACAGATTAAAATCTTTTTCCATACAAACTTTCAACCCCTATTTCATCCCTTTAGGGTTAAAATTTTTCAAATTCCCTTTTTAGTGGATGTCCAGAATATGAAAATAAACATCTGCCCAAATTTCACGTTTCTACCATCAGCGGTTACGGCTCTGCGTGCGTCTTACCTCAGTCAGTCAGCACAAGTCCTTTTATATATATAGATTATATTACATATGTATAAATATAACGTAGATTAGTTAACATTCAAAATAAGACTAAGTATTCAAATTATAATAGATATTGGTTATGTACAAGGCGTCGTGCGCAACTTTGCTTGCGTGGATTTTAAGATTCTACTTATAGATACATGCATAAAGTTACATAACGGAATACAACGCCCTCTTAACCCTAACCAAATTAGAATAATAAAATTATTTGTAAACATAAATATTCATTATAGTCTTTGCGGTGTAATCGCGACGGTTATAGGTTTGATGCCCAAATTGAATGCCCTAACACGAGGTTCCCTTGTACTATATGTGGTATACAACATGAAGCTAAAAAAAACATATTCTATTACTGACTTACTTAAGAAATGTAGATATAAGAGGGAAAACTCCTCCTGTCTCCGTAGAAATTACGAGCAATCCTCTCTTATTACTAACCTATGCTCCCTATCTATATGCCTAACTCCAACTTTTAAAAGTCCAGTAGTTTAAACTGCGGGTTGTCTTGTGTTTGTCAGTAAAGTTTTTGATATTAAATACATATTTTACATGTGTTTCCTAAATCTTTAGATTTTTCAATTTATTACGCTGTAAAAAAACAGACAAAACTACATAAAACATGGACAAAAGAGCCGGAAACACTAGAATCATCGTCGTTTCGTACGTAATTAGAATACTGCGTATTACATCTGAGTCATATATAGAGATTAGAATATGACATAGGTGTTAATAATAGCGAATAGTTTCAAAATAGGGCCTTAGCCATTTCCAAAGCTGAAATAAAATAGATCTGTCGTCGCCGTAGACTAAGCGCTGTGGGCGCGGCGCGGCGGCTAAATAAATGTACGTGTGGATAGTAACCGGGTCACATGCCTAGAGAGTAGAGACACTCCTTGTGTGTAAACCGTATAGACTTCATTTGAATATAATAGAGCAATTTAGTTTTTTTTTACTATGTAGAAGATAAGACGCATATCTGTGACATGCTATTTATTTCCTTTAGAGTTAATGACTCGCATAGCAAGATAAACAAAAGAGAAAAAGGCAGAAATGTTAAGACACTACATTGTACATTTCTCGTCTCAGAGAGAGAGAGAAATGATATTACTGTAGACAATATTTTTTTCAGATTATTAAACAAAGCTACAACCATCATGTTTGTAGTGCCAGATATTGCCCCACTGCGCTATGAAGACCCATAATATGATACATTTTCGTAAATCTGTATTTTTATATTTTCAAAATTGAAAGAATATTAATCTTTCTATTGGATGATCAGAAAGAGCATAGTTCAAAGGTAAGGTAAAGTAAAATAAGGTAAGCTAGGGTTAATATTTACTAAAACAATGTAAAATATTAAAAACAGACTTTGTATCACAGACATGGACGTCATTCCGTCTGCCGCATATTCAGAACTAACACCTATACCTATACCTACTGTTAATTCACATCGGTGACTCTCGAGAACGGTCATTGTATCTCAATCATGCGTTATACAAGTGATTCACTTACTTTTATTTGTTTAGTATCATTATTACCCATTGAGGCGTACGGATAAATCGTTATCGAAGGGTATGACAAACTTTAACTAATATTGAATTAAAACTGTTAATAAAATATTAATATTTTAATATAATGTATTCGTGGGGTCGTTGAGGCGTAGTGGGATAGCTTTTGACTATAAACGCAACGGTTGTAGGTTCAATGTCCATCCACTATGAAGAATGATTTATTTGCATTTCCTCGCTCTGGTGAGAAGACAACGTTCGGTGATGAGTTCTGCCACTTAACAGCTAAATTTCACGAAAATTGGACTTAAAATACCCCACAGCCTGTCCTGTTAAATGCGAGATATAGTGTGAAACTAAAATAAACGATCGAATCATTTATTTTAGTTTATTAAAACCAATAAATATAACTTAAATCGCACATTTCAGTGACTTTCTTCCCAGTTCTTTAAGTCTTGGAAACATTCTTACTAGATAAAAACAACGTTACGACAATATTTTTAAATTAAGTCTATTTGACATTACCTAATACAATATGAAAGATTTCTCAGCTTTTACTATATCAATGAAAAAAAAAACATATAAAAGTTAATAATATCAGAGAACAAAGCATTTTTCAACATTATACAAATAGCCTGTTCAGTAGAACTTTGATATTATATCTCATAGTTATCTTCCACGATTGCGGATATCCAAATACTAGCCTACCCACTCACTGATCAAGTAGGCGCCGCGCCTCACTGAAACACGAGTGATAAGAGAGGTGGCGCGATAACAGCGGCAAGTCGCCAGATAAAACTAATAGTACGATATTATTGACAATGTTGTCTTAATACCTTTTATGGAAGCATCTGGGCAAATCTTAATGATAAAAAAATATACTATAATATAAAAAAAGTTTTTTCTTTCAACGTAAATTTGTGAAAAATTACGTTTATTTAATCTATTGGTATACTAGTACTTCTTATATGCTTGTTTAATGTTTTTACATTTATTGTATCTTTTATGTAGTGTAGAGGTGATCTTTTAAAAATTCAAATTATTGTTGTAAAATTATGTTGTGGTCATCGTAGCACACAGACAGACATTGTGACACAGCGTGTTAATGTAAAGATTGTAGGTTCGCTTCACAATCGGAGAATGAGTTATTTTCATAGTCTCCCTCTTGTAATAAGACTAAGCGCGGCGTTGAGTTTCGCCGCTCAACATGAAAGTTTAAAAATTGGGCGGTAAGTGGTGAAGTCTAAATACTAGATTCACTGTGCCTTCCCTGCTATATGCGGAGTACGGAGTAAGACTATTAAAAATATATTTTTAACGAAATCGACTCGTTCTCATTTCACTCACGTGCTTACCGTTAATTTTGTATTATAAAATATATAATAATATAAAATGTTACTTAGGAGAAAATTCTATAATATTCTATGGCCCGTATTTATAAATAGCTCTTAAGTTTTTAATTCATTAATTATATATGAAAAGGGCATCTCAAAATCGATCTTAGACTTGAGAGCAGTTTATAAATAAGGACCTACAAGCTCTACCCTTGACACCTGGTACCTCTACCTATACGTTAGCAATACGTATGTTAAGTTTCGTCACGTATATGTAGGCGATATTAGTTAATAATAATAATAATTAAAAAAATAATTGTCAAAGCGATAATGTTTAAAAGTTTTTTTAAAGTCGGTTAAATATAAATATAGCATTATTTAATAATTATGGATAACAAACTAAAATAATAATATGTTTTTGGACAACGTATCAGGTTACGCCTCCTAACATACTATGCCAAAGTGTCTTAACACTAGGCTCTCTCTATGTACTTTGCATGAGATGCGTAGAGATTAAATAAACTAGTAGTCCGTGGTCACGGGTAGACTCAAACTCAGTCTACGCGTGACCACGGAAAGTGTTCGAAACGTCGGGTTTCCCAAAATGTATAAAATTACAAAATATACGCGATTAATCCGGTTAAAATAGTTTCATTTAAAATGTGTAATAATCGTGAAAATCAAAGAACTTATTATAAATAAAATAAGTTCCTCCTTTTATAGAAGTCGAAAAATAAAAAAAGCAAAAATGTCCTAAATATATACGATAAGAAAAAAATTGGTATCTACCCGTAATGGTTATCGGACAAAACGCCTAAGTATCGGATTACGATTGGCAAAAGATACCAAATATGGTAGTCACGTGTCATTGAATAGATAAAATAGCCGACGTAAGCTATAAGTGCTGTAACACAGTCTCACTATCTACAGGTGGCCTTAAACATTACTTGCATTTTTTTTACATATATAAAGGGTATGTACACAGTATGGTCAATGAGTCTTGGCCGCTTTGAAGTTAGCTATAAATGCCTGCGCTTATATTGGACTTTACATATTTGATTTCTTCTTCAAGTTAGACAAAGTTCAGTGTAGACTTCCTTTATCACGTATGCAATGTTTTATCACAGAGTACATTAGACTGAGCACCGGGTCCTCTCTGCTTATCACTATCTTATCACGTAGCATTATAAAATCTTATATTTTCTAATATTTTGATCGTAAAAGAAAACATTATTATAAAATAAACCGCCATGAGGCAAAGGCATGCTGATGTCGAGGTTATCAATTTTATAGTTCACGCTAATACTTTGGAATCTAAATAGATACAAACGATTCGTGCTATAATATCAATCGTAATTATTGAAATAATCAAGCTTTATACGATTTCATAAGAAAATATAAATTGTTTTAAGCTAACAATTCTAGATATTTTAAGCATTCCAGGTGCAATCAATCAAAGAAAATAATTATAATAGTTTTTTTATATCTTCACTCTGAATCCCGGATAGCAGGTTACTGTAACAACCTAGTGTGAAGACAGACACCTCTTCCCAACTGACTGTCCAATTTTCGAGACATTGTCGAAGCTAGACGCCCTGTTTTGTCATGTACAAGTGTAAGAAAATAAAAAAATATTCATTCTGCCGAGTGGGAAAGAAACCGTCGCATTTAAACACAGATGCTGTGCCGCTGGCGCAACGGTACGATAGGCTTCAGAATATATATTTTAAGTTATTTTTTGTTATTAATATGACAACTTAATGGCTTCAGAATATATATTTTAAGTTATTTTTTGTTATTAATATGACAACTTAATGGCTTCAGAATATATATTTTAAGTTATTTTTTGTTATTAATATGACAACTTAATATTGCAATGGCAGCATGTCGACTTGACATATTTAGATTTTTACAACTTTAAATATCGTCGTAAAATAAAAACCTACCTTCCATTAAATAAGAGAAGGCATCTACATATTCGCCGCGACTAAAATATAAAATATACGGAGAATTACTATTTCCTCTTACTTACATTTTTAGATGAACAAAACAGACTAGGTGGTGGTAACATACAATAATATGATAAATTGACGTGGTCATCTTGAAGGTAGGTTTTCTTTTCTTAACTTTTGCCCATAATACACTCGAGTAGAAAATAATCCAAAAGTATGAAAAAAATCCTAAGATCAAATCGGCGCAGTCCAGTTACCTTTCGGGAGTCACGACTTGTCGACCGTACTGTAATATTCAAACAACCACTCACCTATAACAACAAGATCGATATCACTGGTCGGCAGGTACAGTCCGGTGCGGAAAGAGCCGAACACCTCAACCCTGGCCTGGGGCCACAGCGACAGGATCGCCCCGCGGATGCGGCTGACCACCGTCGAGCGTACCATGTGCTCAGTCTCCGTGGGTGACATGTACATGTAGAAGTGCTCGATCTCTTCGTGTAGCCTGAATACAAATGTTGCGAATTAGCGATTACATTTTTAATACGAGAAAAGATTTCTAATATATAAATTTTATTATATAATTATCTAAAATAAGATTTATATATTACAATTCTTATAGTACATACAAAATAAACATTTAAAACTGTCAATAGCATGAAATGGTAGCCGTTTAAAATCCAATCATGGGCATGTTAATATTTAAAAAAATTGTCACACAATCTCATTAAGTCTATAATCTCATTAAGTCTATATAATGTACATTTAAAATATATAGATTTTATATTACATAGAAATATACCTCTAGTAAGTAATACAAAATATAAAGAAAATAATTAACGTGACATCTACGTATTTCATCAAAAAATATCAATCAATAATTCATAATACGATATAAAATAAATCAGAATCGCCAAATTGACTGTCCACGTGAAATATTCCAGAACTAATGTCGTATGTCGTGGGAAAAAACAAACGAATTTCTTTCCCAATACAAGCATAATTTGCAGTCTTCAAAAAACCAGCTTCACGATTTCTCCCGCATTGCAGTGAGCAGAAAGAACCTAGTGTTCACCCTCTGTTTCCCGCGCACCGCTGTTTACCAGAACGAGGTAAAGCTAGTAAAGGCGAATGGGGATCGAAACCACAATAGTCGCGTCTAATAAGACGCTGTCCCACTACGACACGACGGCCTTTCAAACTGTCTTTGAAGGAATAAATAAGTATAAGGCCGATCATGGCGCAGGAGTACGAGGTGTGACTGTAAAACCGACTGGTTGTGGGTCCACCACTCGAGGAGATGATATTTCCATTTCTTCGCTCTGGTGTCGAGGTTAAGCGCGGCGTTGAGTTCTACCACTCAACACGCAATGCCTCCAGAATTCGGCAGAAAGTGGGGAACGGAGTGTCTAACACTAGGGTCCCTCTGCCTACCCTGCTGTGTGCAGGATACAGCGTGAAGCTGACTTTTTTTTTAATAAGTATAACTTCTCTTGCAGTTGGTCAGCATAACATTAAGTATTTACAATTTATCTCGTCCACACAGCATCATGGTCGTCCGTCCGTATATGTAAACACCTTTGTCTTAGCGTCGCTTATCTAACGAATACTTTTCAAAGCTTTAGGCGCTCAGCAACTAAATATATTCTATACGGACTGTTCATAAATCTAGAATAGGCACAGTGTTGGGGTCGTCGACCGAGCTTAGCCATTGCTCCACTTTATTACTTGGAAAGTGGAGTTTTACAATATTTGATACGCGGCTCACGAAGGACGCTGCAAGGAACTAAGTCTGTTGCCAGGCGGTAAGCGAGAAACTATGTAACCTACATTGCTAAAGAACTAATACAAATAATATAATGTATAGTATAGGAAATTATATTATTTATATGGTTTCTTTTCGCTTTAAAGTGTCTAGAAGATATGGCAACTTAGTAGAAAGAATTCCTTTGGTGAATTATTGTAATTATCTTTTCTTATGTTTACAAAGCTCATACTGAGTTTACAGTTTAAACATGAATGATACTATTCTAGTCTATATGTTCGAGAGAGATCGACAGGCAATTTCGTTGTACATGAAAACCGTTGATTGAAATCCCGCATGGTGCATATTGCTTTAGACAAGCAATTTAGGATACACAGAAAGTTCTATTGTGCATCTCACATCATAGTATTCATTTATATATTTTACACTACACATTTTACATGGAAATGTGTAACATTTTTGCTTTGTAGCACGGTAGATGGAGAGAACACAATGTCGAAACACTCTGTCCTCTATTTCCTGCCACAAGTCGAGATTACATGGGACTCATCGCCAGAGATCGCTTGATGGCGATGTGCGACAAAGCGAGTTAGTGTATAGTTTAAATAATTAAAATTTAATAGAATTTCGCAAGGCGCAAGTGTGTATACCATAGGCACCTATCCATTATTATTCAGAGAATCTTTTCCACGATGATGCAAATTATCTGAACGTGGAGTAACACAACTAATTGCTCACTCTCCGTTCTTGACAACACGTAATTTAACGCTGCACTTTATTTAAAAACCATAATATCGTCAAAACTCTACAGATATTTAATTTAATTCTAAGAAAACAACATTTTGGCACTTGTTGACACATTGGCACGCACGGGCAGCAACAGCTTCCGTGTAACAGATAACGTGCATCTATCGCATATCACATGTCCGCGAGATAGACGGCGGTGTCGGTCTCAGCCCGCGTTTGTTTACAAGTGTCGAGCACGCAGCGATGACGCGGCGTTGCGTAACACCCACGTGGTACCAATATGTGGTGGAACGCGAACACCTACAATTTTCGATTTCGCGAAATGTAAGTGGCATACACAAAAAAATTAGTTTTAGTAAGACTTTCCGTTCCCCACTCACTGTGGCGGAGCTCAACGCTGCGCATTGTCATGTTACTGAGCAGGGAAATCCCAGGGGTTGCCATAGACCGCCGTAGTCCCGTAGACTCTGCACGCCGTAGAGTTCCACCACTAACACGCAATGTCTCGAAAATTGGACAGTGCGTTGAGAACGGAGTGCCTAACCATTAGGTTCCCTCTGACTACCACTATATCTCAATAAAGCGTGAAGCTACTTTAATAACATGCTTCTTCAATAATAGGTAGCAAATCACAATTTGTTAGATGCACATTCATAATAAATAACACTTGTACTATACAAGAATGCAACCTCGAATCTATTTTCTTGTTACTATATTTAAAACTGGCCGACTCGTTACTGCGTTCTCGATAGTCGTTAACATGCTTATTGGTATATTTAACACTGGGAGCGTCTATTTGGGAGAGGGTCAAAGGTTCGATTCTTGATTGTGTTGTTATAATGTTGATTTTTTGTTCGTTTCCATTGCAATAGAATGCAAACACTCTATTGCAAATGTAGAAATCAATAACAGTAGAACTTGCTTAATACAATCACAGTTAAGATTCCTCACTTATCACGACATTTTCCGCCTGCAACTTGAGATATAGATACATTATTTGAGTTAAAGCAACAATTCACTGCAAAAGTTAAATTTTGTAAAATTTTACAAATTCGAATGCACTAATTTTCAAAGCCCTTCAAGTAATTGGTCTAAATTACTTTTTTTATAATATTAAAATTATAAACATTTTATGTAAGGTAAGATTTGGAGGGACGTCATGGTAAGATTCTAAATTCATTCTCGAAGGTGTAGCTCATTTTCTTTCTTTCTAGCCAGTATAAAATATAAAACTCAAGAGGAAGTCAAAATATTAACTTTGATCGCTATAAAAATATAGGCATCTTAAAATTTTTATTTATTATTTACCCAAAACCGCTGATTATATGCATAGGTTAAATTCTATAAAGGAGACGGAACTCTTGGGGCCAAATGTAATGAGCTGAAATATGATCATTTTTTTTTTATTTTAGATCCCAAAAAATCACCTTAAGTGACATACTGGAAGCTGAGATAAATGAGAAAAATACTTTTAGATCATTAATCGATATAAATAATCGATTACAGTACTTCGAAATTAAAATATTTGTTAATTTTAATAAAGTTTAAGTATTTTACAGCATATATATATATATATATATATATATATATATATATATATATATATATATATATATATATATATATATATATATATATATATATATATATATATATATATATATATATACCAATTAATTACTGAAAACACAAAAAGTAATCCATTTGGATCCCTTAAAATCAATCATATCTTAAATGATAGATGTGACAGCTGATTGACATTGACACCTTGTCGTTTGGCTCGTTTCGATGCGTTTAAGAGTGCTTTCCCGTTTGTTTGATATTTTCAAAGACTGCTGCTTTTTCTTCAGGGATTTTTTCCTCAGTAATTGCCATTACTGTACTGTAAACTTAACCTCACTTTTACTAAATCTCTAATCACTCAATTCTTAGATTGCCGAAAGTGACAGAATTTTCAGAGAGAGAATTATGTACCTGAAAATCTATTCAATCATGTCATTTTGATCTCTTTACATTCTGGGCTCAAGAAAGTATTCAATCGTTTCAGTCTCCCTTGTATATTTTTTAAATTGTCAACGTCATGCTTGAAATCCTTAAATTATTCTCTCCCACGACTATGAATACATAGTAAATTTTTATTTCACATAGTTTTTGCACTTTATTATTGTGTAAAATTTACCTACCTAACCTACCAAATGTTGATATATTTGTTGGAAATCGTACTTATAACTACCTATATATAGTTGATTTGGTGGTTAAGGGAATCAAGCCACAAGTATATAAATTTAACTAGCTTTCACCTACTGCTTTGTCTGCGTAGTCAAATAGAAATAACTAAACCTGACATTCTAATTACTACGTGCTTCCGCACGCGCCTCTGACTCTGACTCTGATGCAGGTAAAGTTGGGTTACATCGAAACCATTATTGGCTTGATAAATAAACTATCCATATCTAAAATAATTTATCATATGAATGTATATACAATTATATTATTCCCTACACAATTATATTTAAATCAAAACATAGAGGTCACGTGGCGCAGTTGCACAGCGTCTTAAAGCGTTGTAAATTTTATGGTGGTGCGTGCATTCGATTCTACTAGGAAGAATGAACTATTTAAATTTCCTTGCTACGGTAACAAAACAAAACGTGACAATAAGTTCCGCTAAACTACACACAATGTCTAGAAAACCGGAGGGCAGCTATATGCGGGATATAACGTGAAGTTTTATTATATATCAGTGTATATCAGAGAGTATGTCAGACCTAGAAGTCTATCATATGAAGTAGTCATTAAACAGTGCTTCAGTAGTAGTTGAAGTTAAGTAACTATATATTAAAATGTAAAAATCTGAATTACACGCACTTTTAATTGTTGTATGTAAAATCTGAATTACACGCACTTTTAATTGTTTTTGTGATGGAATTGGAAGATGGCCGATGGAACCTTGGACCGCCTACTAGTAAACATGTCGAGTTTGAGCTCTTTACATTCGTCTTATTAATGTGTTCTATTGAAAAGAGTGTGTTTTTAGTTTTTAACAAATTTCTGTCTAAACGACTTTTACTTAATCAAATTCTATACTTCCTAAAACAAAAAATATATAGTTTGTTCATACGTAAAGAGGTAAATACGACAAGTTGTTTCGAGACAAAAATAACAACCAATATATAATAAATATATGAATAAATCATATGAAATTTCAAAATTTCTTTGAAAAACAAAAACGTGACCTGCACAGAATGCAAGTGGTTCGGCAAGTGGACGACCTTACCAAGGAACCTTTCACCAGACGGCAACGCCAGGAATTCACTGCAGATTGAATGATTGCCCACGTCCGCCGCACCGCAGCCGCGCAGTGTACGACGTGCGTAACGACAAAACCACCTCGGGTACACGTGTCTCGTATGCAATGGATTGTAGTTACTAGGAATATGATTTATTGCCCTCCACGGGTTATGATTTTTACTATTATGTATATAATAACCAAAAGTATGTGTGCCCATTTGTTCCCTCATAATTACAGATACTTCAGTAGTCGGGTTTTAGATTTTGAACTTTTTTTTCTTGTTTGTATCAACGAACGACCTCGATGAGAAAGAAAAAAAATGTAAATTCATTTTAAATATTACTAGCGTTGAGCCAATCACCCTACACAAACATCAAATGCTTAATATTATAAGGTCAATAATTTACTCTATCGTCAATAATAACTTTGCCAAATGTGGCAAATGTTCTGTAATTATTGTTCCCAAAAAAAAAAGTTGGCCAACATTTATTCATATAGAATTAAAAATGTATGGAATATTTTAAAAACCCAGCGAGACGCAGTTGAAAAGTATATGGACTATCATGTGCCCCAAAAATAAATCTTTCAAAGGAATCATTTAAATATCAAATGTCCATTTACCGATCTGAACTTGAATTTGTTAAAACAAAGTTTTATTTTTTCCTTTCTTCTTTTATGAATATTTTTTATCATTTAGCAAACATAAATAGAGATGAATAGAAAATGACAAGGACATTGAGCTTTATGAATATAAAAAGTTAGTATATTAATTGAACTTAATCTATATAAAAATTGTATTTGAGACTGTCAAGGCGTTCGGAGAGTGGGCGACCTCGATACGAGAGCAACGCGGGCGCACGGCGCGACACTATTTTTACTGATCTATCGGTCATACACAAATATTGCAGCCGAATGAAGGTAACCCACTTCGCGACCATGTTGCTGCTAGCTGAGATTGACAAATGAGACATTTTATAATTAACTTTCAATCGAAACTATTTAGCGTTATACAGATATCTATACTAATATAAGAGGCCAGTCGTGGTTGTGGGTTCGATCCCCACTCGAGGAGATGAAATATTTACTTAAATTTATATTTCCATTTCTTTGCTCTGGTGTTATCGCTAAGCGCGGCGTTGAGTTCTGCCACTAAACACGCAATGCCTCCAAAATTCAGCAGAAAGTGGGAAACGGAGTGTCTTAACACCAGGTTCCCTCTGCCTACCCTGCTGTGTGCGGGATATAGCTTGAAGCTGATTTAATTTTTAATTATTTTTTTTTATAATATAATAAATCGGAAGAGTTTGTTCGTTTGTTTAAACGCTAAGATCTCTGGACACTACTGGTCCGATTTACTTTCTTTTTGTTTTGTATGAAAGCTGCATTTTTCAGAAGTGCTATATGTTATAACATTACGGTATAAGTCTTAGTTAGCCTTAAATAACGAAATAACAATAATAAGGAACGCCATCGAATTGCTTTAAGCCCGTGCGTTGCAAAAATAGTCAGTTATATGTCAGTACGTTGTATGACAAAAATATTAAATTTTATTAGTTCTAAAAATAAATCATCAACAACATATATCTCTCTCTAATAAGTGACAATAAGGCATTTTGTGACAAAAAAAAATGAAAATTAAGGTATCACATGTGTATTGAAACTTATGAGTTTATTTCATTATCAAGGAAATTTATGAAGATAATACTTTTAATACTTGATGTATACTAGACGCAAGCATAGGCTCGAGTCCCGCCGGGGGCGCCCTTGCCGCCGATGACGTCCTATTATACAGCCACGTAGTATTTATGATTGAATGTATCAATCTGTTGGCAAATACAGCATAATAAAAGTATTATAGGTGGTATGCGGGCGAAACCGTGAGTGGACCGCTAGTTTTACATAAAATTGTCAAAGCAGAACAATCAAGCATTCAGCTCATTTTAAAATACAAAACATTTAAATTAAGTGTTTAAGAATACTTCATTTAAATAATAATTACATACCTAATTAACATAAGATTTTGTATTATTAAACAAAATATAGTTAGAAAGAGGCCTTCGTGGTACGGGGACACAAGGGTGTGACTGTAACTCGAAGGTTGTGGGTTCGATCCCCATTCGATGGAATGAGTTATTATTTCTTAGTATTTTTATTTCTTCGCTCTGGCACCAAGGTAAAAGCCGAGCATCGATTTCCGCTACTCAACAAATGTGTCATAAAATTCGACCGAAAGTCGGGAACGGAGTGTCTAAACACTAAGTTCCCTCTACTATTGTGTAGGTACCCTCTGCTGTATGTGGGATACAGCGTGAAGCTGATTATATAGTAAGAAAAAGTTATCATCGATGACAAGCATAATGATGTAGTTGTATGTTTGTCTATTGAACGTGTAGCGTAGCATACACATGCAGTTCAAAATTAATTTAGGAAATGACATACTATCACGTTGAACACAAAAAGAATTGCACAATAAAAACAAATGTGAACACCGTAGTACTAACGTCGTGCCGGTCAGGCATCGCAGTGACTCATGAATTAACAGATGGTGACATAACTCAGTCAGTCACCTTGGGGGCGGTTTACGGCGAATTTGTGTCAGGTAAGTCATATTTTCTTATGTAATAGTAAATTAGCCATGTAGGTCCATTTTATGTAGACAAATGGTTTCAGATTTTACTTCAATTATTATTATAAAACTCATTTGTCACGGTGCGCAAGCGCGGCATTAAGTGCTTAAGTTGGGTTAAGACTAGATTCCCTCTACCCTGCTATACGGAAAAAAACAAAGCTTGCTTTAGTTTTATGTGGTTTCTTTTTGTTAGTCTTAGAAGTTGAACTTAATATACTTTTTTCCAGCTTCTCCTTTTTCCACATCAGGGTTAGCAATCAGAAGTAGCTTAGTTTTAAGACGCTTCCCAGTAACTGTCTTATTTTTGAGATTCTTAAAAAAGATTCTTTTGGACTTTATGCTATATCCCAAATAGCAGGTTAGCAAAGGGAGCCTAGTGTTAAAATTCCTTTCCTATTAAGACTTTCCGCCGAATTCTGGTAGATGACTTCGGCAGAAAGTAAGAACGGAAGTGTAATCTGCTTATTTCAGATTTTTTTCCAGAAACATCCTGACAGTCAATAAATTTATTATAAAAAGCTTAAAATAAAAAAAAATATAACAAAAAAAATATTTAAAAAAAAACAAAGATCTATTACGGGTTGCTTTAAATTTGATAATCTATGGATTATCCCGATATTTTATTAACAAAAAATGCCAAACTTTCAAATTGATTCCGCAATCACTCACCCTTTAGTGCAATACTAAATATTTTACGTCAACTTTGTTCATACCGCCCCGGCTTGCATAAGGGGCCGATGGCAATGGCGTTAGAGGGCAGTGACTCGCAAGGTCGTCCTCTCACAGCATCTCAACAAGTAGACGCGAATTAATGCAACAACTGGAGCAAGGAAATTAACCGACATGGACCCTCCGCATTGAGTCTATCTGTCTGTTAGGAGTATTTTTTTATAAAGATGTATTATTTTAGATATAGATTGTACATATTTCAATTATTTAATGATCATTCTGTTTTAATTACTACTATAAAAAACATATCCTCCTTCAGGCCGTCGTGGCGCAGTACCATAACGTCTGACAGTAATCGCGACAGTTTAAGTTTAATTCTCATTCGATGGAGTGAATTATTTTCTCACTCTGAATAAAACAGGGGTGGCGTTGAGTTCCACCACTGAACACGCAATATCTCGAAAATTCGACGAAAAGAGGAAAATGAGATGTTTTATCACTCCCTCTTCTATTCCCTCTGCAAAAATATACTTTTACGTTCCCTCTGTTATGCGAAGAAAAACATGAAGCTGTTTTTTTTTTATATTTTTTATAATAAAAAGTATTTATTTTATTAAAACATACACCTAATATAAACCCTCGCATACAAATAAGAATCGTACCCGCACCAAGCAAGCGGCGTGCAGGAGCCGGGGCCGGGGCCGGGGGCGGCGCACTCCGGTCACATTTTCGCTGAAATTGGGTCGTCAGAATAAATTACTAATTCCCATGCGATTGTGAGTCTCTTGACTTGCATTGCTCTGGTGCGAATGCATCTGCTAAGTGTATTTAATATGCATTGAGTTTTTATAAATATATATATACTATCTCATATTATAGAGTTCTAAGTTTTTTTTTTTGCAAAAAGTAGAACCTCTTGTACCGTAGTTTTACTGTAAACGAGATGAGTATGATCGATTGTTGTTGGGAGGAAGGAATAATTAATTTTAAATTGTTTTAATGTTTTCTCTTACGTAAGATAAAACGCGCTATAATTGACTTACAGACAAAATTTTGGGTGAGTAAATAAAGAAAACGGAGTATTACGACATTAGGTTCTCTCTAACTACCTAGCTATAGGTCGAAGACACCTCAATCAGAAATGTAAGCATTTAGCATGTGAGGCAGAAGAAGCCTAGTGTTAAGACACTCCGTGAAACACCTAATTTTCTAAACATTTTGTGTTGAGGGGATTAACTAGAAAATATAACCGTCAAAATTATATCCTCCAAAAATTATCCCTATGAAGCCTTTAAAGCATAATATTACAAAATTTTCATAGAAAAAAACAGAATGCACTTGCACATGTTTCCCGCAAACACATTAATTCAGCACAACAAAGACAATATTATTCAATTACCGTCAGTCAGTGCATGCATAATGACGTCTACGCCGCGACTCACCGTACGTACGTACTACGATGGTAATGTCATTTGTCTTATAGCTATCTATCTGCTTGGTTGAATGCGCTAACCTCAGAAACTACTAGTCCGAATTGTTTTTATTTTTTATATTAGATAGTCCACTTATCGAAGTAGGCTATAAGCTACAAATTACTCTTGGTTATTTCTACATGAACATGCGGTATAATCTCGCATATATTATTATTAATAAATATTATCGTCTTATGTTATAAAAACAGCTTTACACCTTTCCCGCATACCAGAGTAGACAGAGAGAAGCCAGTGTTAAGACTTACACTTACCTCCGAGAAACCTTTGTTTTATTTGATTATTATGTGTTGAGTGGTCAAATTCATACTTTGTCTTGTTACCAGAGTGGGAGAGCAAAAATAATTCGTTGCCTTAAGAGGAAATCCAACCCTCAACCATTGTTACACTCTCGCACTGACTGCGACAACATCTCTAGTTTTATATTAATATCTTAAAATAAAAAAAAATACTTATTTACTACTATATATACTACTACACTGTATCACATACATATTGTATTACACACAAAAATGATGCCACAGAGACAAAATTTTTCCAAATTTCATATTAATTATATACATAAATGTAATCTTCTTAGACAACAATACATTAACATTATATAACACTAAACTATTTCCATTAAAGAATAATAAAAAAAAACAGATAAGATAAATTAATAAACATTATTATCAAATCGTCATACAAGATATATGTTACTAGAATGAGGACTTTATTAATATCATTATATGTTACACTAGTATTTACCAGCAACTTTACTTGTTTCAAGTAGGCATAGCTAAGTGTTACATATTCTTAATGCCCAAGACGAGTCTGTATGCAGATATAGTGTGTAATATTGAAATGGTTAACACAATATAATATAGGCTATTCCTTATAAATGACCTATTCAACACATTAGTTTTTTTTTAATTCAAAGCAGTGGTTTCAGAGAAAAGTATGTTTAGAAACAAACTCTTCAAAATCTTAATAAATACAATTAAAACATATATATTATGGCATGATGTTGATATTTTGAAGTCTCATGACAGTGACATTATACAAATACTAATAAGAAATTTACTAAAATTGTAACATATATGTATTTCAAAATTATATTTGTACGTGGCAGACAGAACATAGTATTAAGACACTCCCCCACTATTCTAGTCATTGCATATTGAGTGATGGAACATAGAGTGATGAAAATAAAACTGATTTATACCTTCTAGTGGAAATTAAATTTACTACTATTGTGCTTAATGTCAGCCCCAGCTCCACTCATGTCATGGCCATAGCCACCCCAACTATACACTTGTATAATATTTTTTAAATTAGAACACATACATTTTTGGACATATATAAAGACAGTAAACAAAAAAAAATATTATGAGCTTAGTTATATCATATCTATATGTACATGCAAAATGATAACATTATTATCAGTGTTTTGCATAATTGGGTTTTTATGACACAACATACTAAGCTAATAGACACAATTGCACAATATTTGAAAAATACTTATATAATTTGAATGTTTGTTTTTTGTCTTTTTTCTTAGCTTCACACTGTATCCCACATAAAACTGGGTAGATAGAGGGAACCTAGGTAACTAGTGTAAAGATACTCACTTCCCATTAAAACACATATGTTCCTCATTTTCTATAAAAAAATATATGTCAACAATCTAGACCTGAATAAAATTATTATTAAAAGATTCACAGATTATGGCAGCTTAGGTGAAGAGAACCAAGTGTTGAGATCACTCCATTTTTAATTTTACTACTTAAGCTTCTGCACATTGAGTGGTGGTAAATAAATAATTTCCAAAGTGGAGCTTAAACCCACATCTATCATCTTTTCAGTTAGAAACTATTCCATTGTATCTTGTGAACCCATTTCACATAATGATTTTTATACTTAAATTAATACTTGAATTTTGATATTATATGTCACACACACATTGCCTAATAGCTATTTACCAAAATCACAATACAAAACATATTCTGATCTGATTGTTTTATTATAATCATAAAAAATGATAACCTTTATAAATCATTTTATAAATTTAGTCACTCAAAATTTGTATAGTAATAAAACCAGATGATAGTAGGAATAACCTATATCTAAATTACTTAATATTTTATTTTAATTTTTAACTAATTACATTAACCATTTTACATTTTAAAAATACATAATGAATATTAGAAACTTCACTTATAGCCTAAGCATACTTTCAATCAATTGGATTATAAATATACCTTCATTAATATATTTAACGAATAATAAGTAGAAGTTCAACTTCTATTATAAAGTTATCCTAAATATTCATACGAGTTATTGGTGAACACACAACAGTACAGTGTATATAAAAATATATTTAATGCAACTAATAATCTAAATGAGGTTATGTTTGATTTTTATTAAGAGTAAACATTATTACTATATTTTATACACATACATTATTACTATACTATATTATACAAAAAATATATCATAATTTCAGATTATTAAATTTATATATTTTTAATCAGACAAAAAATATTGTTGTGACTTTATAATTAAGCGAAACAAATAAGATACAGAAATAAATAAAAGGTTCAATTAAATTATTAATTAGTGTAAGCCCGCCACCGGGAAAACCTGTCCACCGGCCCGCGCTGTCATTCCCTCGAGAATATAAGTCACACCTCGGGCTCCCTGAGCGCATCAAACACACTGACGGCACACTAAATAAGAGAAAAAGACGACTTACCCTAACACACCAGGCTTGTACACGTAATTTGGTATCCGCCACGGGCAGCCTCCGTACTCGCCTATAAGAGCATCGTGGTTCTGATTCAGGTTAAATGTTGATGCGCGGTTGTCGTTCGCTTTCCTTCGCGTTGGATTAAAGTAATTATTATTTCTATTTTCACCGTTCACTTCGTTTAAAGGTATAAAGTCTTGCGCTTTATTCACATTGGGATTTGCGTTCTCTAAATTTTTAAGGTTCATTTTGTCTGTTTCACTTTGAGTTTCCCAGATACGAAGCCACAAGCGCTTCGCGGGTCCTTCCTGCTCGGGCTGATACCACCCTACGTAGGGATCCATTCAGCCAAAGCGAGGTTCCACTATATGGGATAACACATTTTGTATCATATCACATTTATAACTACTATACGGAAAATTAATACAAAACAAAAATAAGTCACACCACATTCGGAACATGGACGACACGCGGATAGTTGACACTTCATGTACTAGAGGGCGCCATCTTTGATCTTTGCCAAATACCTTCGACATACATTCTAGACTTTTGTCCAGTACCTACTTATCACATTTTGTAATAAATTAAAAGTTATGTTTTATTATATAAATAAAAAAATATAATTAAATTGAAATAAATAAATAACTTAATAACCATTTATGTGGCTTTCTTTAAATGTTCTTATGAAGTAACAATAAAAAGTTACTTAATGTAAAAAAAATCACATAACTTATTATAAAATTAATCATATAGCACAGTATTTTATATTAATACAATTTATTATTTTCATTTGTAGGATAATTATTAATTATTATTCATATGTCGTTGGTGTGTCCATGTTTTTTTTTATTATATATTGTCTGTGATATATTTACCACACTGCGCCGGCGAATGCAACTTCGCGCCAAATGCCAATGAAATAAGAATATCAAATGTCATAACAAGTTAAAAATTGTGATTATTACAATATTTAAATTAGGAAAACTATGTTGCTCTTCAAATAATTAGTACAATATTAGTGTTGAAAATTCGAAACAAATCATTAACAGTGTAAACACAAAATTCTTATATGAATACATTCACCTTGCTAAATAGCTGTAGAGCATTTATATCAAAGGCTTATCAACCTCTCATAAAAACAGTAATTAAAACGCATATATCTATAAATTACATAAAACCCTCCTCTAATGTGGTTATAAATACAAGAACCATGTCACAGACAAACATTACGTCTTTTTTTAAAATAACACCTAAAAAATCATCAATAGAAGAGAATACAACCACTGTAAGTTCTATAAATAATTGTTATGTGATTTAACGTATGAAATATGTATATTTAAATAAATCAGCTTCGCGCTGTGTCCCACACACACAGCAGGGTAGGCAGAGGGAATCTAGTGTTAAGACACTCCATTCCCCATTTTCTGCCGAATTCTGAAGGCATTGCATTGTTGAGACAGCCAGACAGTTTTACAGTTACACTTTGTGCCCCTGCGCCGCACCTGGCCTCATATGTATTTATATAATTGTTATTGTATCTTTATATTACATTTGTAATAAAATTACAGGAATCAGAGAAAAATACTAACAAAAACAATGAGTCTGTTGAGCCTAATGGAAATGCAAAGGTATTATTTATGAATTCACTGTATATAAGGAAAAGAATATAAAAGCTTTGATACTGATTGTAACTTTGTCCCTTTCAGAGATCTAAAAGATTAAGGTCAAATAGTAAAGAAAATAATTCACCTAAGTCTGATAGTATATCTCCAGTTGGTTCTGAAAAGGTGAGACTATTAAAACATTATAAGAAAATCAATATTTTCTTTCTAACTTCATGCCTTATTTATCCTGCATAGCAGGTTAGACAGGGTGAAAAATTTAGTTTTAAGACATTCTGTTCTTTGCTTTCTCCTTAAATTCTATATTGCTTGTTGGGTGACTTAACACAAAATTTTGTCTAATAGGCAAATTGAAAATAAGTTAAATAAAATTGTTCCTCCAAGTGGTGATCAAACCTACAATCATCTAACATGCTGTCAGTGTTAATTTCTCCATAAAAAAATTACCTTTATTTTTTTTTTAGAAAAAGAAATCAAAACGTCAAAGAATAGAGAGTTCAGAGAGTGAATCAGAATCTCCAACAAAGTCTAGTTCAGATGAGACTGAAATTAAATTGGAAAAAAGTGAAACTGCCAAAACTTATGATTCACCCAAAAGTAAAAAATCAAAAAATACTAAAGAATCTAAGACACTTGAAAAGAAAATAAAAGAAGAGAAAGTTTCACCAAAACCTAAAAAAACTCCAAAGAAAGAAATCAAAAAGAGTCCTTTTGGTAAAGTTGCTGTTAAAACGGATATAAATGTTGATGAAACAAAAAAAAATGAAGATATTGAAATCAAAAGTGGTGACAAAATTGAAAGTAATGTTAAAAGTGAAAAGGATGACAAACAAGTCATAGTTGCTGGTAAGTAAAGTATTAAATATTATTTTTATACAAACCATTGCAGCTCATTGGGACTGATCTGCCTAATAATAAAATAACTTATAATTTTAATATTACTTTTAATATTACTTATAATTTAATAAAAATGAATTGTGCCATACAAAAAATCCCACAAATTGATCAGTACATGAAAAACAAATTATAGTACATGATTCCCTCTCCCAAGTTTGTTATACACAATATAGTAAGATGCTAAAAAAATTATAAATAATTACAGAAGTGGACTACAACCCTGGCAAATCAAGCTACCATCCAATCCAAGATGCATGTTGGGCGAAAGACAAACCGGTACCATATCTAGCATTGGCTAAAACATTGGAAATTATTGAAGCTACATCAGCTCGGTTGAAAATGATTGAGATATTGAGTAATTACTTCAGGTCGGTGATGGCTTTGACTCCTGATGATCTGTTGCCGAGTGTATATTTGTGCTTGAACCAGTTGGGACCTGCTTATGAGAGCTTGGAATTAGGTATGTTTTATTGAGTGATATTGTTTTTGGTATATTTGAATAGATTAATTGTATTTACCAGTTTTTTTGTGATGTAATATTTTTTTAGCTTCATGTACTAATATGTCTTGGGATATGTCCCACAAATATTAGTGTAAGCACTTACTGTTAAGATATTCCTATTACCCAGTAAGACACTTTTGTTTATTAACATTTCTGCGTGTTAAATGGCGAAATTTATTGCCGCGTTTTGCCTCATAAAAATCTTCTATGAATATGAAAAAGAATATCTAGTTGCTGCCTTCACTTCTTCCCTGTTTTAATTATGAAAAACAAACAAATAAATACATACATAATACCACTTATCCCCCCCACCAGGCATAGCGGAGACGTACCTGATGAAGGCCATAGGGCAGTCGACGGGGCGCTCGCTGGCGCAGACGCGCGCGGCAGCGGCGCGCGCCGGCGACCTGGGCGCGGTGGCGGAGGCGGCGCGCGCCACGCAGCGCACCATGTTCGCGCCGCCGCCGCTGCGCGTGCGCGCCGTGTTCGCCGCGCTCAAGGACGTCGCCGCCATGACAGGTCACACTCCCTAGTGTATAACGTGCGGAACTATGGCGCGCGCGGGCGACCTGGGCGCGGTGGCGGAGGCGGCGCGCGCCACGCAGCGCACCATGTTCGCGCCGCCGCCGCTGCGCGTGCGCGCCGTGTTCGCCGCGCTCAAGGACGTCGCCGCCATGACAGGTCACACTCCCTAGTGTATAACGTGCGGAACTATGGCGCGCGCGGGCGACCTGGGCGCGGTGGCGGAGGCGGCGCGCGCCACGCAGCGCACCATGTTCGCGCCGCCGCCGCTGCGCGTGCGCGCCGTGTTCGCCGCGCTCAAGGACGTCGCCGCCATGACAGGTCACACTCCCTAGTGTATAACGTGCGGAACTATGGCGCGCGCGGGCGACCTGGGCGCGGTGGCGGAGGCGGCGCGCGCCACGCAGCGCACCATGTTCGCGCCGCCGCCGCTGCGCGTGCGCGCCGTGTTCGCCGCGCTCAAGGACGTCGCCGCCATGACAGGTCACACTCCCTAGTGTATAACGTGCGGAACTATGGCGCGCGCGGGCGACCTGGGCGCGGTGGCGGAGGCGGCGCGCGCCACGCAGCGCACCATGTTCGCGCCGCCGCCGCTGCGCGTGCGCGCCTTGTTCGCCGCGCTCAAGGACGTCGCCGCCATGACAGGTCACACTCCCTAGTGTATAACGTGCGGAACTATGGCGCGCGCGGGCGACCTGGGCGCGGTGGCGGAGGCGGCGCGCGCCACGCAGCGCACCATGTTCGCGCCGCCGCCGCTGCGCGTGCGCGCCGTGTTCGCCGCGCTCAAGGACGTCGCCGCCATGACAGGTCACACTCCCTAGTGTATAACGTGCGGAACTATGGCGCGCGCGGGCGACCTGGGCGCGGTGGCGGAGGCGGCGCGCGCCACGCAGCGCACCATGTTCGCGCCGCCGCCGCTGCGCGTGCGCGCCGTGTTCGCCGCGCTCAAGGACGTCGCCGCCATGACAGGTCACACTCCCTAGTGTATAACGTGCGGAACTATGGCGCGCGCGGGCGACCTGGGCGCGGTGGCGGAGGCGGCGCGCGCCACGCAGCGCACCATGTTCGCGCCGCCGCCGCTGCGCGTGCGCGCCGTGTTCGCCGCGCTCAAGGACGTCGCCGCCATGACAGGTCACACTCCCTAGTGTATAACGTGCGGAACTATGGCGCGCGCGGGCGACCTGGGCGCGGTGGCGGAGGCGGCGCGCGCCACGCAGCGCACCATGTTCGCGCCGCCGCCGCTGCGCGTGCTGTTATACCCGGACCCTGCAAGTATATTTGCGGATCCCTAGACTGACGCTGCCGCGTCAGCAATATTGCCGAATGCTTTAATATTATAATTACTTATTACTTTCAGTCTCCATCCCATTGTCTTAGAGAAAGGTTGCCTAAGATTTATAATTTCTATTTCAAGTGTTTATATACTATTTCTATAAAATACTATTTCTCTACTATTTAATTTTAATAAATAAAGTGTAATTAAAATAAATCTTTTTTTTAAAAACACGAAACAAATTCGCGTTATAACATTTTGGTGGCAGCGGAAAGGGATTTACGAAAATACAAATCCCTGGAACGTCTTTGTGAACATTTATAAAGAGTGAAAAGTGTAATTAATAAACTATTTGTGAATATTTGTTACGAGAATCGTGGGCCGTTTTGCTTCCCAAGTCGCATCACACCTGTAGTAACCTGATATGGCGCTTATCTGGACCACCGTGGCGTTCTACGTTATGTGAGTCTGGCTTTAGATACAAATTCCATTATAAATATTTTAAAAGGGCATTAAAATCGATTTAAATTTAATTTCAATATTTTTTATTTTTTATTTTGTGTAATGAATATATAAACATGTTTTTATCAGTTATTATTGTGTTAAATAAGTTTCTTATTTCATGTGTATACGTATTAGCCGCAACGTAATTTAATTTTATAAGTTAATTTTATTTATTTTTTTATTATATTTGTTCATAACTATGGCGGAATCTAAAGTGCCCAAAATTATTAAGAGCGATTCGTTACAAGTTCCACATCCTATAGACTTGCCGTCTGAATCGGAGGATGATAGACCATTAAATTCTTTAGAACAAAAGAAACAAAAAGGAAAGAAAACTCCTTCAATACCAGAGATGGATTTAAATATTCTATTAAAATTTATAAAATCATATGATGGATGTAGGGAGACGTTAAATTCATTTATTATAAATTGTAATAATGCTTTCGACTTAGCTTCCGACTGGCAAAAGCCAATTTTGTTCAAGTTCATTTTAAGTCAATTATCGGGAAAAGCTGAAGCAATTTGTTCCATAAAAGACTTTTTGTCTTGGGAACAACTTAAAGAATTTCTAAAAACACAATTTAGCCAAAGAAAACATTACACACATTTACTCACTGAACTGCAAGAATGTAAACAAGAGCCTAATGAAAATGTTAGTCAATTTTCTCTACGAATCGAAACTTGCTTATCACAATTACTGACAGAAATATCATTAAATTCGACAAAAGTAAAAGAAATCCCAGGCCGAGTAGCGGCAATGGAGGATCTCGCCCTCCATCATTTCACAATGGGCCTACACCCTAGAATTTCCAACTTTGTTAGGTGTAGGACACCTAAAAACTTAAATGAAGCAATAAATATAGCTATTTCCGAAGAGCGTGTGCATCAAAATCTTTTTAAAAGAAATGATATGGTGACTAGGTTTAGTAAACCATTACAACCCCGACGACAAGTTGTTAACTTAAATAATTCCATGCAAAAATCCTTTGAACCTTCTCGACCGACTTCTAGAATTCCATATCAATCTACTTCGAAAGTCTGTAATTATTGCAAAAACATTGGTCATACAATAGAAAACTGTAGAAAACGAGAGTATAACAATCGACGCTATGGCAAATCGTCCTTTTCTAGACCACAACAAAGTGTAAATTATTCTCAAGCTATGTCGGATAATGGTCGCGACGAAGTCGATGACATAAAAAACTAGGTGATGTCTCACATCGGTGTCGTGTGAGACACCAAAGAAATAAAACTGGCACCAACTCTTCGTATAACCTTACTAAATCCACTGTATCTTTTAAGCCCACTGAATCCTCTGAATCCACTGAATCCGCTGTATCCGCTGTATCCGCTGAATCCGCTGTATCCGCTGTATCCGCTGTATCCGCTGAATCCGCTCTATCCGCTGTATCCGCTGTATCCGCTGAATCCTCTGTATCCACTGAGTCTGCGCAGTTAGCGAAGTCCACTGTTTCTCGAAATGCAAGCGTTATTGAGCCTCATTTGGCTTCGATATCTTCCAAAATCAATGAATCTGTTAAACCGATTCAAACCACTGTATCCACTGAGTCTATATCTGTTGCTAAATCTGAGATGGAAATTTTTGAAATTACTTCTGATCCAACTAAAATACTATTACCGCATATTCAAGTTCAAACGTCTGTATCTAACACGCCATTATCATTATTAATTGACTCTGGTTCATCAATAAGTCTAATTAAATTTAACTGTATTCAAAATACGCCGAAACTCAGAACTGAAATTATAAATTTGAAAGGCATTGACCCCACAGAAGAGTGCACTCAAACAATGGGACACTTTAATCTTAAACTTTATTTATCTAATTCTCCACGAAAGTTTATAACTCATAAATTTCATTTAATAAAAAATATTAACTTACCTTATGACGGAATAATTGGTTCTGATATGTTAGATAATTTTAAATGCACCATAGATTATAATAAAGATATTTTAAAAATAGACGATGAAGATATTAAACTTCAATTTCGTGTACCTACCTACATCATTCCTCCTAGATCTGAAATGATAATTGAATGCTCTGTAAAAAATCCCGAAATTACCGAAGGTTTCATCTTAGATCAAAATATTTCTGATACGTTACTAGTGGCGAACTGTTTTGTTAGAGTAAAAGATAATAATAGAATTAATATTTCCATCATTAATACGTCAGAATCTTCTGTTACTCTTAATTCAAATCTCAATTTAGTAATTATTTCTAAGTCAAATTCACTTGTTCCGAAAGATGCTCATTCTATTAACTATACTAATTGCTCAAAAGAATATGATACATATTATAGAACTAAATCTATACTAGATCAACTTCGAATATCTCATCTTAACTCTGAGGAAAAGGATGCTCTCTTTGAAATATGCTCCGAATATTCTGATATATTCCATTTACCCGGAGAATTATTAACTTATACTACCGCTATTAAACACGAAATAAAAACTAATTCAGATGTTCCAATTCATACTAAGTCTTATCGATTCCCTGAAGTACATAAAGAAGAAGTAAGAAAACAAACTAATATAATGTTAGAACAGGGTATAATTCAGCCTTCTAATTCTCCGTGGTCATCACCTATTTGGATAGTGCCAAAAAAATTAGATGCTTCTGGTCAACAAAAGTGGCGAGTAGTAATAGATTATCGAAAACTAAACGAGGTAACCATAGGTGACACTTATCCAATCCCTCAGATTAGCGAAATATTAGATCAACTTGGGAACAGTAAGTATTTTTCTACCCTGGACTTAGCTTCAGGTTTCCATCAAATTCCTCTTGACCCAGCTGACGCAGCCAAAACAGCTTTTAATATTCCCCAAGGTCATTATGAATTTACTCGTATGCCGTTTGGGCTTAAGAATGCCCCAGCCACATTCCAACGCTTAATGAACACTGCTCTTTCCGGACTACAAGGTATCAGATGTTTCGTTTACTTAGACGACATTGTTATTTATTCCCACAATTTACAAACTCAAATAGAAAATTTAAAATTAGTTTTCCAAAAATTACGGGAATTCAATCTTAAGCTACAACCAGACAAGTGCGAGTTCTTAAGAAGAGAGGTAGGATATTTAGGACACGTAATTACTGAGGAAGGAGTAAAACCTAACCCGGATAAGATAAAAGCAGTAACTCAGTTCTCGACACCATCCTCACCTAAAGATATTAAATCATTTTTAGGCCTCGTCTCATATTATCGGCGTTTTATTCCAGATTTTTCTAAAATTGCCAAACCCTTAACTTCTCTGCTTCGTAAAGACACAGTATTTAAGTGGGAGAATCAACAACAACTCGCTTTTGATACCTTAAAACGTAAATTAACTACAACTCCAATACTCTGCTATCCAGACTTTACAAAACCCTTTATTCTGACATGCGACGCGTCAAATTATTCCATTGCTGCAGTTCTATCTCAAGGTTTAATCGGTAAAGATAAACCTATTGCTTTTGCTTCGCGCACTTTAAATAAAAGTGAAAGTAATTACAGTACAACGGAAAAGGAGTTATTAGCTATTATTTTTGGTTGTAAAACATTTCGTCCATATCTATACGGCAGAAAATTCCAAATCGTTACCGATCACAGACCTCTAAAGTGGTTATTTAATCATAAAGATCCAAGTAGTAAGCTTCAAAGATGGCGATTAAAACTTGAAGAGTTTGAGTATGAAATTATATATCGTAAAGGAAAACTAAACTCTGTTGCAGACGCGCTCTCTCGTTACCCTGTCAATCCAATATATCCTGAAAAACCTAGTACTGACGATCATTCTAATTCTCTTGACTCAATCACTGATTTCGGGAACATAAATTTAAGTCCACAAAGTAATGACCTTAATCTTGATTTTAATGATCTTGAAATCCCATCCTTACAACCCTCTCCTGAGGTTGATCCATTATTAATTCCTCCAATTGAAAATACTTCTATTCAAGGTGGTACTCCTCTATTGGCTGAACAACCTTCAGTCCCTAATCCTGCTATTTTCAATCCTTCTATTGAAATTATTGATCTTCCAAATCCAGAAAATCAAAGCAAACCTGATGACATTAATCTTGAATCTTTAATTCCTACTATTTCTACAGAACATGTAAATCCTTCTATATCTAATAATGATAATGAAATAACACAAAATCCTTCTTCTATATTAAATAACTCTGGAAATAATATTTCCACTGATACTGTAAAACATAATGTCGAATATTCTAAATTCCTTAAGGAAATTGCTTCTAAATCTATACAATATGATACTAAAATTATTGAAAGAAATGAATCCCTTCTTAAAACTAGCTGTAAAATTGTTTTAATTCCAAGTTCTATAGATTTAGATGAATCTAACGCTTACATTCAAGAAATAATGAATAATATAGAAAATTTTAATGAAATTATGTATTGCGAAAAACAACTACACTCTTTTAATAAAGTGTTGTTAAACAATAAGGATATTTATTTAATTTATACGAAAGTTCATCACTTCGATGAATGCACATACGCGGAAATCTTCCATACTCTAAAAAATATAAAATCTTATTTATTACAGAATTATACTAATATAACTGAAATTGCTATTTCAGATTTCAAAAACCCATTTGAAAATAATTCATTTATCAAAATATATAATATCCTCACTTATTTATTTCACAATACTAATATTACCATAAACATATACCATGATAATATAATATATCCCGCTGTTAGTGAAATAAAGAAAATTCTACGAGAAAACCATGACTTACCAATTGCTGGACATTTAGGCTCGGTTAGGATGCTTAAACGCATTCAGGAGAAGTATTATTGGAAGGGTATGAGACATGATGTGGAAAATTATGTTAAAACTTGTTCTCTCTGTCAAGAAAATAAAGCTCTTCGGAAAACCAATAGAGCGCCAATGCAAATAACTACGACATCCAATGCCCCTTTTCAAAGGGTAGCTTTAGATATTGTGGGTCCCTTGCCAGAATCGGGCACTGCTAAATTAAAATACATAATGACACTTCAAGACGACCTTACAAAATTTTGTGCTGCTTACCCACTACGTGGTGTTTCAGCAGAAGAGACAAGCGATTGTCTTTTGCATTTCATTTCTATGTTCGGTATTCCAAAAATGATTTTAACTGATCAAGGTACTAACTTTACTGCAGAACTATTTAAAAAGACATGTGAATTTTTAAAAATTAAACAACTTTGGTCGACACCGTATCATCCGCAAACTCAAGGTGCTCTGGAAAGGTCTCATTCCACCCTTAAAGAGTACCTAAAATCTTATGTTAATGAAAATCAAGACAACTGGCCTCGTTATGTATTCACTGCAATGTTAGCCTACAATACCGCAGTACATTGCACAACACATTATACTCCTTATGAGTTGGTTTTTGGCCATAAAGCTTTTATACCTGATTCAATTTACGATGAAGTACCGTATGTCACTTATCCTGATTATGTAAAAATGTTACAACATAGACTTAAGTTCTCGCGTCAAAAGGCTCTCGAATATATATGTAAGTCCAAGGAGACTTCAAAAACATATTATGATCAACGATCCAGGAAGGTTCAATACAAAGTGGGTCAATATGTGTACCTGAAAAATCATTTAAGACTCCGAAAAGCCTTATCTCCTATATGGAAGGGTCCTTTTAAGATAGTAAAGATTCACGGAAACAACACCTTGTCATTACTAATTAATAGGAGACATATAAAACATCATTATGATGAGGTTAAGCCAGCAAGTGATGTCGATAACCATGCGAGTTCCTAAAATCTTAACTAAACTAGTATTATATTTAGTCATCAGTAATTAGCTACTATTTTTAGTTTTATTGCTATTGTTTTATTTCTTTGCAGTCACGCATTGTGCAGTCGTTACAAGGTGATAGCAACTTCAAGTTTCGTTCAACCAATTTCTTCGAGTTCAGGGATATATTTTGACTATTTGGGAAAATTAAAAATTATTAATGGTCATCTCAATGTCGTAATACCGATGAATATCGCAAACATTAGATTACATATTGATAATATTAATTCTGTTCTGGGAACAGTTAGATATCTTTGCAAATCCTCAGAAATAATTAATACGGAATGTCATAACATGTTAGAGCCCTTAACTACTCGATATCGAGAAATAAGTCAGCAATATTCTTCTATTTCCCATTTACTTGAAAATAGAACAAAACGTGGTGCATGGATTGGGGGTGTAGGAACTGTATTTAAACATATTTTTGGCACTTTAGACGAAGACGATGCTATTAAATACGATAATGCTATAACTGTTGTGCAAAATAATAATAAAGAACTAGCTTCATTAATTAAACAAAATATTCTAGTTACATCATCAGTAATCTCGTCTTATAATCATTCTTTACATAAACTAAAGATTAATGAAGATAGTTTAAATGAAGCTGTTGACAAGCTCTCTGTATCTATGAAAAACGTTACCGTTATTTCAAATAAATTAATTCAAATTTCGGAAATAAATTCTATATTAAATAATTTAGAATCTTCAATTCTTGCTTTATCCTTTCAATTAGAGGATCTTATTAATGCTTGTCTGTTTTGTAGTATGAATGTACTTCATCCTTCCATCATAACTCCAAGTCAGTTATTTCAAGAGCTTGCCGACAACCATAGATATTTACCAAATGGTCTTGAATTAGGTGTAAGTTTAGATTTAAGTTCAATGCATTCTATTATGAATATATCTAAGTTAATTTGTTATTATTTAAATTATAAGGTAATATTTGTGTTACAAATACCTTTAGTTACTTCTCAGGAATTTTATTTGTACCATAATATTCCATTGCCCGTACCTCATAACGTTAGTAAGCCAGACTCATTCACTTTGGTAATACCAGGCAGTAAATATACAGCTATAACCAAGGACAAGATCCAGTACACTAATATTGACTCTCTCGAAGTGTGTAAAAGTGTAAACTCCCAGAACTATATATGCTACGTCATGAACGTTTTGTCGGTAAACGCAAATCCATCTTGTGAAAGTGAACTACTATCAAAAGTGATAAAAAATCTACCAGTGCAGTGTAAAACGGAATTTCTTAAAGGTGATTTAGATATTTGGAAAAATTTAATGAATAATAAGTGGATTTTCGTACAATCTCATTCTGTTAAATTATCTATAGATTGTATTAACTCTGAGTTAGTGGAAGAAAATATTCATGGTATTGGTGTACTTACTTTACCCAAATATTGTGTAGCCTATTGTAAAAATACAAAATTGTATGCTAATAATAATTTTGTAAACATTACTGCACCTTTATCAAGTTTTTCTAATTTTAATTTAATAAATGATCCTTGTTGCAATGTAAACACATTTAAAGAAAGTGTAAGTAATGTGCCACATATTACTTTACAGGATTTAGATACAAAAAATATCGATGTTAACTACAATGAAATCATTAAATCTTTTGAAAAGAACCTTGATAAAATAATAAATGAACCACATATAATAAAATATGGAGCTCATTACTCTGTTTTAACTATTTTAATTATAATTACTATTATTTGTTATATTATATTTAAATTATATTCTAAGTTGTACAAATCTAACAGCAGCCTTTCCCATTCAAACTCTTTCAAATCCCAGAGTCAACCTCTTCCAAGTCGCCTACAGTTCTTTTGGAAGTAAATGAAGCTGAAAGACAGACTGACAAGACTTCTGAAATAATTTCACCTGCTAAACTTAGAATCAATGTTTAAAATGAAAAAGAATTATAATCATTTATTGTACATAAACTTCTAAAAAAGTAGAAGTTTATTTCTTTAAAGGGGGAGGTGTTATACCCGGACCCTGCAAGTATATTTGCGGATCCCTAGACTGACGCTGCCGCGTCAGCAATATTGCCGAATGCTTTAATATTATAATTACTTATTACTTTCAGTCTCCATCCCATTGTCTTAGAGAAAGGTATGCCTAAGATTTATAATTTCTATTTCAAGTGTTTATATACTATTTCTATAAAATACTATTTCTCTACTATTTCATTTTAATAAATAAAGTGTAATTAAAATAAATCTTTTTTTTAAAAACACGAAACAAATTCGCGTTATAACAGTGCGCGCCGTGTTCGCCGCGCTCAAGGACGTCGCCGCCATGACAGGTCACACTCCCTAGTGTATAACGTGCGGAACTATGGCGCGCGCGGGCGACCTGGGCGCGGTGGCGGAGGCGGCGCGCGCCACGCAGCGCACCATGTTCGCGCCGCCGCCGCTGCGCGTGCGCGCCGTGTTCGCCGCGCTCAAGGACGTCGCCGCCATGACAGGTCACACTCCCTAGTGTATAACGTGCGGAACTATGGCGCGCGCGGGCGACCTGGGCGCGGTGGCGGAGGCGGCGCGCGCCACGCAGCGCACCATGTTCGCGCCGCCGCCGCTGCGCGTGCGCGCCGTGTTCGCCGCGCTCAAGGACGTCGCCGCCATGACAGGTCACACTCCCTAGTGTATAACGTGCGGAACTATGGCGCGCGCGGGCGACCTGGGCGCGGTGGCGGAGGCGGCGCGCGCCACGCAGCGCACCATGTTCGCGCCGCCGCCGCTGCGCGTGCGCGCCGTGTTCGCCGCGCTCAAGGACGTCGCCGCCATGACAGGTCACACTCCCTAGTGTATAACGTGCGGAACTATGGCGCGCGCGGGCGACCTGGGCGCGGTGGCGGAGGCGGCGCGCGCCACGCAGCGCACCATGTTCGCGCCGCCGCCGCTGCGCGTGCGCGCCGTGTTCGCCGCGCTCAAGGACGTCGCCGCCATGACAGGTCACACTCCCTAGTGTATAACGTGCGGAACTATGGCGCGCGCGGGCGACCTGGGCGCGGTGGCGGAGGCGGCGCGCGCCACGCAGCGCACCATGTTCGCGCCGCCGCCGCTGCGCGTGCGCGACCGGTTGTGGGTTCGATTCCCACACGAAGAAATCAAATATTTAATATTTTTATTTCTTCATTCTAGTAACGGGGTAAAGCACGGCGTTCAGTTCTGTCACTTAGCACGCAATGCTTACAGAATTCAACGAAAATTGAATTGAGGAACGGAATATAAACAAATAAATTAAATAAATCAGCTTCATACTGTATCCCACACACAGCAAAATAGGCAGAGAGCGCCTAGTGTTAAGACACACCATTCCCCACCGTCCGCCGAATTCTGGAAGCATTATGTGTTGAGTGACGGATCTCAACGCTGTGCTTTGCTTTAACTCAAGAGCAAATAAATTTAAACTTTATTTTGTTTATAGTTACATTTTGTGCCCCTGCCCCATGACTGGTCTCAACTCAGGAGCGGAATGTGTTAATGGAAATGAAATGTCTTCACACTAAATTCCAAGGTTCCCTCTACGCAACTATGTGCAGGATACAGCGTGACGCTAAAAACATATATATACTAATATGCTATACACCTCTTCTTTGACACATGAATATTATTCATCGGTCAAGGAAGAGCTGAGCCAGATGGGCCATATTTATCCCAGAATAATTTGATCCCCCACCACATAGTTATTGAAAACATACTGTGTATTTTTGCAAATTTTGACAAAAAAAAAGAAAATGTTATTTATTTTTTATAGGACAAGCATCAGTTAATAAAAAAAATCCAGAAAATACAATCTTTGTACGTCGCTTGCAGGCATTCAGAGGCGCGATATCTCATAAGGTAAGTATTTTTTTTATCAGTATCGCGCACATAGCGGGCCTAGCAGGGTGAACCTTTATTATTTATAAAATCAGCTTCACACACTTAACACTGTATCCCTCGGTGGGCAGAGGGAATTTAGTGTTAAGACATTTCGTTCTGGAGGCATTGCGTGTTGAGTGGCGGAACGCAACGCTGCGTTTTTGCATCTATACCAGAGCGATGACAAATGAAAATATAAACGTAAATAAATATTTCACAACCACTCTATTTTACAGTCACACGTTGTGCCCCTGCGCTACGACTGGCCTCTTTATTTTTTATTAAAGTTTAAATTACGATGTACAGATCACTAGAAGGCAAGCTGCGTATCGGCCTCGCGGAGCAGTCGCTGCTGCAGGCGCTGGCTTCTGCTGCTGCTGCTTCTGACATTACCAGTGGTGCCATTACTGCATCTAATATGGATTCTTTTAAGGTTAATTGCTTATTTTTTATACTATTGTTTTTGTATATATAGCGTATACGTTAGATTATAAACGCTGATGTTGTGGTGTTCCTTCTTGATTTATTTTTATTTCTTTGTTCTGGTAAAAAAGTAGCGGTGTTGTGTTCATTCAATAGGCAGTGTCTTTAAAATAGAGCAGTGTATGCAGAATTAAGTTTTAGAGTTAAGTTTAAGAATTAACAAAACTTTCTTTCGTTTTCCCGTGGAATATCGCTTGAAGTTGAAAATAAAATGAAAAAAAAATGAATGATTGCATTACAATTATATACAATTTTTTTTAAATAATGTGCAATAAAAATTTATTTTGTATGATATTTATTGAAGAATGAAAGAAAGATGAATGTCGTGGAGATGCGATCTTTTCGTAGGGTATGCGGAGTCAGCTTAGCTGATCGAATCCGCAATGAAGAGGTACACAGAATGGCAGGTACTAGCGAAGATGTTACGGTGAGAATGAAGAAGAACGTGCTCAGGTGGTTTGGGCACGTCGAACGAATGAGTGACGAAAGAATGGTAAAAAAGATTTATGATGGAAAAGTGAGCAGTAAAAGAGGTAGGGGGAGACCTCGGTGGACCTTCGAAAACACAGTATCAAAGATACTGGAGGAAGGTCACGTAAAAAGCATGAGGACCCCCCGGAGGGCATGTATGAAGAGGTTGATGACAGTGGACGAGGCGAAAGAGGTACGTAGAGACCGTAGCGTTTGGCGCTCCGTTCTCTCTGACTACCCTGCTAGGGATAAAGCGGGAAGCTAAGTTAAGTTATATTGTTTGTACGACCAACCGCTTAGGCACTAGCGGAGGAGTACGCGCTGATCGTGAAGTCGACGTACTGCGCGTGCCCCGACTACGGCGCGCTGCTGCGCGCGCTGCGGGCGCACGGCGCGCGCGCGCTGCCGGCGCACTGCCGCCTCGCGCCCGGCGTGCCGCTCAAGCCCATGCTGGCGCACCCCACGCGCGGCGTCGCTGAAGTACTCGCGCGGTCGGTGCTCCTGATTTTAACATGCTATTCCACACTTAACAAAGATACATACTTATTAAGAAAACATATAAAAACTTGCAACGGAAAACGAATTCTAATTTCCATAAAAATGCGGGTTCAAATCCCGATACGTTCAAATGGTACAACCGTTTTCTTAATAAGTAAAGCTTTTTAACTTTTTACTACAAGTATTTATGCATCGATTTCGCTTGACTTTGTATGAAATTCGCTGCGTAATGTAAACCTACCTTGTAGATAGAATAAAACGTAAAACTGAAATAAAAAAAACAGGGAATATTTAGTTTTTAATAACGTTAATACAGTAAATTAAAAACTATTAATTACAAAAAAAAAATTAAACTCCACGGCTAATTCCATTTAATATTAAAACATTCCATTTTCGTTTCATTCCACCAATTTTTTTTCAATCATTGCGTAATGAGTAACGGAACTGAACGCCGCACTTTATCTTATAATTAAAGCATAGAAATCTAATCCGCAACTTTTTTTTTTTAAGTAAAAAGGAAATGTATCAACACTAAATTCTCTTGGCCTAATGTAGCGCTGCTATAAAAATGCATTATTATATCCGAATGTTTACTAAATGAAGTTAATTACCCAACAATCAACAGTTTCGACAAAGAAGATTTTACATGCGAATACAAATATGACGGTGAACGTGCGCAGATACACGTGCCTGCCAAGAAAAATGAAAACGCAGAAGAAGAGAGTGGAGAAAGCGGACCAGACCTCGCACGTGCCTCCATCTTCAGCCGCAACCAGGAGAATAACACTAGGTAATTTAGACAGCTTAAACTATATTTGACAGCTTGGACTATACTGACTATTTTGTGGTATATCTTTTTTATCTTCACGCTGCATCTTTCATATAACAGCGTAGTAGTGGTAGTCCCTCAAATATTTGGAATTATCGGAGGTCGAACCCACTACCGTTTGCATTCTTACGACAACGACTCTATTCTTACCTCTACAAATATCAGCTCGTAGGCTATGATACAATATGACATTTTTGTTGAAATCACAATAGAAATATTTTTGGACATATTCGAAGCTCGTTCGTGGCACAAGAACACAAGCGTGTGACACAACCCGTGTGTGTCAACGCACGCGTTGTATCAAACGCAATAGGTTGTCGATATTTACACCAGGAAATCTGGTAACGAGGCAAAGCGCTGCGTTAAGTTCCGCCACCCAACACGGTAATATTTCTAGAAGTTTAATTCCGCAGAAAATGGGAAACGTTAAATTAAAACGGACTATCTTAACACTAGGTGTGGGCGTCCGAGAGGGACTGACATAGCAAGGCACTTGCATATGACATAGTTCCTAGGCCGGCGCGTAACGTGACCAAACCTCAGGCGACGCTCTTGGAGCTTATCCGCTACGTCACGGACTCCGAGACTACCTCGAATGAATGTGTTGCGTGTGCGGTCAGACTGTGTTACGCCGCACATCCACCTCAGCATCTTCATTCATACAGCATGAGCCTAAAAAAAATATTATACATATGTATAATTGTGTGTTCTTGTAAATACCAAGATGTGTTAAAAAAATAAGAAATATATTAAGGTCTTTGATTTTCACGATAATTACATATTTTAAATGGAACTATATAATCGAATTATTCGCATACACAGCAAAGTGTTCGAAACGTCTGTCTCCAAAATTGTATAATACTAAATATATCCACAATTAATTCGGTTGAATAGTTTTATAAGAAATATATTTTATTATTGTGTTCTAGTAAATACCCAGATGTGTTAGCGCGTCTGCCGGCGCTGCTGAAGCCCACCGTCACCAGCTGCGTGCTGGACTGCGAGGCTGTGGCGTACGACACTGTCGCAAAGCAGATATTGCCTTTCCAAGTACGGATTAAATATTTTGTAATGTTTTTAAATTATAGTGATTGATATGCTGAAAAAAATCTTTGTTTCACAGCTTCACGCTGTATCCCGCACAGGCAGAGGGAATCTTATGTTAAGACACTCCATTGTCATGAAAACATTTCTGTTCGTCGCTTTCAGTCGAATTCTGGAGGCATTGCGTGCTGTGTCGCAACTCAACGCCACACTATTTATTACTTCGACACCAGAGCGAAGAAATAAAAATATTAAATATTTTATTCCCTCGAGTGGGAATTGAACCCACGGCCTGTCACATTTACAGTCACACGCTTGTACCCTACGCCATGACTGAATTCAAAAAATTGTTTCATATATTTGCTTGTATTAAATGATAAATTCAGATTTTCACTTGCTGCTCAATTTTTTTTCTTTGATAGTTAAATTTAACACAAATTTTTGTTAATTTAAACCCTGGTAATTTAAAATCCATGGTCATGGCTTACTTTATATTTTTTATATGACTCTCTTTGTCTTTACATTATTATTTTTTTATAAGAAAAATCGCGGTTCCGAGTTCCGCTACTCAACAGAGTAAAATGAATACTTATAACAATCTCGCAGGTGCTCTCAACCCGCAAACGCAAGGACGCGTCGGCGCAACAGATCACGGTGCAAGTGTGCGTGTTCATGTTCGACCTGCTCTACCTCAACGGGGAGGCGCTCGTGCAGGACACGCTGGAGACGCGGCGAGGCCTGCTGAGGGAACATTTCAATGAAGTCGCAGGTACACGATATATATATGTGTATGTGTTTGTGTACACCTCAGTTTACATACATGTGTGTGTGTGTGTTCCCCTGACTTTTTGTATCTAAGATAAGCTTTGTCTTTTGTTTAAATTCTATAATATCTGTTGACAAATCGACACTAACATGACATGATTTCCAGGTGAATGGCAGTTCGCAATGGGCAAGGACTGCAGCTCTCCCGATGAGGTGCAGGTGTTGCTGCAGGAGGCCGTGACAGGAGCATGCGAGGGTCTGATGGTGAAGGCACTGAGGGGACCCGCCTCGCGATATGATATTGCACGACGGTCGCATAACTGGCTGAAGGTTTGCTTCTTTTTTTTAAATATGGTAGGAGAATGATTTTTGGTAATACTATTGTAAATATTACTATTGCGGACGAGGTAGCCAGTTATTTATACAGGTGTTGTGCGATCGACGGAACGAACGGACGGAACAAAATCGGATTCTTGAAGAAAATTATCGAATACAGCCCAAGTATAGCGTAATGGTACGCCTTTTGTATAATGTAATATTTCAAAACGATCAGATTATAAATATTGGAAATAATGTGGAAACAAAATTGTTTTTAAATAAGCTAAATTTTATCAAATCTTTTAAGGGCTGTAGCGAAAAAAAATGGTGTATATTTTTCTTCAGAAGTAATTTTAAAAAGTACTAGTATTAGTATATTTTAAGAAGTTTCATAGGCGCGGCTCAATGACAACATGTTAAAAATATACTATAATAATGAAACAGTAAAAAAAATTTATTCTTATTACGAGAATTGACTATATTTAAATCGAATTTTTACATATTTACATAAGTACTAATATAATGTTTATTGAGTACAAATAATTCGATATTGTAAAGCTATCCTAGTAAAGGCCGTGAATTGACTAATGCATATGGATGGTGGTTATAATTAACTTTCATACACTCTGGGAAGAATATTTCACAAATGATTTTTTGTACTGTCTACTTCCAAAACTAAGTTGTTAGAATTGTCTTCCACTTTCATCCAAAACAGCTGTATGGAATTAGATGAAACTTTACTGTTATATAGCTTATACATCAGAATAATATATGCATTACAATTACGTTTATAAACTTATAAAAATCTTTAATATAGTGACTCGGGCGGGTTCGAGTTCGCCTCTTATTTACCGTTCAAACACCCAAATCTTATACTTGATTCTCATAAAACATAAAATATATATATACTATTATTTGGCTAAACTGTAAACCAACAATAAAAAAATAACCTCTAATTTTTGTTAACAGTTAAAAAAAGACTACCTAGATGGCGTCGGCGACACAATAGACGCAGTGGTCGTAGGAGCGTACCTCGGGAAAGGGAAACGGGCGGGCAAGTTTGGCGGCTTCCTACTTGCTTGCAGGGAACCTCAAAATGATACGTACCAGGCTCTCTGCAAGCTCGGCACCGGCTTCTCTGATGAGGATCTGGAGAAGTTCACCCAGGAGTTGGAGAAGCACCGCATTGATGGTCCTCGGTCGTACTATGAGGTCGATTCGAGTCATGAGCCAGACGTGTGGTTGTCCGCGGCGGTGGTGTGGGAGCTGAGGTGCGCTGATCTGTCGTTATCGCCGGTTCATAGAGCTGGCGTGGGAATCGTAGCGCCGGATAGGGGGATATCATTGCGGTTTCCTAGGTTTGTATTTTTAATATTGTTACTTTCAATTTAATTATTCCTATCCATATCTATCTATTATTATAAATGTGAAAGTTTAGGATTGATGTTTACATGTTCCTCTTTCAACCAATAACTAATGAACTACTTTAGATGAAACTTCACAGTCATTACTGTTACACATGCTACGATTTAAATGACCTCACTAACTTCAGTTCAAAAATTATGTTGTTAATTTTTGTATGTAATATACTAAAACAAAATGAACTTTAACATATTAACTAATAACCACATAGCATTTAAAAGTTAAATTTATATTTTAATTATTTTAAGGCAATGTTCAATGTAACAATATGTACAGGTTTATCCGCGTCCGCGATGACAAAACTCCTGAACAAGCGACATCTGCACAACAAATAGCGGAGTTGTACCTCGCACAGGACACCGTTAAAAACACAAATGTCAAATCCGCACCCGTCGACGACTTCTACTAAATTATAGCTATATTCAAGAGGGGCACCAGTTACATATAGCTATACACGTTTAAAATACATATATTTATTGTTGTGTAATTGAGTATTTTGTATATTGTTAAAGAGAGAAATATATATTTTTTATTATTATTTGAACTCTTGATTTGAATATAATTAAACGTAACGTTTAATTCTTTGTAATGTGATCCATCGTGTAATTATTCACAATATTAATCTTTGTATTAGTACTATAATTATTTTCGAGTTTTGTACTTATAAGAGATGGAGCATTACAGTTTGTTACAAATATCGTATTGTCTAAATGTATTTGAAACGGCAACCATGGAGAAACCACTCAGTAAGGTAATGTGTAAAATGAAAATATTAAAGTTTAATTGAAATTTATTTTTTATTCTATATTTTCTTTTTATCGTTAATTGTCAATCACATGTATGTATAATAAAATATTATTTAAAAAGTGTTTATTAAGGGACTGGTCCCTACTTATGTACTGAGGAATGTAAATAAAACACAATAATGGCATTGTAATTGTTTTATTTCGACATAATATTTCTATTCTTCACGAGAAAGACGTGCTAATATAAAATATTTTTATAGTAATAATATTTTATTTTTTTAAAAATTGTTATTCCACACTTGGGAAAGAAAAATACTTATTTAGAAAACGTACAAAAATTTTAACGAACCGGCAGTCGAACCCGCACGTCCTGGAAACCGACCAGGCGCTCTGACCACTAAGTTCTCATCAAGCTACGTTAGAACTTTTTATTTTACTACAAAGGCAAACATTTGTCCGTTATCTCACTTGGTGGTAAGTGACGATGCGAACGATGGTGGAGCATGCTTACTTAGGTAATGCCTATTCACTCTTGCCTCGATAAGGGCCAAGTTATACTGGTCGGGGAACAGTTCAGAAGGCAGGGACTTGCATTCTTTAGCAGTTCGCATTAAGAAAGTGGAGGCGAAACGCTGCGTGCGAAAGGTGGTATATCGACGACATAAAGGTAAAATCCCTGCCTACGTCTAGTGCCCCGTGGATGGAAAGGAGAAGAGGATACTAAGTTATGCAGCGCTGCTGCACACTCTCCGAAATGTATCCTATAAAATATCGACAGGCAGGCTACTTTTCGACGATGTTCAAGGCTTTGCAGCTTTGCCTCAACAATCACTGTGTCGCCAATGAGCTTCTTCGCGCGATTTTCAATCGAGTCTAAGGTCGCTATATTTAGCAGATCCGTCCCAAAGGTGGCAGCAGTACTCCATACACGATCGGACTTGAGCTTGATAAAGTTGGAGAGGCTGTCCCGAAGTGAAATACTGCCTAACCTTTGAGAGCACACCTAATTTTTTAGCCAAAGACTCGATGTAACGTCCAAAGTTCAAGTCTGACGTAAGGTTCATGTCAAGAAGCTCAAGAAGGTCAGTTATCGGTACGGGTACATCTCGGAAAGTCGCAGCAAGATCGAAGGGTCCGTTTTGCAGAGAATTAACACGTCTGAGTTTTGGAAGCGTTAAACTTGATACGATTGGCTTCGCCCCAGTCGGAGGTCGGAGTCGCCCCGAAGTGCCAGGTTCAGACGATCGATCATAGACTCATGACAACACTGGATCTCGTTCCAGCTGGCCTTTGCATTGGACAGATATTTGTCGACAACCTTGCTGTCGTCAACGTACCCAACGATACCGGGTGTTAACATATCGTTGATGTGCAGCAGGAATAGGGTTGCGGACAGAACAGAACCTTGAGGAACTCCGGCATTCATAGCCTGTTGATCACATACGCGGCCATCTAGGACAACTTAAGAAAAAAATACTTTTTTAAAGACACGTTTTCTAAATAAGTAGTAATAATATTACTTGAATTAATAATAATAATAATAATAATAATAATTTATTGGAAATCAATAGAGTGATACATAGTTAAAGTTCGATAATGACTACTTAAGTTAAAAACTGTGTTGTAATCATTAACGCCCCTCTCCAGAAATAGTACAAAATTAGTTCCAAAAAACAATAATTACATCAAATATTATATTTATATATTAAAAATAAAATGTTGTGTGTGTGTGTTTGTGTGTGTGTGTGTGTGTGTTTGTGTGTGTGTGTGTGTGTGTGTGTGTGTGTGTGTGTGTGTGTGTGTGTGTGTGTGTGTGTGTGTGTGTGTGTGTGCGTATGTGTGTGTGTATGCGTGCGTGTTGGTATAAATCATATTATATGATGATTAAATTTTCAGTTTCCTCATATGTCATGCCTTTTAGCCAATCCGAAGTAATGCGCTTACAAGCTCGGAGACAACGAGGGTATATGTTAATTATTTTATTAATTTTATTATACATATTAGGAGCTAGGTACTCATAGTATTGTTTACACAACGCCAGTCTACTGTAGTGGGTCTTACATACTAAGTCAGATCTTCGCTTACTGATGATCAACTGTTTATTATAGGGTGTTTGTGAGTGTTTACGTAAAATACTGTTAAGTATAAAGAGTTTTCTGACTGAGAGAATATTTGCTTCTCGATATAATTCAGCAGTTGAAAATAGTGAGGGTTTATGTAGCATAACTTTGAGAATATATCTCTGTGTTCGCTCCAAACGCAGCATTTTAGTTTTGCCTATACCACCCCAGGCGATAATGCAGTATGATAAAATTGACTGCACAAGAGCATAATACACACCGATCAAAGAAGAATAACCTAAAATAGATCTCAATATTTTAAATATGTAAACCATTTTCCTGAGTCTCTTACACATTACGTCAATGTGTTCCTTCCAGGAAAGAGTTTCATCAAACCAAACTCCCAGGTACTTTATGTGAGTGGTATGACAAAGATTTATGCAGTTACACTGACTAGTACTGACACAGTTTATAATATGAGCTTTTATAGAAATTGGTGATGAAGGGAGGGTATTATTATGAGGAGCAAATGTAACAAATTTAGTTTTTTCGAGATTAAGAGTTAATTTATTATAAGTTAACCAATTATGCACAGTGGCTAGGGAGCTTTCAACAAGATTTCTTGCTTCAGACCAGCTTCTACCATGTATAAGTAGGGCTGTATCATCGGCATAGGATACAATTTTACAGTTTGGTATTGATAAATTAGATAGCTCATTTACATAAATAAGAAACAAAGTAGGCCCTAGGACACTTCCTTGGGGAACGCCGATGTTTATAATTTCTTCCGTACTTACAATATCATCTATTACAACACACTGCGCACGGTCAGTTAAGTAACTTAGAAAAATATTATTTACAACACCTCTTATGCCCATTCTATCCAATCTATCCAATAGCTTTGGAATGGAGACAGTGTCAAAAGCCTTAGAAAGGTCTAAAAAGAGTCCAATAACTTTCTGATTGCCATCAAATCCTTTTACAATTGAGGTTGTTAAGTCTAAGACCGCGTCAGCTGTAGACTTACCCTTTCTGAAGCCGTACTGATTATTCGAAATTAGGTTATTTGAATCTAGGTAGTTAACAAGTCTGGCATTTAGTAATTTCTCAAATATTTTAGATACAGTGCTAAGGACGGAAATAGGTCTATAATTGTTGATAACAGTACTATCACCAGCCTTGTAAATTGGGTGAATCAGGGCTTTTTTAAAAACCTTAGGAAAGATACCCGATGCAACTGATAAGTTAAAAATGTGGACAATGAGTGGAATAATAACATGTTTACCCAGTTTTATGATAGATGTAGGAATACCATCCCATCCGGTGGCAGATGTATTTTTAAGACTACTAATAGTGTTATCGACTTCAGTGTAACTAGTACTATATAGCGTCATTGACGTTCTGGGAAGAGATTTACAGCTGCTCGAGAAATTAGGTACATTATCCTCACAGTTTTTAAATTTCATAGCAAGATCATCACCAATAGATGCGAAATATTTGTTGGCTTGACAAACAGCTAAATATCCATCGTTGGCTGAACATAATAGATTTTGCGATGATTGTGGAGATTTAGCTAAATTACAAGTTTTTTTTATGAATTTCCATGTACCTTTAATATTATTTTTTTACTTTTTCATAATTTCTTTGATCAAATTCTTTTTTTAGTCGTTTTAATAAATTATTACAAAAATTTTTATATCTACGATAAATCTTAAGCAATTCCTCATCATTCGGAGCTTTTTTTGTCTTACGATATAGTTTGTCCCGATGTCTTATACAGCGTAAAAGCCCAGGTGTTATCCAGGGCTTAATTATGCGATTTTTACTGGAAATCGTGATTTCACTAGTGTTGTTTTTAACAATTTTTGAGAGTGAATTTATAAGACAAGTGGCTGCTCGATCCACATCATTATCCAAAAGAATATGGGAAAAATCATTATTTTCTATTTCATCAAGGCATGCTACCTCGTCTAGCCGTTTAATAGAGCGCTTTACGTGATTTTTTTGAGTTTTAAGCGCACTAACAAATATAATCGGAGCATGGTCCGTTATAAAAGAATCAAGCACAAGAGTAGTGGCAATATTTTTAGATTTCAACATTACATGGTCTAAACAATTATTATTTCTTGTTGGAAATAAGTGGGCAGGTAGTAAGCCATGTGAGGACAGCAGGTTGAGATATGCATCAGAGTTAGTGTCATTACTATTATTAGCAATATTAATGTTCATATCTCCAATGACAATAATATTATTAAAATTTTGCAAGTATTGTAGATTTTTGTCCAGGGATATGTTGAATCTCTCTAAGTTTCTATAAGACGGAGATCGATATATGGCAACTATAGCGGTTATATTTGATAGTTTAATGACAAGGCTATTCGCATCATGGAATTCTATATTTTCCACTGTATGTATGATATTGCGTCTAATGTAAGCCACTACCCCATCGTTTTGATGATTAAAATTGGATGAGTAAGATAAAAAACCAGTAAGAATTGGGATATTATCACATTTACTAAGCCAGCATTCCGTCAATATTATAATGTCAAGATCAACATTTATTTGTTCAATTAATGTGAGAAGATGATTAAAATTACAGTTTATACTTCTAATGTTTACATGCAAGATTCTATCCCTTGAGTTACTGCCTAAAAATGAACAACACTGATTGGGACTGCAAGTAAAGGAATTTGATACTTGTACTTTTTCAATTTCATCTACTATATTTTGTAACTCATTCATTATGTAATTTAAAACCAAAATACAACCACATATTATTCATATCCAAAGATAAATCATACATAATCAAGTATGAAATTTTTGCAGTATTCTCCAAATAGTAAAAGAAGTATATAAGTATATAAATTGCTTGTATTATATTTAATTCAGTACTGGCATGACTATTTAGTATAACAGAAAATAATCCAATTCCCATAATAATAGAAGATAAGCTTAATTTATTATTTATGTGAATGTGTGCGTTTATGTATAGTGTATAGAGTATATAAGTACAGTGTATAATTAGAGTTATATATATCAAGTATAAATATCCTAATAACAGTAATATTATTTTAACTATTTTTATAAGGGAAAAAGCTATAGAACAATTATAAGAGACACAATAATAAACAATGAACTTATCACATATAATACAATTGAAAATTAAATTAATGAACTCATTTGCATATATTAAAAATATGTTCATGATAAATACTAATAGGTAAGAAATAACACAAAACACATATAATAGTCATTTTTTTCCAAGTGCGGGTAGATCGTCCTCACTTTTTATCTGATACAAAGATGCACCGTCGCTTTTGCGTAAGAAGATTTTACCATGCGATACCCAGCAATATTTATATTCATTCGTCTTAGCGAATTCGCGAGACAAGTAGAATAGATGTTTCATTTTGTTTGTTAAATATTCCGAGACAAAAATACGTTTGTTCTCTCCACCGCCCTGAATGATGTGTGTTTGTAAAAACGAACCCCTTTTATTGTATTGCTTATACATAGTTATCATATTTTCTTTCATTAGTACACTATTAAATTTGACTATCACAGGCTTTGAAGTTAGTTTACTACTATGTATACGGTAAATGTCATTTATGTCATGGGGCAGTATTGTTAAATTAAGTTTTTGGCCAATAGTAATAATTTTTTGTTGTAATTGTTCCCTCGACTCGGAACTCTGTGCGGGAATATTTTTTAACTCAATGCATGTAGATCGAGCAGCCCGTTCAAATCCTTCCATTTTTTCTTCTAGCGAATGTATGTATTTAATGTTAGCCTGTCGTTCTGTTTCTAATGCCTTTATCTTTTCATTTAAAGAGTCGTAAGTCTTGGACATGAATTCAATTGAGTTACATATATCGCTATTTTGTTTTTTTATTGTGTCTAATGTTGAGAAAACTTTTTCAATTTTTTGTTCTTGTTGAAATTTAAATTCAAGCATCATTTGTTTTATGTCATTCATAAACAATGCTAGTTCTGATGACTCACTGTCGGACTCAAAACGTTTACGCTTTTGACGTAGTGTTACATTTAAATCCTCTGCGTCCGTTGGATTCATTAGATTAGGCTCCGAACTGCAGTGCGCGATGGTTGTCAACGCGGACTGGTATTGAGGCAGCTGAGGCGGGGGGGAGCGGTTTATCGGCATTATATAAGCTTTTAAGTTGCAGCGATGAACCAAAGTACCAGGGGCGCATAAGTGAAAGGAACTCCAAGTTATAGGTGCGTAGCGACACCTCTGTGCGACGAAAGCGCAGTAAAGAATGTCGTCCCGTACTGTCCAATGCTATTGTAAGCCACGTAGCTGCGATGCAAATATCACACACGATTTACACACGCGCACAAACACCACACTAGTAGTACTCGTTGACTCTTTAGTAGTTCTGATCTCCTAATTTTTAAACTAGAATTTTTGTTTTTAAGATTTAATTATTTAAATATAGCGTATACGTCCTATCGTCTCAAAGCTCCAGAGGGAAGGGAATTAAAGTAGATGTTTTAATTATACTTGTATAAAGATGATTAGCAGGTATTTTATTTTAACATTTAGTTTTTTTTCAAATATTCGAAATAATATTATTAAATAAAGGGATGTAAATAAAAGATTATAATATCGCTGCAGTTGTTTAATTTCCTAGTACTTATGTTTATTACAAGTTTGTCGCTACATTTACATTATCCTAGTCTTATAGAGAAAAAATCTAAGTTCTATTGTAGGTCCGTTCCGAATTCCTAACGAAGTTTATTCATATATTAAATTGAAAACAAATGAGATTCTTAAAAGTATTAAATGTGTAAATTACTTCAATAAGATATTACAATTAAGTTTATTTTATTACTTGTTGAGTCAGCTTTTGAGATTTTAGGTACGATAGAATGGTTCTACGAGATGTCGACTCTGCTCGTCTATTGCGGCTATTTTACAAATAACATCAAATTTGCGAAATTTTCATCTTTGAAATTATTTTCACTCAATTTACCTTTTAAAAAAAAAACTAAAATATCTTGATATATATACGAGTAGAGTAGGAACACTCGATAGTTTATAATGACATGGACAAATAGTAATATTGGAAATAACAAAAAAAAAGTGATGTTGATAAAAAAATTAATTAACAAACGAACTATTTGATATGTGAACTTAGTTAGAATTGAACAATATTAAATAAATTTTAATTAAAATTTATTACAAAAGTTATGATGGTTTATTTTATATAATTTCACAGCATCGTTATACAAACATAGTGGATTTTATCTTTACAAACTGACATTTAAAACTAATTGTAACTCAAACGATGCAGGTTATGGCACAATAATTACTAAACAAGTGTAAAATTAATTACAAAAATTAAAATCTGCATATTTTACTACTGACCTTAAATAATATTGTACTTAGTTGAAGTCCGTCACTTAAATTTCTTAAATACATCACATATACTTAGAAATACTTAAAATTAATGATTTGATGGTGACACATAAGTTGTTAATAATTGATTTCATAAAATATAGTAAATAAAGATGTTTGTGTCTTCATTACAGAAATCCTATAGAAATACATAATTTTATAATAAATATTCATATTAGTTTAAACCCCTTTAATAATTTCAGTCAGTCAAGCGTAGGATATTGTTAAAATATGTATTTAAAGTTCCTTAACACAATATGAACATTCACAAAAAAAACCAAATTCACCATAAAAAATGGTAATATTTCTAAACTTAATTAAATATAAAACTAAAAACCTAAGTCACAAAAATCGATGATTTGGTGAAATCTAACAAATACACGATATTTGGTCTCCTTCATTAATTAATATATAAATAAAATGTAATTGTATTTAATTTATTTATTGATTTATAATAAAAAAAGATTTTTTTATCTAACTCCAGCGGTACTTAATCAGGTACCTTCCAGATTCTGCTGAGATAGATTTGAGAATTATCTCGATAGTCTATAAATATCACGATTCAATAGAGTAAAGTCCAGGTATGTTTATATGTGAGAATTTTCCTTTCAAATTTTTAGGTAGGTAGATATTTTCCTATATTTTGAAAGTGGAGAATGGATTTTTTTGGAAATATTTAATAATTACAATTATTATTCACTAAACAGTTACTGTCAGCGTGTCCTAAAGAATACGATATGTATATATAAAATATTATATGTAAGAGTTTTGAACAATAATATACTATAGTACAAGTAGTAATATAAAGCAAAGGATATGTAAGTTCATTGCACTGACATCGGCGCGGAAGATAATGTGCGCTAATAAGCAAGTACTTGTTCTTGAGACATAAAGTAAAGGCAATATTAACTAATATTATTTAACTAAATGATATTTGAAAAATTAAAAGAAAAGAACAAAATATTGTCAAGTAACTTAGATAAAGCAAAAGTACTGTAAATACAATACTTCTCATATTAGGAATCTTGTTTGTTATTAAAACAAAAACATAAATGATTACAGTACGTTACTTGCATTGTATGTTGTGTACATTTCACAATTCAATACAAATTTATTAAAGCGTCAAAGTGAGCATTGAATCGAAAATCTCGTTTATTTAGTACAATTCACCAAAATGGCTCAAAGATACACAAATTGACGAATTCTCATATACTTTTTGTTTTTATTCCTTATCTGAAGTAGTGAACAGGCGTAGTGACGTCACAACACAGTAGCAGTGCGCCCTACAGCAGCGCGGCGTGCTCGGGCGCCTGCAGCAGCGACGCCTGTTCCTGCAATGCCCTCATTACCCTCACTGCACTGCACTGCACTTACTATATATACTGTACTGCGACTCGCATGCATACAGTGTAACATTAACCATGCATAAGAAAATTCTTTTCGAAGAGATTTTTTACACATGCATATGTACGCGCCTGCCGACGGAGACACAGTCACACAGTCTAGTGTAAATATAATGTATACAATGTACCTACCTACTCGGGATAATTAATTGTTAATAAAAGAAATGTTATTTAAAAAAAACGAGCGTGTAAACTCAAAGCGCACGGTATACGTAATACTTTTATATGACAAATAAAAAAAATTAACATAAATCTATTTTTTAACATAATTATGTGCATTCATGTGTGTGTGTGTGTTTTATAAGCTAGAAAGTGAAAAAGATAGTATCAAAACTATAACACTGCATTGTATGTGTGTATGTGTGTGCGTGTGTCTACGCGTCAGCGGGCGCCAGTCGCGCGTACGCCTGCAAGCGCGGCGGGCGCGCGTGCGTTACCTCGGGCGGCGCGTCCGCGGCGTCCGGCGCGTACATGCTGTCGTAGATGGGGTTCGCGAAGTGGTTACCATTCTGTAAGGGAAAAATATTTATTATTCACATGCAGTGTTTGTTCCCGCTGTATCCCGCATATAGCAGGTTACACAGAGGGAATCTGGTGTTAAGGCACTGAGTTTCTCAAGCACCGCCTTAATTTAGAGACATTGTATATTGAGTAGAAAAATTCTATGCCGCTCTACCACGAATATAATGAATATATGTATAATCATTTTTCCTAGTGGAGATCAAACCCACAAACACCAAGTTTACAGTTAATCCAACTGCGTTGTTTTTTTATCACGCTTTATCACTAGCGGGACAGGCAATGTCCAGAACGACGGGAGATGAAAGATCTAGCTACAAATATTTTTTTTGTTATGTAATAATGATATTTAATATACTCACAGCTCCCGACCGTCCTCGCGCAGTGTGTCCGTGTGGCTGCGTGTGTGCGCGCGGCGTGTCGGCGTGCGTGTCGTCGTCCCCGAGGTACATGGGGTTGCTGATCTCCAGAGCGTCGCCGCCGCCCTCCGACAGGCGCGCATGGACGAACGCACCACTAGAACACACAATATTTATTAATTTAGCGTAAATTACAGAGCCTTTTGTTAATAATCGATGTTTAAAATGTAGTTTTACATTTTATGTTAAATTCATAATATTTGTTACCCGTTTTTCTCTTTAATACGCAATATTAACTATATGTTCCCCAATTTTCTATAGCCTCCTGCCCATTGTCATAAATAGGAATACCCCAAAAGAGTTTTGTTCTCACCTAAGAAAAGAAAAATTTACGAATAATTTATTTAATTATTATTTAAGAACAATTTACTAACAAAAAAATATTATCCTTGAAAAATTAACAAAAAAAACCCTTTACACGAACATATTTCTTCAAAGCTGCAGTACAGACTGACTCAGGGATATATCTCTAGATACTCCCAAGCTTATAGGCCGTTCCGCTGTTATATGTTTAAAAACCTACCACTTTGATAGCTTAATATTAAGTAAGTATTGTATCTATAAAATTCATCATATTGAATAAAATGTATCTCAATTTATATAAAAAACATGCAATATTAAATGCATAATATTAATAATATTTAACAATTTAAAGTATTTGTAGCTCTTAAACTGCTAATGCATCAAACACAACTAAAACCACCGCAGTTCATTCATTCTCATTCAAGAGCTATGGTGCCACAGACAGACATGTCATACTAAAAACACCCCTGTTTTAGGGTCGAGGGTAAAAATAAGAAGCATAAGCCTGTAATAAAATTATGTTAAGACGTTTCGTGTTGTACAAGTTTCTTAAATTGAACATGCTAAATCTCGGGAACCTTCTGTGTTGTCCACTTATTGAGGAAAGCTATAAGCTTATATACGTTATACTTTTTTGTGTAACTACTTTGATTGTCAGCGTCACGCTGTATCCCGCATACAGCAGGGTAGGCAGAGGGAACCTAGTGTTAAGACACTCCGTTCCCCACTTTCTGCCGATTTCTGGAGGCATTGCGTGTTGTAATATTATTTTTTATTATTTTATTGAGAAGGGAACCGAAGCCGCAGTTAACAGCTAGTTTGTATATAAATAAATGCATTGTCCTACGTTTTTTTTAAATTAAAATACAACAAAGACACGGACAAGGAAATACCGCGAGAAACTGATTTGTTGAGTGGTTTTTTTTATAATATCAAGGAAATTTTTAATTATTTTATCTGACTAAGTGTAGATTGTGATTTATAATAAAAAATAAAGTTAATTTTATTTTATACTTAACTATATTAAAATACAACATGTTTTCGCCTCCAAATTGTGTAAATATCTATATTTCAAAAATATTAAGAATTTATGCTATTATAAAAGTTTAATCCACGTTTTTGAAATTATTTTTTTACTATTGGCGTTTAGATTTTTTTTTTAATTTCTTAATTTGGAAATGAAATTAAACTTAATACCAAAACATTTATGAATTATTAAAATATTTTATTTTTAAGTTTATTTTTTTTATTTAGAAAATATATTTTTATCGTTTTACTTTAACATTATATGTTCAATAAGCAAACAATTATTTTTTCAGAATAAAAAAAATATTGTCTTTTTTACAACGTAGAAAGGATAAATGTTTTTCTTCTATAAATAGCAACAATGGCATGTCGGCGTCTATACAAGAACAGCCGTGTAATTAAAAGATTGCAAAAAGTCAGGAAGTCATTATTAGTGGAGTGCGGACTGCACTTATGCTTTATATTTTATTTTATATTATTTACAGACTATAAATATTATTTAAGCAAAATTATGGAAAAGATTTAATTAAAACTTTGAATTAAAAAAAATATTATAAAGCAACAAAAGTTACAGTGTTGGGAAGACTTTCAAGAGATAAGAAATCTAAACCGTATTAATTGAGTAGTTTCACAAGTTATTAGCTGTTTTATGGAATTTCAGTATCAAATTTGTAAGTTTGTGAACATTTTAAAACATATATAGCACGGGATATCGTTTCTTTGCATTTATCAGTTAATAAATAACTTTTGGTGCTATATACTTACTATCGAATAGATACCTATTCGACTACTAGTAATTGCAATAAACAAAAGGAATAAGTTATAAGTAAGTAAAACACTCACTGTCGTCGTCTATGCACGAGGTACATGGCAGCCAGCAGCGCGGCGATCAACGCCGCTAACGCCGCCAGCCCCGCGCCCCACGCAGCGCCGCCCGCACTTGTGCCCTCCGCGCCACCTGCGCCGCACTGCAGGCCCTCCCCGCACGCGCAGTATGGAGTGCCGGGCTCCGTCGGGTTATCTGTATATCATACAAAATTTAAGAATATCATCTAAGAATTCATAATACTGATTTAAATGTTTTAACAAACTTCACTTCATTTCCTGCATAAAGCAGGATAGGCATGAATTCAATTTTTCAACTATTACATGTTGATTGGTGGAAGTCAACGCCGCGCTTTGTCTAGTTTCTAGGGCATCAAATTTACAACTGTCGCATTTACAGTCAGACCTTGTGTCACTGCGCCACAATGGCCTCTATAGACGTCAATTTATAATAATTTGAACTCAAATATTATATACGGATTCAAGTAGAGGTCACTCAATGTTTATTTTATTTGTACAGTGTTCTTTTTCACATATATGTGTAATAACATACATATATGAAATGATTTATAATATTGAACTTTAACATTCAAAATTGCATAAAAACTTTGCAAGTCACTACAAGTAAAATTAAAGAGTAATTTAGTCGTTCCACACATTATCCTTATAAAAACTTTGACCATATAAAATTACAGAAAAAGAATAATAAAATATATGTATAATTTTTATAATAAATGTAATACAAGTCATGACACTTACATACGTATTAACACCGTGTATACGTATTAAAACGTTCATATTCTTTGCATATTATCATTTACAAATGTATAATAATAAAGAAATGAAACACAAATAGAGAAGCTGCAGTGTACTCACTGGACGGGCTCCACACGCAGACGGCGGGCGGCGCGCAGGCGCGCGCGAGGCAGTCGTGGTCGTGGCCCACGTAGTGGCGGCAGCGCGGCCCGCCCCACGCGCCCGCGCACGCGCACGCGCCCGCCACGCAGCGCCCGCCGTGCGCGCACGACCCCACGCACGAGCCCCATTCTGCAATTCATATAACGCTCATGTTACTTTGACTCTTTGATGTAAGCAAGCGAGAAGTTGACATGTTATGACAGTGGACGAGGCGTAAGAGGTGTCAGAGACTAGTTTTTGGGGTCCCGTTAGGGTTGAAGTTAAAAAATAATTTCACTATACATAAAGGAGTTGTTAAGTTCAGCAGACTAGATAATATACTACTTTGAGCGCCAGCACACAACATGCTCGCTCGTAACTTTTAAAAAATTAATCTGAAAACCCCTTAATTTTTGTTTTTATTTTTATTTTCAAAGGATTCCCTTTAGCGATGTATTACAAAAAACATTTTGTTTTAGCCATGTTCCGTCTATATAATAATTATAGGTTTTAACAAAAAACCGACTGACTTCTTCATGCTTGGGAAGCACTAGCTTTCAAATAAATATGAAATCATCAAAATTCGTTCACCCAGTCAACAAACAAAAAAACAGTCTAATTGATAACCTCCTCATTTTACAGAAGTCGGTTAAAATGCATGTTTGCAGCTACTCGTATATTATACTTATACTAAAGTCTTGTACCCTTCTATGGAGAAATCATGTTCACATCCGGAGGAAGTTCAAACGAGTAGTAAAAGAAATTTTAATAAATATAGCAAATTTAGAAAACAAATAAAATCTAAAATTAAAAAAAACATATTTTAGTACACTTCACATATAAAAAGCTTTTACTTTTTATGGTAACGAAGCCCGACACAAAACGACGCGAGCATTTCTTATTTTCTGCGAACTCAAGCATTTTCCAATATATGTAGTTCTCGTGTGATCATTTGTCCGAGACACGAGTGTATAGCACGCTAATATAGAAACCTATCGTATTACTATTTATTTTCATATTATACACGACATCGAGCAAAGCTAATAAATATAGAATTAAATAAAATAGTTGAGCATAAAATTTTTACAATCTCTTCAATTTTTACAATCTTGTCAAAGATCTTTTACAAAAGAAAAATCTCGATTTGTTTTTTGATCTTAGAATTCTTAATACGAGTGAACAGACGGCTAGACAACAGAAAACGCAAACAAATATTTATCCTGTGAATAATGTAGGTGTAAAATTTAAAAAGAAAATATTGTGAGCGCCACTGTATCGTGCCACTGACTACCTAATAAATTCTGCCTCACGTTCGACTGACGCGACAATGTTTCACCTCTAAATATTAGTCATATTTTTAACTATTTTGAATTTATAAATTTTAATTTTGTAATAAATATAAAGAATATATAAATATAATATTTTCTTTAAAATATCGATAACTTTTTTATATATATTAGTAAAACAAAAAAAATTATAAAGCTACTGTGTATTAAGTAGAAGACGTAAGACCAACAATACATAGTCCAATTCAAAGAGAACTCTTTCATTCATATATTGTTTGCTTTTTTTTAAGTTACTACGAAAACATTTCAAATGTGTATAGAAAACTCAAAAGTTTTAGTTTTTAGTAGTATTTTCATATGAGGCGACATTTGTATTCTGTTAGTAATTTATTTTTTTAATAGTTGTTTGTTTTTAGGGTTCGGTACCTTTTAAGGAAAAGAGGATCCCTATAAGATCACTTTATTGTCCGTCTGTCTGTCTATCTGTCAAGAGCTTTTATCTCAGGAAGGCTTCGAGATATCCAGTGATATTCTAACCATATACTCAGATCTACGGCCTCATGATTTCCTCAAAAAATCGTTCTACATTTACTTAAAAAAAAGATATGGCCGTTTATATCGCAAGAAACGCGTATTTCGACACTATAAAAGGAATCAAAATTAATAGGATACTTTCGGTTAACCTACAATTATGAAATTTACCAGCTAGCATCTACAGGTAGTAGTAGTTTACGAAAAAATATGAAAATTATACAGTTGTAGTTATCCTAAAAAATAATAGCCTTAGAAGAAGGGCAAAATTTGGTATTAAAGCCGCTAGTTCAAGTGAGGTATATCAGATGAAAGTTCTGTCTAAGCTTGAATTTCAGAAAAGGCTCGAGACCTCAAATTTTTGAACGGAACCCTTGGTGGGCGACCCCGACACGCGTTTGTCCGGTTTTTTTCAGCTTCACGCTGTATCAGCACACAGCAGGGTAGACAGAAAGCACCTAGCCCATTTTTCGCGTTGAGAGGCGGAACTCAATGCCGCTTTTTGCCTCGACATTAGAGGGAAGTAAGAAAATATTAAATATTTCATTTGCTAAAGTGTGAATCGAACACAAAACCAGTTGCGTTTACAGTTAAATGCTTGTGCCACTGCGCCACGATTGGCCTGTTTGTTTATAGTACGTTATAGTATAAATTCATTTTTTCATTTATTTTACATACGCACATATATCCAGCACATATATAGAGCGACACCAGCCGGAACGAAAAGCACTCTAATGTGTATGTGTCAAACACGTTAAGAGCTGCCACTAGCACTGACAGCGTGAGAACAGATAACGACTTTCTCTCTTTCTGTCGCAATGTTGCTTCAATAACAATCATAACTTTAAATGAGCTAAATCAATCAATATAAGATATTAATTATTCTAGATTCCCCATTTTCCGCTTAACTCTGGAGTCATTGCGTATTGAGTGGCGGAACTCAACGCTGCGCTTTGCCTCAACACCAGAGCGAAGAAATGATAATATTCTATATTTCATTTTCCCGAGTGCGGATTGAACCCACGACCTGGCGCGTTTACAGTCACACCTTGTAGGCCACGACTGGCCTCAAAGTAAAAAAAAAGATCTAAAAAAGCTACTTGTCATCATATCTCAATATATAAAATTAAACTGACGATCATTTGTTTCATTGAGTAGTATGCAAATGAGGGGCGAGTGTGCCCTCAGCCTCACGAGCACGGCCCGGTTGGCGGGTTAGATAACGCGCTGGTCGCCGTGACGTAACCGCCGTGTTGATATGTCATAGTGTGACATATCATTGCCTTCAGCCAAGTTTCTATATGAACTAGTTTCTATATTAACTACATAATGAACCATCACATTGATATAATTAAGTAAGTAATTAAAGTTTCTAAATAGAAGCCTTCGCTATCAAAGTTTAGAACGAAACGAGCTATTTTATACACACCTACATACATTTTTTTAGGCTTCACGCCGTATCCCGCACACAGCAGCTTAAGCAGTGGGAACCTTGTATATACATAAATATGCTTATTCATAATGTATATAAGTAAGTTCCCCATGCCTAGTGCTATACATATGCTTATTCAAAATGTCCATACAAAGGAAAACACTAAGAAAATGCCAGTTTCTTTAATAATTTGGATATAACAAGGCAAAATTCTTTTAATGTTTATTTATAATACTTGGTCATTAAAGTATCACGGCTCGGTGCGCTCCAAAGAGACGTCACGGAGCGGCAGTGCCTGATGGCTCAGTGGCAGCATGGCCGCGCGACCCTGACCTCACTTTATTAAAACTCTATCGACATTCGACAGTCGGTTCCAGGCGACGCGGCGCGACGCCGCAGCGGGGTGCACTCGTATTATGCAATTGCTTACTATTGGCATATCATGTAGAGTTAGAACTATTATTAAAAGTAATAAATATATTGTTTGTTTGTTTTGCCTGTACAGTGGAAACTGTAAATAAGCTTAGGTATACATATGTATGTAAATGTTATCCACTTGTCGTCGTTTAATATAAATCTATTGTTTTCATAAAATCAGCTTCACGCTGTATCCCGCACACTGCAGGGTAGGCAGAGGGAACCTAGTGTTAAGACACTCCGTTCCCCACTTTCTGCCGAATTCTGGAGGCATTGCGTGTTGAGTGGCAGAACTCAACGTCACGCTTGTCCTCGACATCAGAGCGAAGAAATGGAAATATAAATTTAAGTAAACATCATCTCCTAGAGTGAAGATCGAACCTACAACCAGTCGATTTTACAGTCACCCTTTGTGCCCCTGCGCCACGACTGGCTTTATGTCGTATTATTGTTTTATGTCACCTCTTTATATCGTACAACGATCAATCGGTGAGCTTCAAAGGTCAACCAGTATCCTAACCAAGTAAGCTTGTATAGACCTTTTAAGAGCTTATATTGCAAATATTGTTGCATCGAGCGTACTAAAACTAGCAATAAAGTTAGTCGTAAAGTCCACTGGCTGCATCGCTCCTGACCAGTAAGGTAAAACAAAATAAAACAAATAAAATATCGACTGCTGGACCTCCCCGACAGTCGCCTTGACATATTGACATATCGCGAGTTGTGAATATTGTATAGATTTCTGTACATTCTTTACTATTTTGTGGTTCACCGATAAATTTAATTTGCTAAATATATGAAGCGCCTCTTAAGTTCAGCTTTAACCATTTTTTTATAAAACTAATTTATATTTAATTTATAAAAAAAAGAGATAGTGATAGATTTTTGCGTTAAATACAAGTACATATATAAAAAAGCAAGGTGCCGAAAGTACATAAGTATGTGAAAGTTACATAATTTTTAAATCAAAACCTTATGTAAGAGTAAAAATATTTAACATAATATCTTGTTTCCAAACATACTATAAACCAGTTATATTTTAATACAATATTAGATTTTTTACTAAAGTACTTTTCTGCAACCGGCTCCGATTCAATACAGTTTAAACATTAGCATCTAGTTAAAATACACTAATAAATATTTATTATAAACTCACGATATTCCCTTCGTACTCTTCGCCCCATTTAAAATCTAAATATATTCACAATTATCTTATATACAATACACTCAGTTACTGTAGTCACTGAACATTTTCCCGCACCGTGTCACATAGTGTCTGTAGTAGTGTCTCGTAGTGTCCGTGCGTGCGTAGTGCCGCAGCGCGCGCTCTCCACTGACGTAAGATGCATGCTGCGACCGACCACCGTACAGTATACGGGGGGCTAAGTATATATAATAAATAATATTTTCGTTGTCTGTTTGAATATTGTCTTTAGAAGTCACCAGCGACTCTACTAGTCATGTCCAGACAATCTGCTTGTACTAACTAGTACTGAGGCCAAAACCGAGACGACGAGTTATTGTAATAAACTTCTTCTCACGAAAATTAAGAATTGACTTATATTAACTATAAATAAACATAATAACATTTTTTTTCGGAAATATAAAGAATTGATTTATATTAGTTAAGAATAAAGGCAATTTATAGTGCCAATGATCCAAACGTATGTAAGTATATATAAATCGATATTTCTTCTAGTTGTTTTTAACAAAATTACGTGAACTTTTCGAGGCTCCTGTACTCCGTACCTATACGTGACGCGGTCGTACCGGAGACTCATCCCCGGTGCCTATCTACCCACCCACAACTAGATTAATAATTCTCTTCGCGCGCTCTCATCATCTATTTCCGACCGACTTTCCTTTCATGCTTAACGTTGTTCCGGAAACATAATAGGAAAACTTCGCTAGCTTGCAGTCTGTACCAGACACATCTAGGTATAACGAACTATAATTAAACAGATCATTTCTTCAGTATCTTTATAAAAACCAAAGACTAATAACAAAATTTAATAAACTTTCGTCCATGCTGATAAATCAAAAGCGCAGTCGGGTAAAAATTTTATAAGACAACAAAATTTAAAAGCCAACAAAGACAACGTCTCGTGGAATGCTGTCGTGTGAAACATCCTCACAAAGTATCTCGGGGAAATCACAAACAAAAGGTTTACGAAGAATTTTAGCAATTTAATTAGCGATTATAATTTTGTGATGCAATTAATAAATAGCAATGGCACTGGCATTGTGGCGAGTATCGTGTTGTCACCGCGTGTGGTCGTCGCCCGCAACGTGCACGTGCGATGTTTAACGCACACGCTTCTTTCTAAAGACCCTAATATCTCTGTTGAAAATTATTATTTTTTTCAGTGTTACTCCGTATTACGCGTGTAGCAGGGTAAGTAGAGGGAACCTAGGAGGATCTTAACGCCGCGTTTTTGCCTCGACTTCAGGGCGAAGAAATGAAAATATTAAATAGTTCATGTCCTCGAATAAAAATCGAACCGACAACCTGTCGCGCTTACACGCGCACGCTTGTGCCACTGAGAAGGACTTGCCTCTGTATTGTTAATTAATAATTGAAATTAAAAATAATACTGTTTTACAATTATTAAGAGACCAACCAGCCACAATGCAGTGTGGCATATGTAGCAGTTGACAGACTAGGTGGTGATAAAAAACTCCATCAAACTTTGAATAATTCAAACTACCAGATTCAATGCTATTTTTGCTTTGAAATTGTGCAATTCGTCATGCGATTTAGTCTCAGATAATTGCACAAAATAATAATGTCCATGGCTGTTTAAAATAAAATGGTCGTACGCTCTTTAGTTCTGTGTTGTGGTAAGATTGGACTGTTGAGAAGGGATTTACCTGCGCGTATAATTTACAAAAAACACAAGATATATAATATTTTTCCTTGTTGAGCCACACGGCGCAACCTTGAAACACTTAGATATTTTGATAATCGATAGTTATAATAATAATTATTAATTTAAATTTAAAGTCGCAGACATAGCCTCAATTTTTTATGTAAAAATTAACAAGAACTTAAGATATTTATACTACCTAAACTAATTCCGCTAAAATAGCGCTTTTTCTTGTTTCTATAGGACTTTATTGAAAATCCTCTCTTAGTACTCCCCAAGCGAACTATTTCACAAATAAAAAACCCAACAAGTGAAGAAATAATCAAAGTTTATTTGAAAACTTATTAGCATTTTAACTCGACATTACTTAATAATTGAATATAAGGAAAATGTAGGTGAAAAACCACGCGGATGCTGAGAGCCTTATGTGATCCATCGCATCGGTGACGTCAGTCGGTAGGTGCTAGGCAAGTAAATACCGAAATTTCCAGTAAAATTACTTCACTAAAAAACAATCATGTCGTTCAAAATAAAAATAAAAACCTAGTTTCCCAAACCTACTCTATTTTTTGTTATATTTAAAATAAAAAATAAATAAATAAATCAGCTTCACGCTGTGGTTAGGTTCTAGTTTCCCTCTGCCTACCCCGCACACAGCAGGGTAGGCAGAGGGAACCTAGTGTTAAGACACTCCGTTCCCCACTTTCTGCTGAATTCTGGAGGCATTGCGTGTTGAGTGGCAGAACAAACCAATGAAAATATAAATTTAAGTAAATATTTCATTTCGTCAAGTGGGGATCGAACCCACAACCAGTCGGTTTTAGAGTCACACTTTGTGCCCCTGCGCCACGACTGGCCTCAATTTTATATTATTATTATTAAAAAAAGATATATTTAAAATCTTCAATTAAACTAATGTGGTAAGACAGAGCGCGGTGTTAGATTCCGGTACTCAATATGCAATGTCTTCAAATTATGAAGAAAACGGATAATAAAGCGACTTAACACTAGGTGCTTAGGATAGACACTACAAGCCTAAATACGGGAGATACTCATATGTGATGTAAAGAAAACCACAAGTAAAAAACTGAAGCTATTCCACGTAATGTCATCAAGATATCATTGCTTAGTGTCAAGATCATCAAATGATCATTTTTCCTACCTAAATGGGCAATAGTAGAAAACCCATATTAAATGTGTCGAGCGAGGCTCTACATTTGTACAGTGTAGGTGGGGAAGGCCCGCGGCCACTCCACATAATATCAACTTGACATTGTTAGCGAGAGGCTTTCCCGCGACCCTCCCCTCCCCTCCCCTCGCGCTGCGACTCACGCGCCGGTGGTCAGCGTACAAGCGATTAACAAATAAATAGTTCTGTATACATCCTATTGCCCTTTTGCGTTCGTTGGTTATGTTAAAATGGTAATTAACATAACAACATTGAAAAGTAAACATGACGTTATTGTAAATGTATTGGAAGAATATCTTTAATATGAAATACACAAAAGCTGCTCCGTGACCGAGTTATGTATATATTTATAGACGATATTTCAATTTAAAACTCGTTTGTATTTGTAAACCTTTTTTTTATACAGTGAAAATTTAATTAAAATCATTTTAACATCAAGGTCTTATATAAACTAATTTATTTTTGCAACAACCCACGATGCGTTCTTCGCTTATACTTTACGATTTATTATAAAAAATATGACATTTATCCTCATGTTACAGCAAGGTCGTATAGAAGTTTAGAGTATTTATATCTACTTTATATCCACTCGGTACAAGGCGGGTCGAGTACCGAGCGAGGCTCTACGTAGAGTTGAGGCGCGGAGGCAGACGCTCTGACCTCGTTGCGGTCAACACGCGATCTCGCTGATACGTAATGTTAAATTAGGTATTTATGTTAATTATATAATTCCACAGAAGCATAAATCTTGTAAAATGTAACTATTTGCACTCTAAAGTAGACAGCTCGAGCAATTCTTGGAGAATAAAAGCAGTAATCATTTTAATAAAGTATAAGGGAATGTATATACATATTTGGGTGTGTGTGTGATACCGGTATAATATCTCATCACTCTGTTTTCTCCACTTTCCATCTCCAAAGTAGCGAACCTAGTAATGACACTGCTCACTGCAGTTTTAGATAATTAAGAGAATGTACCTGATGGTGGAATATAACTTTCTCTATATTCCACCATGATCATTATGACATATTTGATCATTTGTAAAATCAAATACTCTAATGCGTAACGATCTAGTTGTCAGAACTATAATAAAAAAAAAATCACTTTCCAAAATTTCTAAAGCTATTAAGTTTTTTAAGAATTACGAAATAGTGTAAATTTCTAGTAAAGTTGGGGGTCATGTTATGTTATAGAAAGATAGAATTGTGAAAGATTAATCAAAGTTTTTATTTCTTCAGCTTCACGCTGTATCCAACATATATCAGAGTATGCAGAGAGAACCTGGGAACTTTGTGTTAAGACCCTCCGTTCCTATCAAAACACTTCAATATCCCACTTTCCACCGAATTCTAGAACCATTGCGTGATGAGTCGGGGAACTCAATACCGTGCTTTGCCTCGTGACGCACTAGAGTGCAGAAATGGAAACCTATATTTAAAATAAAATCGTAACGGACCGTCTGTACGTGGAAGATATACAAGAAAAAATGTTATTAGGGGCCTTTATTAGGGTAATAGAATCCAAAAAACTAGTTTTTAAAAATGTTGGCTGTTTGTCTGTGCGTTTGTTCACGCTAATATCTGAAACGGCTAAACTGATTTAATGCACTTTCCACTATTAGGTTCTGGCAAGCTTCACCTATGTACTTTAAGGCCATAATCGAAATGCGACTATTGTTGCTTACAATAGTGGCATTTCGAATATGGAAGTTTAAAGCAAAAAATCTATTAAAGAAAATATGTATGTTTAACACAAATACAGAAATAATGCCGCGAGCGGGAAAGAGAACGAATAATGAGTGTAGGGGAATAGGGGGAGGAGGGAGGACTGCAATTGGTGCGGGAAGTGGGAACTAAAAGGCGGAAACATTGCGGTGTTTGTGTGTGAATACCGGCGTTATGAGAGGCGCGGCGTATAGAACAGCCGCCTTTGCTTTATATTATGTACTCGTTATGTTATATCATATTGTTATAACAACCGGAAAGATAATTACAAAGTGATTAGACATAAAACATTAAAACAAAAACATTTAAAACTGTAAAAAGCTCAAATATAAATCCTGTTAAATATTAAATTAGACTAAAATATAATCAAAATTAGTAAAAAAAATGAAAGCGGTAGTGGCACAGCAGTACAGGGTCTGATTATAAAGGCGGCCGTTTTGGATTCCCACTGGGGAGAATCATTTTCATTTCATCGCTCTGGTAACAAGACAATGCTCGACGCTGAGTTGCGCTACCCAACAAACAATGTTTCGAGAATTGGAGAACGGATATATAAGGAATATCAGGTTCCCTCTGTCTACCCACAGGGAACCACGCAAAATTATTAAAATAAAAGTAAATAAGGAGAGTGAGCATTGCTTTCATCGCGTGTACACTGTGTGTGTAGGGTAAGGTCAAGGTCGCCGCGCCCCACGTACACTCTTGTGGATATGCGGGAAACGATCAACGATCCACAATCGACGATTGTATAGTCGATTGTATAGACGATTGTGTAGACGTATGGGAAGCACGCGCGGTAGAATTGCGCAGAACGCGTATTTTGATATCTGCACATAGACGCACTCTCACGCCGCACCGATTCCCCGCGAGGGCTCGCGGGGAATCGGTGCGGCGTGTGGCGGGGCGGTCACAACACTACGGTACAGTCAAGCGCAACGCTGTTAGTTCAATACTATGAAATATTATTATATGATAGCGTCATATATACAAAATAGCGCAGTAAAGCAAATTTATCTAGTAATATTATAATAATTAGTGTGTTAGATTAAGCAACATGCAAAATCAAGTTATGGATAAGCAAATTTAAAATTTTAATAAAGTACTGAATTGTAATTATTATAATGGGGCCACATCCAAGTCTTCATCAATCCAAATTCAATAAAAAAGTAAATATTTTTTTTTAATAATGGAAATCGAGGTCTTATTAAATTAATTAAGTTGTTAATGATAGTTTCATCAATACATTTAATTATATTTTTGTTTGAACCGTATATATACATATATATACATATACATATATATATATATATATATATATATATATATATATATATATATATATATATATATATAAAACAAACAAAAATATAATTAAATGTATTGATGAAGATATCATTTATTAACTTAATTAATTAAGTAAGACCTTGTATTTCTATATATATAGCGTGTGAGCTCGATTGTACTTATAAAGATGTGTGGGTACGAATTTTCTGTAAGGACGTAGCGGTCACACTGACGCACCGTAACACTATTGGCAAAGGGATACCAGACTTTAATTTTTTGTACCTCAAAACAGATTTTTATAATTTACCCAATATTTTTTTAATATAACCTTTAACTAATTTAAATATTGCCAAATAATTCTTTATCCATATTGTATAGTACTGTGTATTACGCATACTTAATATTTATGTTGTACATAGGTGAATATAGTATATACATAAATATCATGTTTTATTAGTTATATAAGCAGAAGTTTAGTTTGAAATGACTCCTGTTCATTACTTAAAAAAAAATACTTTTCGGGCTAGTCTAGTAATATTTAGATATCCTCATAAAATTTTTGCAACAATTATTACATTAGAATATATTAATATAAAAAAAAAATTAAAAAATTAAATTAAATTTTTAAAATTTTCGTTTTGTATACTACAACATAAAGATGATCAGATATTTTAATTATGATTTGTCAAGCGTGGGGTAAAACAACATAACAGGGTAACACTGATCGAACGTTTTCCGCGCATAGGTATTCTGCGCAATTTTACGCGAGTACCTCCGATTATCAATAAGAGTTTAGACGGACTATACCGAATATATATATTTATAAATAGTAGAATTGTTTATGTTAAAACTTATGTGTTATAAAAATACGTCGTAAATTTGCAGCAGTTTAATTGAACAAAATAACTGATATAACTTTTCCGTTTGTGAATTGATTAAAATAAAACAAACACAAAGTGTTAAGAGAAGTTAAAAAAAATATTGTTTTAGGTTGTATTATATTGTTAAATGCCTGCAAAATATTATTTTGTCTGATGTCTTCCATACACAGACACTGATCAGTTACGATTTTACTATAAGTATACGTAATAATCTTATACATATCTATCAATACCTAAAATAATCATTTGACAAGTGAGAATATTATTTAAATATAATTATGAAAGGCGCGGGTTCCTATCCTGCTAAGATCAAATTTATATGTATACAGTCCGTGAGAATTAAGCTGAACTTTGCATTTGTGTGAGTGTTCATATATAGTGTAGTGTAACGTCGGCCGCCAAGCGCGGAGCATCCCTTGCTCGGTTTATCGGGTTAATACTGCTTTTTGAAAACCGCACTACTTCTCTTTTACTAATAAATACATTAAAAAGTGCTTACAATGGCCTAATTGAATAAAGAATCTTGTTAAGATTTTGAATAGAAGAGTATTTAATTTTTAATAATTTATTTTTGTGTTCGATTTATGCAAAGTTAAAGATAAAATTGGCACTGTCATTGTACAATAATGGAAAATTGTATTTAACAAACTTTAAAAAAAAGAAAGAAAAATAACGACAACAAATAGGAACGATTCTATATTAACAAAAATAACACATCGAGACAGACCAATGTACATTATAAGGATGTAATGGCGAGTGTAGAAGAAAAGATATATTTTATTTATTTACTTTAGCTCAGAACATAAATAACATCTTAAGAAAGAGTTGCCTAAAACTTATTAACTACGAGTATAATTCTTATGTGGAATCCTACAGATTTATTGAGGAAACAACATTTTATATTTATTAAATTAAAAATGGTCGTCTTTCCTCATATAGGTAACTACTTAGATCAAAGTTTGCTAAAGTGGTGTATGCTGACGTTACGACGTCACTACACATGGTCACCGAATGTTTGTAGTAATGGTACATTTAGTACTTTACATTTATTATGTTTTAAGCAATTATTTTTGGTAAAAAGAATGATTAAAATTAAAATAATAGAATAAATACAAAACATATATATATTGTAATCACTGACCATGATATTTTTATGAATGTATTTAAATGTTATAATATACAGAGTTTTTTTGTCAGCACCACTTTAAATGAAACCACAGTTTTAACTACTTTATAAAAGCCTAATACATTTTTTTTTCTTTTCCAAACATGAAAAGTGTTTTTTTTTTCGAACAAAATAAATATTTAAATTATCGTTGTAAAATAAAACGCCATTTGTCAAAAACGACGCACGCACACATAAACCTATCAAACGGAAACCGCCGCATACGCCTCATTCTGAAATCGAGGCAAAGTCCAAACTTGTTTAACCTTTTGTAGTATTTTTGTAGTAGTATGTGTTTACGTTATTGGTATCTATGCGTAACTGCGTCACACGAAATACAGGTATGGATAAACATCGTGAAATGGAAAAAAAATCCTACATCTAAACTGTTGAGTTATATTACTAATTTCTTTAGGTATGGGTTTAAAATATGCTGTTCGCGTAAAAGGAGCGCTGACGCTTCCAACCTGTATATATAAAGTCTTTACACGTAAAGAACAATCACACGTGAACATTGTAATTTTGAAATACGAAAAAGTGTCACTAGATCAATAATTTAAATTTAAATACAAAACATTATTCAAATAGATTTTTCTAGGTACTTTTCAAAGGTCATTTGAACATGTCGCTACGTCGGCTGAAAGCTTAAAAAATATATAATATTTATTTAGGCTTGGTCTTTTCCCATAATGCTGTATGTGCACTCACCTGCAGGCTTGTTGTCGTGGTCGCGCGGCGCGCTCACTTCGCACCGCGCGCCGCGCCAGCCCGCCGCGCACGTACACTTCGCACCGCTCGCCTTCACCGAGCACGTACCCTAAAGCACACGCGACCATGTATCAAACACAACACATAAAAAGAATCTTTAGCTTTCTTTGAGGCAGTGTAGTAAAAGAAACATATGTTTATTAAAGAATTATCAAAAGTAGAAGAGCGAAAATTTAGAGAACTTTTAAGTGGTATGCAAGATAGAAATGAGCACTTATCCCAAATTATTATAGTATGTATTTTTTATATATATTGTATTTCCCAATTGAGAGCAAGCAAACTGGTAGTCTAATAATTATACTATCAGAAATTATATCATATAATTATTTAATTTATGCACACACGCGTAGGTAAATCCACTCTACGCTACTGGCTTCTAGTGCAGTACTAATCCAGCGTTATACAATACTTGGAAGGAAGTAGGGATAAGCGGAAAGGAGGGCACTTACTCCGTTGAGGCAGTAGTAGCGACAGACGCACTCCGCGCCCTCAGCGCCCGGCGAACACTCCGTGCAGTTTACTCCTGTTGGAACAAACGTGTTGAATATAACATTCATTATAAAACAATGAAATTATAAAAATATTTTTTTTACATTTTTATTTATCTTTACGCTTTACCTTTATAGAAACAATCTAGTAATAGGTCACTTCGTTCTTTGTTCGGGAAGATTACAGTATGTGGAACAGTATTATAGGACACCTAGATTATAGACAAATCGCTGCGCTTTGTGGCATTAGAGTGAGAAAATAATTGTCTCCAAATGGGAAGTGAACACAGTCAGAGGCCGTCCCACTGGGTAACTTTAAAATATATGTAATTATTTCTCCTTACATAAATATAACGTTTTGATAACTCTATAGTTTACTTACCGGTGTACCCGTCAGCACACACGCACTCCACGCCGCCCGCCAGATGGCGACACACGGTGTTGTTTGCACACCGCGCGCAGTCGGATTTTGAGCCGCCAGCGTTGATTTTGGTAGCGGTAGTGGTGGTGGTGGTGATAGTGGTGAAGGCCGTAGTGGTGGTGGTCGTTGCAATGCCAGTGGTAGCGTTCGGTGTGGTCACGTTCTTCTCGTCTAGTTTGATCTCGCAGCGCTCGCCGGTATAGCGCGGGTAACAGGTACACTAGACGCACATATATGGTATTTATTACCTTCAAGCAAAGCAGTATAAGCAGAGTAGAGTGGGAACCTAGTGTTAAGATATTTCGATTGCCCATATACCGCCGAATTATAAAAACAATGCATACTGAGTAGAGGAACTCAACGCCGTAATTTCTCTTGTCAGAGAAAGGAAATGAAAATATGAAATATTTATGTGAGTGGAAATCGAACCTAGAACCAGTCGCGTTTACAGTCATATACTTGTGCTTTTGCGCCACGACTGGCCTCACATATGTTATATTACAAAAAAATATATACAGCATGCAGCAGAGAGGCAGGCAGAGAGAATTTAGTGTTAAGACAATCCGTTATCCACTTTCCGCCGAAGTTTGGAGGCATTGCGTTTTGAGTGGCGGAACTCAACGCTGCGATTTGCCTCGACACCAGAAAGAAGGAATGAAAATCTAGATTCAAATAAATATTCATTTTCTTCGAGTGGGGATCGAACTCACAACTAATCGATTTTACAGTCACATTTTGTGCCCTTAAGACACAACTGGCCTCTTTATATTATATTACTTAATTTGCAAATAAAAATTAATCTAAGCTGCAATACCATATATGGCAAAGGGTTAATATTTAGTTTAAAAATAATATTAGTAGGTTTACTATAATTTTAGTCCTTATATTTAGTGCAGTAATAATATGTTTTTAACTTAACATACAGCGTGTCTCCCATATGTATCAAAAAGTGTCAAGATCTAACATACTAGAACTCAATGTCGCACTTAGACGCAATACTAGTGTGAAAGGATTGCCGCAAATAGTATATACGTTTTAATAAGAATAACCAGTGTAATGTTGGTTGCGTGTGTACCTTGAGCGGCGGCAAGTCCGCGTCCCCGACGTGCGCGTGGTCGGTGGTGTTGGTGTTGTCGGTGGTGGCGAGGTGGCAGCGGCCGCGGCGGTGGCAGTGCGCGGCGCAGCGGTAGTGCTCGCAGCGCGCGCCCGCGTACTCGCCCGGGCACGCGCACGCGCCCGCCACGCACGTGCCCGCGCCGCACGACCACGCGCACGCGCCCGCCGTGCCCGCGTCCGCGCCCCCGCCCGCGTCGTCTATCGCGGGTGATATTACGCATTCTAGCTTCTCCTGATACATACATACAAACATTTTATACTAAGCTCTTTTAATATTATAGTGTAATTTTTAGGAATGGAAAGTTTGAAAAAGTGAAAAATGACATTATAAGTAAAATAAAAATCTTATTTTAACAAAGAGTGTAAATGTAATCCATGGTTATAATCTACATATTCTTGACGGTTGTTTGATCTATTGAGTGTTTTAATTGAAAAAAGGAATTAAGTTATTTTGACTGTTTTATAATAAGAATAATGTAAAAAGGCAATATTAATGAAGTATAATATTCAAGTTATAAGAAATAATAGTAATAATAAGTAGTAATTTGTAAATGCATACATCGTGGCGCTCGTCGGAGGGCTCGAGGCCGTCGGGGCAGCGGCATGAGCGCCCGCCCGCGCCGCGCACGCACAGCGCGCTCGCGTGACACGCGTGCGGCGCCGCGCACGGGTCCGACACTGCGGGACAGACATGCGTTACTATAATTATTTGTTATTTTTATATGAACAATAAATATATAACCAAACTTCAGGCCACGCATGGCGCAGAAGTACAAGTGTACGATTGTAAACGCGACACTGGTGACACTGATCAGCTTCACGCTGTATCCCGCACACAACAGGCAGAGGGAAATAAGATTTCATTTCCTTGATTGGGGATCGAACCCACAACCAGTCACGTTAAGTGACACACTTGTGCCCTCGCGCCACGGCTGGTGTCAATGAACTACTCGTAAAGAGGCTAAAGGAGGAGGCACGGCCTCGAATTCTGCCACTCAACAACACACAATGACTCCAAAATTCGGCGAAAAGTGGGAAACGGAATTTCTTAAAACCAGATTCCCGGGTTTCATCTGCTTACCTTGCTATACGTAGAACACAGCGTAAGCACAAAATATACATTTTTATCTTAAATAACGAGTTTGTTGTAATATATCGAATTATATAAAGATCCTCTGTATTATCATGATTAAAAATTAATTGTCTTTAAAAAATTTTTTGGTATATTCATAATAAGCATTGAATGTTTATTTTCAATCATTTTATGTATATACACAAGTATAATGTAGGCAAAGTACTAACTATCCGTCAGGAACAAGTAGAGCGCAGGATGCAGAATCGCCACCGCCGATACCGACATGCGCTGCCTGGGCGGGGGCGGCGCGTGGGGCGGCGCAGGGGCAGCGGGGGCGGCGGGAGCACGCGGCCGGCGCGGCAGCGGCAGCAAGCCGCGCGCCGTCGCGCACCACACCCACTCCTCCCACACCGCCATGCGCAGGCACGCACGCGAGTTCACGTGCTGCCACTCCGAGCCCTCTGCCGAGTAGTACATAAGTTAATATATGTCGGTCGCGATGTAGTGATTGCTGTGGTCGTGGTCGCGCGTACCCTTGTCCGGCGACAGGTGGGGCGCGGGCGGTGGTGGCGAGGCGTCGTGGCGGAACAGCAAGTGAGTGGCGCGGTCGGCGCCATCGAGAGCGGCACTGTGCAACGCGCCGTAGTAGGCGTCGAGCACGTAGAGGCGCGCGGCGGGCGCGTGCAGCGCCAGCGCCGTGCTGCGCCTCGCGCGCGCCCGCACCACCCAGCGGGCTTCACTGCCATCTAGTTGCGCGCGCATTACGCCGCCATGCGCGCCGCGCTCCGACCAAAAGATTTCACTGTATACATTATAATAAAACTTTTTAGCCAGTACTTAGTAACTTGCGCTTTGTAGTAATTTAATTTCGAATTAAAGATTTATTTTTGAATTTGATGATATATCAAGTGTAATGTACATATATGATTGTAAAGTACCTCCAGAATCAGAAATTCAAGTTGCTTCTTTAAAATAATGAATGTTACCCGGTTTGTATAGATATGATGACATCGTCGGGCTCGGCGCCACGCTGCTTCCAAAGTGTGACGCGGCGGCGGCCGTCCAGCGCCGCCACGTGCAACGCGCCCTCCACGCCGCCCCCCGGCGCGCCCGTCGACACGCTCGTCCAGTACACGCGCTCCGACACCGGGTCCACGGCCACGCCGCGCACTTCACTGCCGCTCGTCCCCTCCAACAACGTCTCCGCCTGGGCGGGCTCGAGGCGCGCGGCGGGCAGCGGCGGCAGCGCGGGCAGCAGCTCGGCGGGGCGCTTGGCGGCAGCGCGCGGCGGCAGGCGCAGGCGGCGCAGGCGGCCGCGCGTGTCGCCCCACCACGCCCACCAGGCGCCGCCCGCGGGCGCGGCGCACACGCACGTGATGTCGGCCCCGTCACTGTCCCCGGCGCGCTCGGGGGCGGGCGGCGCGTCGTGGTCGTGCTTGTGCAGCTCGCGCAGGCGCAGGACGCCGCGCGTGGCCAGCAGCACGAGCGCAGCGTCGCCGGCGGCGGCGCAGGCGGGCGCGCCGTCGGGCAGCACGTGCTGGCGGTAGCCGGGCTCACACTTGCAGGTGTGGTTGTGCGCGTGCTTGGGCAGACAGCGCTGCGGGCACGTGCGCCAGCTGCAGCCACCCGTCGCCTCTGTGGTTACTGCTCACGTTAGTCACAACACTAGCCGCTGTCTACTTACGTATCAATTATCAGTTCTAATTCGTTCACGGTAACTATCGTATATTGTAAATAAAGTAATGCATAGAGATAGTTCAGATTTTTAGTAAATGATAATATTAATATCATTTCTTTAGCTATAATCAGTTATAATTTAACGTGAAATGAACAAGTACAGTACCAGGCTCGCAGGAGGCGGTGAGTGGTGCGCAGCGTCCGTCGCCGCACAGCTGCTCGTCGGGCGCGCACGCTGAGTCCGCCCGGTTGCGGCTGCGGCTGCCTGACAGTCAATCACATGAATTGAGTGTATCATTGAGGGTGAATATGTTCTTTAAGTTTCAAGACTTGCGTTATTTTACGCAAACAAAAATAAATGTAAAATTCATACATATCAAGGGATTTTCATCGCTGGAATCTGAGCAATCATCGAAACCATCACACATCAATTGTGGTGGTATGCATGTGTTATCACCGCATCTGCAATAGTAATATTTCTATTATCCTATTTCTTGAATATATCAGTCAAGTCAAAGTCAAATAATTTTATTCAAAATAAAAAGTTACATGCTTCATTTTTTGAACGTCAAATAATTTACCACCAGTTCACTAAAATTAGTGCCTCAGACCTGAGAAGAACCGGCGCAAGAAACTCAGCGGGACTTATTTTTTTTTAAATCAATTATACAAAATCACATTTCAGCGTTTCTGACAATGATACTTTGAAATAGACTGGAGCGAGCATTTCATTCCCAAGGCGTGTTATCATTTATATAATCATTAATTTGGTAATAACCTTTAACACACAAACGTCTTTTCACAACTCTTTTAAATTGTGATATAGAACATTCTCGGACGTTTTCTGGGATCCTATTGTAAAAGCGTATACATTGTCCCATAAAAGAATTACGGACCCGATGTAATCGGGTCACAGGTGCAATAAGTTTACTCCTATTTCTAGTATTGATATTATGTACATCACCAATTTTGGCAAAATCTTTAATATTCTTCTTAATATACAGAACATTTTCAAAAATGTATTGAGATGCAACTGTCAAAATATTTATTTCTTTAAATTTTTGCCTTAACGATTCTTTTGGGCCTGAATTATAGATTGCGCGAATAGCTCGCTTCTGCAAGACAAAAATTGATTTAATACCGGCTGCATTACCCCAAAGTAGAATGCCGTAGGACATAATACTATGAAAGTAGCTAAAGTAAACAAGGCGAGCCGTTTCCACATCCGTTAATCGTCTGATTTTTTTAACCGCAAAAGCTGCTGAGCTAAGTCTATTCGCCAATCCATCGATATGAGGTCCCCACTGCAATTTAGAGTCAATGGTGATACCGAGAAACACCGTAGAATCGACAGGTTCCACGGCTTCACCATTCAAGAGTACATCAGCTTTAACAAATTTTGTGTTAGGTGTTCTGAAGATTATACATTTAGTTTTTTTACTATTCAATAGTAAGTTATTAACACTAAACCAATGTACTACTTTCGATAGAGCATTGTTTACATTGTCATATATGTTTTGTCGTCGTTTTATTTTAAAAATCAATGAAGTATCATCAGCAAACAATACTATATCATGGTTCTTTCCCACTAAAAATGGCAAATCATTTATGTATATTAAAAACAGAAAAGGACCAAGAATAGACCCTTGTGGGACCCCCATACTGACAAATGATCCAGGAGATTTCTTGCCATTTACATCAACCCTCTGAACTCTGTTAGCTAAATAAGAGGTCAGAAGATTGAGTGCACGTCCTCTTATGCCGTAATGGTGTAGCTTCATGACCAATGTAGAGTGCTGAACGCAATCAAAGGCCTTAGACAGATCACAGAACATACCAAGAGCATCCTGCGATCCCTCCCAAGCCTCAAATATACTTTTTATAAGTCCTACACCAGCATCAGTAGTCGAGCGACCTTTAGTAAAGCCATACTGTTTATCATGCAAAAGCTGATGTGAGTCAAAGTGCATCAGCATTTGATTTAAAATAATTTTCTCAAAGATTTTACTAAATGAGGGTAGTATAGATACAGGTCTGAAATTGTTGGGATCAGATGTACTACCCGATTTAAATATAGGTATGACTTTACTAAATTTCATTAAGTCAGGAAACACACCATACTCTATACAACTATTAAATACAGTCGCGAGGTAAGGAGCAACAGCGTCTATTATATGACTAATTAATTTAACAGAAATTCCCCATATATCTGATGTTTTCTTAATGTCTAGGGACTTGAATGTCTTAACAATGTCTCTTGAGTTGACCACTTTAAATTTGAAATCTATATCACATTTGTTTACGTTCTCCTTAAGTAAAGATTCAGCGACTGTCGTGGAAGATATAAGTGTTTTGGTTGTGGAAACTGGAATATCAGCAAAGAATTTTTCAAAAACACTGGCAACTTCTTGGTCCGAGCTGGTTAACCCATTGTCAATTCTTAATTTAAATTCATAATTGCAATCCCTGGCTTTTCCAGTTTCACAATTTATTATGTCCCATGTCATTTTAATTTTATTAAAAGAGTTTTTAATCTTGTTTTTAATATGTAACGATTTTGCCATGGAACACACTTTTTTAAATAATTTAGAATAAGATTTAACATTATTAATAAATGTTTCACTATGGTTATACGTCTTCTCACTATAAAGTTCATATAACCTTTGTCTACTCTTATGAATTCCCACAGTCGCCCAATCCTTGAATGACAAGAAGCTCCTGGAATTGACTGTTCTAGAAGTAAATATAGCTTTGAACTCACTCTGTATAACATTGAAAAAATTCTCATATAGTAAATTGGGCTTATTATTATGTTTTAAATATTTAAGTTTTGTTATTATATTACTTCTGAACTTTTCTATACGACTAGTTGTCATCGGTATACAAACAATTTTTTTATTTTTATCAATTTTTTTTTACCAAGGTGAAAGGAAGCCAACTGTCCGCAATGATCTGAACTTAACATATTAATTATTGATTTTTTACAAGGCACAGAGTTTGTAAAAATATTATCAATGCAAGTAGCGGTACAATGAGTGATTCTTGTAGGCTCTAGAAATAGATTGTCTAGTTTATATGAATTAAGTAGTGACCTGAATCTAGTGCAAATGGTGGAATTTTCTAGTAAATTAATATTAAAATCACCACATACAACTATTAATTTCTTAGAAAGATGCCAGTAAGATTTATCTTTGAAATATAGTAAAATATATCGGTGTTAAAAATATTTTTATTATTAATATCAACTTAAAATTTACAGTATATTTAAAAAAAATATATTATTTTATTATACATATTAGACTTTACTTATTTGAACCTAATGATTATTAATGATTCAAAAAAAGAAATTTATTAAAATCTCAGTATTTATAATTGATGTTTTATAAATGACCTGATCATGGGCGGCGGGCACGCAGTGTGTGCGCAGAGCGCGGCCGCTTCGTCAGGTGGGTCGATGCAGTCGACGCGCGCGTCACAGCGCCAGGCTGCCGGCGTGCACGTGCTGCCGCAGCGCAGGCGGGCGCCGCACTGAAGGCCGGAGGCGGCGGCAGGCAGTGCAGGGGCGACGGGAGCGGGAGTGGGCGAAGGGGAGCACTGTGCCTCATCCGACCCATCCTCGCAGTCCACCTCGCCGTCGCACCACCACTCGCTACGAGAAGAGGGCGACGGTCAGGGAAATACTCAGTGGAGGTCAGCGGCACGAGGGCAGGAGCTAGCAGTACTCACCCGCGCAGGCACTCTCCGGAAAGCGCGCAAAGGCGCTGGGGCGGTTGACAGGCGGCGGCGCACCCACGCTCGTCCTCACCACCTGCGCACTCAGCGGCGCCGGAGCAGCGCAGCGCGGCGGGCAGGCACTCGCCGTTGTCACAACGGAACTCGGACTCGGAGCAGGCGCGCGGCGCACAGCCCCGTTCGTCCTCACCGCCAGCGCAGTCCTCCTCGAAGTCGCAGCGCCAGCGGCCGGGCACGCAATGGCCGTCGGCGCACCGGAAGTAAGTGGGGTCGCAGGGAGCGCGCGCGTCGCAGGCGGCCTCATCTTCGCGCGCGGGGCAGTCGGGCTCGCCGTCGCACAGCCAGTCGCGCGGCAGGCAGCGGCCCGAGGCGCAGCGGAACTCGCCGGGCAGGCAGGAGCGGTTGGCGCAGTGCGCGCCCTCGTCGGAGCCGTCGGCGCAGTCGGCGTCGGCGTCGCACAGCCACACGCGCGGCACGCAGGCGGCGCCGCAGCGGTGGTGCGCGGGCGCGCAGGTGGGCGGCGGGCAGGCGCGCTCGTCGTCGCCGGCGGGGCAGTCGGGCGCGCCGTCGCAGCGCGCGGCGAGGGGCACGCAGCGCGCGGGGGCAGGCGGCGAGGGCGCGCACTTCCACTGCGAGGCGAGGCAGGTGAAGCGGTCGCAGTCGCGCTCGTCGTCGCCGGCGGCGCAGTGGCGCACGCCGTCGCAGATGTGCGCGGGGTGCAGGCAGCGCCCGTCGGCGCACTGGAACTGTCCGGGCGCGCAGCGGAAGGGCGGGCAGGAGGCGGGCTCGTCGGAGGCGTCACCGCAGTCGTCCTGCGTGTCGCAGCGCCACCAGAAAGGAATGCATTTGAGGGAGGAGGCGCACACGAAGTGCGCAGAGGTGCAGTTAGCGCGGCAGGAACGGCCGTCGGGCTCCAGCGCGAAGTGCTCGGGGCAGGCGCAGCGCGCACCGGCGCCGCCCCCGCGCTCCGTCTCCGCCGTCAGCAGACACAGCCCCGAACAGTTGAGCGCCTCGCACAGCGCCGTCAACTCTGCGACACACATTCACATCGTTATAATAAACAACACATACACAAGTTATTATTATTTCTATTGAGGTACTCACTGGGCATAGGCGGCTGACGCGCGGGGTGCAGCACGCGCAGATCCATGGGTTTGTGCACGGTGTGCACCTCGGTGCGACAACGGTACGCGCCGCCGCTCGACAGCGCAACCACCTCTGACACCTAATATATTTTTAAAATCATTCTTCAGTAATAAAACCTCACATAAAGTCAATGTTAATTTTATATCTAACAAGACAACTTATATTACACGATTGTTTATTTTCATGTCTTTTCCAAGCAATAAAGTACTTAGAATTAACACATTTTTTGCTTATATAATTTTATTAGTATTTATTTTAAATGAAAAGATATTTATTTTCTATTTGAATTTAGATTTGAAATTGTTAAAAAAAACTATTTCTTATAATCCTCGATGTTACAATAAAAAAGGACATACGTTAAAATGAGGGTCGGGCACCCGGCGGCACGAGTCCACGGCGCGCGTCTCCCAGTCCGTCCAGTACACGCGGCCCTCCCACAGTGCCAGCGCGAACACGTGGTGCAGCCGCAGCCACGGCATGCGCTCCCGCGAGAACAGCACGCGCACGTGGCCGCCGTCCAGGTCCGCCGCAGCGATGTAGTCCTCGCGGGCGTCCGCGAAGTACAGCTCGCCCGAGGCCGGCGACAGCGCCAGCGCGTTGGGCCAGCCCAGCCCCGCCAACAGCACGCGCCTCGCGCCGCCGTCCATGCCGGCGCGGCCGATGTGCGCCGCCGCGCCCCAGTCCGACCAGTACAGCAGGCCGGCGGCCGGCAGCAGCGCCAGGGCGCGCGGCTCGCCCAGCCCGCCGCGCACCAGCACGCGCCGGTGCCGCCCGTCCAGGCGCGCCACCTCCACCGTGTCCGTGCCCTTGTCGCACCAGTACACGTTGCCGCCCACCCAGTCCACGGCCAGCCCGTCGGGGTTCTGCAGGGTGGCGCCGGCCACGAGGCGCGCCGCGTCGCCCTCGTCCCGGCACTGGCGCCGGATGGACGAGCCCAGGCGCGTGACGTCGCTCCACAGCAGGCAGCCGCGCTCCCACAGCGCGTCCAGCGCCACCGCGTTGGTAAGGTTGTGCACGAGCAGCGACGTCGCGGGCTCCGCTGCGTCCGAGGACTCCCCGCGCAGCACCGTGCGGCGGATGTAGTAGCGATTCGTGAATATTAATGATGCGTTCACGGCTATTGAAACCATTTTATTTATTCAATTATACAATTACCAGAGACGCAAACGCAACTTTGTTAATTTTTAGTAATTGTTATAATATTGTAGCGAAATTATACAAAATCTTTACATAAATTCTTATTTTGATGTATAAGCAACATTAAAGTGAAGTTTTAAATAAATCCGTACAGTAAATTTTTGGCGTGAAAAATAAAACAATCAACATAAACATAAGCTTTCACATTCATAATAGCTATAAGTAGGACTGATAAATGAATTATTTTTTTACAATATTATATATACGTACATGATATTGGCGCGCAACTTGAGCGATCTTCTAGTAATCTATATCCTTCAGCGCACGAACAGACGTAACTACCTAAAGTATTTCTGAAAAAAAAAACGTCAATAATATTATATTTATAGCGATGCAACGGAAGTAGCTGGAGTTATCCGTATTGGCATTAATGATTGCGGAGGTTTACGTGGATACAGATGTAGTTCAGGTTGCGACATGAAGGACGTGGAGCGGGCGGATGAGGCTCATTGGGCAAGAACGAATCATTCAGGATGACACAATTTCAAATAACAGATGCGACGAATATGATCTTTCTAAAATCCGCATCTGAAGCTGTATTATCTCTAGTTGGTCACCTGCAGTGGTGTTCACAGGGATGGTCCTCCTGGCACTCGTCGACGTCGCGGCAGGCGGTGCCGGCGCGGCGCCAGCCCGTGCGGCACCAGCACGCGCGCCCCACCGGCAGGTCCGAGCACGCGTGCGCGCACTCGCCGTTGTGCACCAAGCACTCGTCAATGTCTGCACACGCCGGGGAACACGTATATGAGTCATGTAACGAAATAGTTACATATTTTTATATATTTGCATTTCCAAAATTTTTGTAAATTTATTATTAGGTATAGCGCGCATTGGTGACTTTTGTCACCGTGACTGTTGCGTCACTGTCAAGTGAAGGTGCGCGCATTTGGATACGTGACAATTGGGTGACTTTTTGTCCACGGGGGATGGCGACACGCCCGTGACGCAACTGTCACCGCGTCCATAGGTTTGTATTCCCGTGCGCGCATTAGAAACTAAAGGTCACCTCCACCTTGAGGTTTCCATACTAGTCGTCTTCCGCATAAACAAGAAACAGCAGTGTGCAGCTCCGAATTTTAATTTCAAGAATGGCGTCAATTTCATCTCCAAGGCAAACGTGTGTTTTCATGAAGATGAAATAGACAACGATATACTGATTGACGAAATTGAGTTGAGGCCATAGCTCTATGACAAATCCCTAAACGATTATTCTTTCGACGTTTGCTTTTTTTTCTATTTCTTAATATTATATAAGTGCACAAACAACCATCTCTCCGAGATCCATATTATCAAATGTAAAAAATTTCGTCACTGTCACCGCAAGTGCGCGCAGTAGCGAAAAGCATGGTGACATGACAGTGACAAAGAATTTATTGTCACCGTGACAAAAGTTACCAATGCGCGCTCTCCCTTGATATAATTTTGTAAACATGAATATGACATATTCTATTATTACTATTTGAATAATATTAAGTATTGCACAATACTTAATATTGTTCATCAGCGTCCTAAATTTATTCGCTACAAATACAATTGTGTAATTATTTTCCACTATTGTTTTGTAGCGTATAAATAACCAAATGAAATATATAATAAAAGAGTTGAATATAAGGTCTCGTCTTATTAACATCGCCATGCTGCCATAACCCACATTGGTGATCCCGACGTGAGGTACCCCGACGGGGGTACCCCGTAGCCATCTCCCGACGTGATGTACCCCGACGGGGGTACCCTACCATAATCCACATTTTTCAACTCGTTCGAATTCGGGGATTCCGGAACAGTTTAGACGTAGGATTTTTTTTTATTTCACGATGTTTATACATACCTGTAATTCGTGTGACGCAGTTACGCATAGATACCAATAACGTAAATACATATGATTACAAAAATAGTACTAAAGGTTAAACAACTTTGAACTTTGCCTCGATTTCAGAATGAGGCATATGCGGCGGTAGGTATGTGTGTGCGTGCGTCGTTCTTGATAAATGGCGTTTTATATTACAACAATAATTTTATTATTTATTTTGTTTGAAAAAATCACTTTTTAATTTTTCGCATTTTTTTTAATTGTATTAGTCTTTTATAGAGTACTTAAAACTGTGGTTTCATTTAAAGTGGTGCTGACACATTCATCCCCTGTATAAAAATCCTTAATTTCTTATTTAACACTATTAAAAAAAGTATTTTTATCTCATAATACATTTTCATTTATGTTTATCATCAAACTTAAAAAAAAACTATTTTGTCAAAAAAGAATTAAATAATACTGTGTGTGCACTATAAACATGACAGGTTGTGGGTTCGATTCCGACACGAGGAAATCAAATATGAAATATTTTCATTTCTCTTGAGTCGAGGCAAAGCACGGCGTTGAGTTTGTCCTAACACTGGGGTCCCTTGTCTACCATGCTACGTACTGCAGTGCGACTCGTCGGAGTAGTCCCCGCAGTGGTCGACGCCGTCGCAGAGCGCGGCGGGCGGCACGCACACGCCGTTGCGGCAGCGCCACGAGCCGCGCGCGCAGCTGCCCGCCGCCGCCACCGCCGACCCGAACGCCGACGCGTACGACGCTGCGTCAACACAAACTACCCTTTATATTTGACTTTTTTTATATTTTAACTTAGATGTTTATGTCTATCATGTTTGCCTACATGGAACACACTAACGTTATTGCAAGCAGGTAAATGATATTAAAGCGTTTATAAATCCTATAGAGATTTGCCAAGCACGATTACAAATGAATGTATATTAAAATTGAATATGATTGAATTGAATTGAATGTATATTAAAATTAAATCAATAGTAATTAATAGCGTGCAGTATACCGCACAGCAGCGGGTCCTCGTCAGTTCCGGCGCCGTGACCACCGCCGTCCGCGCAGTGGTCTCGCCCGTCGCACACCAGTGCCGCACCCACGCACCGCCCCCTGTCAACGTAACTCACTTGTATACTACTAAACATTAGCTTCAGATTCACTGAATAACAATAGTTTATTTTAAACTAGATTCCTTTGTTGTTTTGCCTTAAAAAAAATAATAAGTTTAACTTACTACTCAAGTACCTAATAAAAAAAAAACATTTATACATGTGTCTATGTAAGTAAATATAGTATACTTAAAATTGTCAAAGAAAAAAAGTGCGAATCAATTGATTAGATCAGACCACATTTTTCATCAACATTTTCTTGACTAGTTCTAAATAGTTTAATGTTAAATTAGCTTTCTTGTTAAAACACACTACTAACTTGCAATAGACTGAGCCGGGCTCGCCGGCACACAGCAGCGACTCGAAGCTCGACGTCGCGTTGGGAGCGGCGGGCGGTGCGAGAGTGGCGGCGGGCGTGAAGGCGGCGCGCGGCGACGAGCAGCCCGGCGGCTCGTCCGACCCGTCCTCGCAGTCCACGTCGCCGTCGCAGAACAAGCTCTGCGGGCGAGGGGCGACGGAGTCAGTGGCGGTGAGGACAGGGGACACAGGGGACGAAGGACGCAAGGTGGCGGCGACTCACCGTGTGCAGGCAGAGTGCGGTGGAGGCGCAACGGAAGGCGGAGGGCGCGCAGGCACAGCCGGCCTCGTCGTCGGCGCGCGGGCAGTCCGGCACGCCGTCGCAGCGCGCGGACCTGGGCACACAGCGCGCGCCGCCCGCGCACGCGAACTGATCCGCCGAGCACGTGGTTATGTTCCTGTGTCCTGCGACATCATCATCACGATAAGCTTCAAAGTCATTAAATAGTTGTTTGGTGGGTAATGGTATCTATATTATTTATTAGTTATACGATCACGTTGAAATGTTTTTAAATGCAATAGTTGCTACCAGCTGCGTAAGGACAATATAGATTCTATTTCGACAATAATCATGTTTCAAGCGAAAATAACAACGACATAGTTTTGATACTATACTATATATATGATAAACCTTTATGGTGCAACCGTACATTGCACTTTCAGCGTTTTCACTATTTATTATTTTGGCAAGCTTCCTTAACATTTTGTGTCTGTTTTATCTGCATATAAATAAAAAAGTTATATAATTTTAAAGAATGTTGTTCGACAAAATTGCTATATATAATTGTTTTATTGAATGGACTGAAATTTTACTTATTGATATTGTTTTTATAACTATTTTTTTATTAGAAAACGAAAGTAATGCACATTAATAAATTAATAATTGTATAGTTTAAGGGAACGAAACCACGAGATAGTAAAAGTAGTATAATAAAAGTTTTATTATTACAATTAGTATAAGAAATTTAACACAATACAATTCTTATTTAGAAAACGTATAAAAAAATTTTGCTAACAACATAATAATGTAACAAGCGTATAAAAATTTCGACGTGGCATGAGATGGCAATGAGAACGTATGACTTAGAGGTCAGAGCGCCTGGTCGGTTTTTAGGAGGCGTGGGTTCGAGTCCCGCTACGTTCATATTTTTATACGTTTTCTATAGTGTGGATTAACACTTTAAAAATGTTAAAAACAATACAAGTCTAAATCAGTGCAGCCTAGGCTAGACCTTTTCTAATTAGCAAAATATTCACACAACATGTAAGATAAATGTAATCTACATAATATATGATACACACCGCAGTGCTCGGTCTCGTCGGAGCCGTCGCTGCAGTCGACGCGGCCGTCGCAGCGCCACGCTAGCGGCACGCACTCCACCGCGCCGTCGCCGCCGCACTGGAACTGCTCCGCGCTGCAGCCCAGCAGCGGCTCATCGAAGGCGGCCCCGCGCTGCGTGTCGAGGGCGGCGGGGCCGAGGGCGGGCGCGGGGCAGTCGGCCTCGTCGCTGGCGTCGGGGCAGTCGGCGCGTGCGTCGCAGCGCTGGTCGGGCGCGTAGCAGGAGGGCGCGGTGGCGCAGGGACGCGCGTCTGGCTCGGCGCAAGCGGCGGTGGGGCAGTCGGCCTCGTCGGACCCGTCGGGGCACTGCGCCGCGCCGTCGCAGCGCGCCGAGATGTCTACGCACGTGCTGTCGTTACATCTGCACATACATATTCAGTCTTAGTTGCGAATATAACTATCCAGATGGCGTCGTCTACCGTGTACACGTACTGCACTCAATACTGTACTGTGGACAAACGTGGAAACAACACAAATATACTACGTTGGGCTCTTAAGATATATGGTCTTCCGTTCCCATTAAGACACTTTTGTTTCCTATTTTTCACGCAGTACTCAAGGTGTCGGCTCTGGTGTCGAGACAAGGCGTAATACATTTAAAAAAAAAATACCAACTATTTCAAGTATGAAACATTTATTTTATTTTTATATTTATTTACTTGTAGCTAGTGGGAGGGCAGTCGCAGTCCGCCTCATCGGAGCCGTCGTCGCAGTCCACCAGACCGTCGCACATGTTAGCGGCCGACACGCAGCGCCCGCCCGCGCCACACGCCCACGTATCTGCCGGACACACGCGCGATGCTGTCGACATAGGAGGGGGACACTGTACTATATACGGTCAGTACGCTGAGAGGTACGAGGTGCGAGGGATAGTGACACTTACTGCAGTAGTAGAGGTCCTCGTCGCTGGCGTCGAGGTCAGAGCTGCAGTGCGGTACGCCATCGCACACTAGGTTCTCCGGCACGCACGCGCCTTCTGCGCATACAAATTGCCCCGTCGGGCACTCGCTTCCCACCGCCGCGCACGCGCGCCCGTCGCGTGCCAGCACGCGGCCTGCGCCGCATGAGCACGTTGCGTGCCCATGCGCGTCCACCGCGCACATCTCCGCGCAGCCGCCATTGTCAACGGCACAGGGGTCGGCGGCGCAGAGCTGGCGCTCGGGCGCGACCAGCACGAGCGCGCATGGGCGTGGCACGTCGGCACGCAGCACGCGCACAGTTCCACCTCCGCGTGCTGCCGCGAACACCCCGCGCGCCACCCAGTCTGTCCACGCTACCCAGCCGCGGCCCGCTGCCACGGCGAAGGGGTGGTCGGCGCGCGCGCGGACCACCACGCGCCGGTGCGAGCCGTCGTAGCGCGCACACTCCACCCTATCGAGGCGCGCGTCAGCCCAGTACAGGAGGCGCGCCTCGTGCTCGAGCGCGAGCCCGTTGGGCATGAGGATGTCCTTGCTCACTATAGTTTGTCGGGCGCGGCCGTCGATGCGCGCACGCTGCACGGCGGGGCGCGAGGAGTTCCAGTTGGTCCAATAGAGGCGCCGCTCGCAGGGGTCGTAGTCGAGGCCTCGCGGGCGGTCGCCGGTGCGCAGCAGCAGCGCGGTGCGCACGAGGTGTGCACGTGCGTGCGGCGCAGCGCGCAGCAACGCGGGCAGGACGGCGGAGCGCAGGGCGGGCGGCGTCGTGCTCGTCCAGTATAGCGTGCGCGTCGCCTCCGCGAAAACCATGCCCTCCACTGATCCCGCCTCTGCACATGTGTATGTGATAGCATATGAGTATGAGTGAGTAGGGTGTGTGTGTGTAGGGTGCGAGTGCGATGAAGGTGTACTCACGCGGTAGCAGCACGCGGTGTTGGGACCCGTTGAAGTGCACGGCGTGTATGGCGGCGCGCTGTATGTCGGAGTAGAACAGCGTGGCCGTGGAGTACTCGTAAGCCAGCGCGATGGCGTTGCGCAGCAACGTCCTGATGACCATCCAACAGACCAACAATCAATCATGTCACTAGTATTGGTGTTAAGATATAATATAACTTTTGTGATTAAATAATTATTCTATCAAAACAAATACTAATATGGAGTTGAAATAATATATAGATAAAACTCATTAAACATATTTAAATGTTTAATAAATATAGCAATATTATATTACAGAATTATGACACAGAAAACTAAATAAATAAATAAATCAAATAAATCAGCTTCACGCTGTATCCCGCACACAGCAGGGTAGACAGAGGGAACCTAGTGTTAAGGCACCAGTTCCCGTAGTAACGCCGCGCTTAACCTCGACACCAGAGCGAAGAAAATGGAAATATAAATTTAAGTAAATATTTCATTTCCTCGAGTGGGGATCGAACCCACAATCAGTCGGTTTTACAGTCACAACTCGTGCCGCTGCGCCACGACTAGACTCAGATAGAGCCTCAGAGAAAACTAAATAATAAGATATATTATAAAATATAGTGTATAAACAATAAAAGAAGATTGTTCATTTGAGTATTACACTAAAAATAATGTTCCATTACAACATTGAACGTATACTAAAATTCAAATATGCAATTTTTCCTAATTTCAAACATTGTAACAAATCATCAAATCATTTTTGAAAGAGATGAAGAAAGGACGGAATGCAAGATCAGTGTAAATAGTATGATATTAGAACAAGTGAATGAAGTGGTATACTTGGGAAGTATGTTCAGTAGAGATGGAAGATACGAGATGGATGTGGAAAGGCGTATTGCTGCCGGTAACAAGGTTAACGGAGCCTTAGCTGCATTGATGAGACGGCGAAACGTCAGCACAGCTGCGCGTTTGGCCGTACACAATGCAGTTTTGGTACCGACTCTGTTATACGGCAGCGAAACGTGGGTATTACAAAAGAAGAATGAAAGAAAGATGAATGCTGTGGAGATGCGATCTCTTCGTAGGATATGCGGAGTCAGCTTAGCTGATCGAATCCGCAATGAAGAGGTACACAGAATGGCAGGTACTAGCGAGGATGTCACGGTGAGAATGAAGAAGAACGTGCTCAGGTGGTTTGGGCACGTCGAACGAATGAGTGATGAAAGAATGGCAAAAAAGATTTATGATGGAAAAGTGAGCGGTAAGAGAGGTAGGGGGAGACCTCGGTTGACCTTCGAAAACACAGTATCAAAGATACTGGAGGAAGGTCACGTAAAAAGCATGAGGACCCCCCGAAGGGCATGTATGAAGAGGTTGATGACAGTGGACGAGGCGAAAGAGGTATGTAGAGACCTGACTACCCCGCAAGGGATAAAGCGTGAAGCTAAGTTAAGTTAAGTAACAAATCATTATGTTACATAAGAAAATATCGTTACTTATTCTCTATTGGTGGATACGGTGAGTTGAGATCTTTTTGGTCATCGAGGTTGATGCTGTCTATAGCCGTCACCCGCGTGTACATCAGGAAACTCGTGGACGCTGCAACGTACAAAGATATTTGTTCGATGTGATTAACAAAATAGAATTAGATTTTTATCCATACTGTTGTGTTCTTATAAATGAAAATGTAAATTTTAAAAAGTAGTTTGAAGTAGCGTCGTTGGCCAGTACATACGCGTGCAGGAGCGGCCGTCGGGCGCCAGGTCGCCGTGCGGGCACACGCAGCGCGCGCCGCCCGCGCCCCACAGACACAGCGCCGCGCAGCCGCCGCCCGCCGCGCACGGGTGCGCCGCCGCGCCCGCGCGCGACGCCGACGACCAGATCTGTCAGTGTGAGTAATCTTTTGGTATAATAAATAATGTTACTTGATGATTAACGTTTTCCTATTATTTTAAGTATAGTTACTGCCACTTCCCGCCAAATTCTCGGCATTGCGGCATAAGTGGAGGAACTCAAATAATGTCGCGATTTAACTCGTTACCAGACCGAGAAAATTAAAATACAAAATATTTCATTCCACAAGTGGGAATCAAACCCACAAGCGTCATGCTTACATTCTCACGCTTATACCCCTGCATCACGACAACCTAACGGTACAGAATAACCTACGGAGGGTACGAATGATATAATAACTTAATATAAGCAAAATACACTCAAATTTAACTATGTACCAATTAAATTTAACCTTAATCTTTCTATCGTCCGTATCAAATCGCGAGGACAGTTAGATAATGACGAGAGGTCGAGGAAAAAAAATAAGCATAATAACGTTACCACTAAATCCTTGAGACTATCTCCGAGGTTGTCAGCCAGTATGGTGTAGTCACTCATGTTTGATATAGGCGCGCTCGCAACGCTGCCCTGATTCAACGCCCTGGGAATAATAATGTCAAAATTTCACAAGTTGCTAACTTACACATTATTAATTTGATATAGTATGTTTTTTATTAAATCGTTATAGTCGGTGGCTGGGTGTACTCACGTGTCGAGCCAGTACAGGCGGTGGCGGTGCACAGCGAGCGCGACCACGTGGCGCATCGGCGCGCCCGCACACACGCGCGCGCGCCCCGCCCCGTCGTAGCGCGCCCGCCACACGCTCGCCGCCGCCGCCTCCGCCCAGTACACGTGCTGCTCCTGGTACACAATAAACATACATATTTGTAATATACCAGGTACATATGATAATATTTATTTCCATATATTCATCATGATACAAAGTTTACTTTGTTACTTTTTAATAAATTATTTTGTACTATTTTGTTAATAGAGGCTGGTCGTGGCGCAGCGGCACGAGGTGTGACTGTAAAACCGACTGGTTGTGGGTTCGATCCCCACTCGAGGAGATGAAATAGTTACTTAAATTTATATTTCCATTTCTTCGCTCTGGTGTCAAGGTTAAGCGCGGCGTTGAGTTCTGCCACTCAACACGCAATGCCTCCAAAATTCGGCAGAAAGTGGGGAACGGAGTGTCTTAACACTAGGTTCTTTCTGCCTACCCTGCTCTGTGCGGGATACAGCGTGAAGCTGATTCTTGTTAATAGAATAAAATCCAGAAAGTATATGAAAGAAAGAAACCAAAAGACAACAAACCTTCAGATCTAATGCGATATCGGCGATGGCGCTTCCATTGTAGAGCAGCTCTACGTCGGTGAGATCCAGCCGCGCGCGCTGTAGCCACCCGCCGCCCGCCAGGAACAGCCAGCCGGCGCGCGCATCCAGCGCCAGCGCAGACACTGCCAGCGGCGCCGTGTCCGCCGCCACGTAGCGCGCCGTGCCGTCCGCGCGCGCCGCCACCACCAGCCGCCGCGCCGCGTCGCTCCAGTACACCACGCCCGCGCGCGCGTCCACCGCCAGCGCCGCCACCGTGTCCGCGCCACTGCCCGCGCCCGCCGCCGCCTGCGCCGCCACACGCGACCGCCCCGCGCCCGAGCGCCGCACGCGCCACGCCGTGCCCGCCTCCGGGTCCGCCCAGTACACCCACGCCGCGCCGGCCGCGTCCACCACGTAGTCCACGGCGCCCGCGCTCGCCACGCGTGGCAGCGGCGGCATGGCCTCGTGCCCGCCGTCCAGCGACAGCGCGCGCAGCTCCCAGCCGCGCGAGTACACGAGCACGTCGTCCAGGGGCTCGCAGCGCGCGCCGCCGTCGTTCGCGCGGTGGCCGGGCGCGCAGCGGCACGCGCCGCCCGGCAGGCACAGGTGCGCGCAGGGCGGGCGGCGCGCGGCGCAGGGCGAGGCGGGCGCGGCGCGCGCGGCGTCGTAGCGCGCGAGGGCGAGCACGGCGGCGGTGTCGTTGCAGAGGGCGCGCGCGGCGCGGCAGTGCGGGGGGCGGCAGGCGCGCAGCGTGGCGTCGGCAGCGTCGGCCCAGAGCAGCTCGCCGTCGTATACCTCTAGGGCAGTCGGCCGCGCACCCACTCTAAGCTCCACCTGCGAATTGTTCCTAGCATTCAACTTTCATGTGCGTCCATGCGACTGTAAACGCAACAGGTTATGGGTTCGATTCCCACTCAAGTACATCAAATTTTTAACATTTTCATTTCTAGAGGCAAAAGCGCAGTGTTCCGTCACGCAACACGCAATACTTTCACATTTGCCGGTAGATCGTAAAGAACGGAAATAAATGCCTGACAACCAAATGGAAGTTCCGATTTCCAGTCGGGAGCTGTGAAATAAAAGGTAAACAAGTCAGAAAAAAAATACTTTACTGGTTGCGATTGATGGATTTTATTAACCTTAAAGATGTTTGTTGATTGTTTTGTTTTAGTTATTGCTTAAAAACATGAGTGAAATCTTAACCTAACAACAACGCCTTTCCTTTTTCCGCTAAACTAAAGAAAACAGCAATACGTACAAAGTGGTTGTTACATGTTAACCGTGTTCTAAGTTCTAACGATTCGTATAAGTACAAATGTGATGTTATCAATAAAGGTTTGAGAACCTTTCTTTTGTTACTTTACATTTTGTCTCAAGCCTAAATTAATAGACTATAGGTTTCCAGTTTCCCTCTGCCAATCCTGGCATGTGTGGAATATAGCAAGAAGTTAGAAAAAAATTTCAACTGACATAAAATCGAATACGCTAGTATTTATTTATCTACTAGCGGCCACGTGCGGCTTCGGCCACTTGAGCTATACGAACATTTATTTAAGTGTATTTAAGAAATTAATATTAATTATTTTAGTATGGTTACCTATACTTTCTTCTAGTATCATACAAGTAATAAGTTTACAAACAATATCAAACCACAAAACATCAAGAACTAAAGATTTAGCCAAAAAAAAACAGTTGTATAAAGTAACTCTTTTACTTAATAAGTAAAAGAGTTACTTTAACTTAATATTTTAATTTTTTTTTATAAACCGATCGTAATAAAACAAACAGTAAATGTTAAGAAAAGTTTGTCAGAATGCAATATTGAAAACTACATTTAAACCAGTTAAGCCATTTCTGAGATAAGCGTGAACAACACACGACATACAAGCAAGCAGATAAAAAAATAAAAATCGTTGTTTTGGATTCTATTACAATAATAAATGCCTCCTGTAATTGTTTTTTTCTGGTATATCTTTCATGTGCAGACACCGATCAATTACGGTTTTATAAGAAATATATGTAGATTAAAAATCAAATCAGCTTCACGCTGTATTCCACACACACAGCAGGGTAGGCAAGTGGGAACCTAGTCTTAAGACACTCCGTTTCAAGGCATTGCATGTTGAGAAAAGAAAAAAATTATAAATAATAATTTATTCATCCAAGATCAAACCCTCAACTCATCAATAGATTATATATATTTTTTAATAAAACAATTTACAGTATAACTGTTTCGGATTGTAATTAAATGCACTATTAAAATATATATTACATATTTTAAAGTCTCAATAATACTTACAACATAGGCTTTTTCAGTCTTTAAGTCGATGTATTGTATCGTGGCAGAGCCTTCGTTGACCCAGTAAAGGCGATTGCCTTCCTCGTCAACCCGCATACCTGAAATTATACACAAGTAAATATATTTGTTATTCAGACACTTAAAAATATATTATAGTATCACAATTAATGATTAATATAAAAAAATATATGAACTTGAATTTTCTTGTATATTCAACATCGACAATTACACGTCTCCATATCTTAACTTGTCTTTTTAAATATTTATTAATAAAAGTCAACCTGATAAATGAAGCACTACAGAAATAACTAAAAAAATAAAAATAAAAAGTATTTTTATTGACAACATTCATAATTATACATTTTATGGGCTACTAACTCCTAAATAAGCATAAACTGTGTTTTAGAAGCTAGTGACTTCCCTGTTTTAAACATAAGCTTATATTATTGTCGCGAGCCAAAAAAAAATATATAGGATGGAGGAACTAATAGGATAGTGTAAATTTTACAGTGTAGAGGAAAGATTCATAATATAGAAGATTCATAAAACAGGTATTATATGTGTTATTATGTATGTTGAACGGCGAAATTAAGAGTGTAAACGCAGTGTGTTTCAAAGTAATATAATAAAAGCATTAACTATTTCATAGATTCGTATATGCTTACTACTCACTAGTAGCACGCGACAGGTGCGCGTCCGCGGTGGAGTTGAGCAGCTCTCTGCGGGCGCTGCCGTCAGCGGCCGCCTGCTCCACGCGCTCCACACCGCCGCCGTCGCCGCCGCGCATCGCCCAGTACAGGCGCGCGGCGCGTTCGTGCACCGCCAGCGTCTGCAGCGCCGCCGCGCCCTCCAGCAGCGGCACCGCGCACTCCCCGCGCAGCCCGCTCGCCGCCAGCGCGCCGCGCGACACGTAGTACAACACGCGCGCGCCCGCCGCCAGCGCCAGCGCGCGCGGGCCCGCCACGCCGCTGTCCGCGACCGTCGACACCTCGCCCGTGCGCACGTCCGCACGCTTGATTTCGTTGCTCTGCGGACACACAGGCACGTCATACACACGTCACGTCACGTGACACGGCAGGATAGGGAGCACTCACGTCCGCATCGGCCCAGAAGATGGCGTGCTCGTCGGGCAGGCACTGCAACGCAAGCGGCGTGGCGAGGTGCGCGCCGGAAAGCGCGGGCAGCGTGTGCAGGTGCGGCTGCGCCGGCGAGAGCCCGCGAATGCCGCCCGCTACACTCACCACGATGGCTTGCTCGTACACTGTGCACGCGAATATACAAATAAATATATTATTTTTATTTTGACTTAGTTCACAACAACTTAGTTTTTTATTAACTAAAATATAGAATTTTACAAAATATCATACTAACTTTAATAACCCTAAAAGTTTTAATTTAAACACATAAATTTTGTACATAGTCGAGACCAGCCGTGGCCCAGGGGCACAAGTGTGACTGTAAGCGCGACTTGTTCGCGTTGTGGGTTCGAACTTCACTCGAGGAAATGAAATATTGAATATTTTCTTTTCTTCGTTCTGGTATCGAAGCAGCGCGGCGTTGAGTTCCGTCACTCAACACGCAATGCCTCCAGAATTTGGCGGTAAATGAGAAACGGAGTGTGTTAGCACTAAATTCCCTCTGCCTATCCACCCTGCAGTGTGCGGTATACACCGTAAACTTTAAAAACATAAAAAATTGTCGTGTAACGTTTACCCTCGCAGGTGCGCTTGTCATCTGCAAGACGCATAAGATGCGGGCACGCGCATACGCGCCGCCCGGGCGCGTCGATAAGGCACAGATGCGAGCAGCCCCCGCCCGCGCCGGCGCATGGATTGTCGGCGGGCGGCTGCAGGCTGGGATGCACCACCTTGACGTCGAAGGGCTGCGAGAGCGTCTTCTGCACGTAGATCACGTCGGAGCCGTTCCACTTGTTGGCACGCAGCACGGCGTCTGCGCGCCAGTCCGTCCAGTAGACGTGCGACTCGAACAGCGCCACGGCGAAGGGGTGTGCCAGCGCGGCGTGCGCGCGCAGCACCACGCGCTGCCCGCCGCCTTCGTAGTCAGCCGCGTGCACGGCGTCGGCGCGCGCGTCCACCCAGTACACGCGGCGCGCGGCCAGGTCCAGCGCCAGTCCGTTGGGCAGCGCGCCGGCCGCCAGCACGCGCCGCCGCCGCCCCGCCAGCGACGCGCGCTCTATGCGCGGCGCGCGCGCGTCCCAGTCGCTCCAGAACAGCAGGCCGGCGGCGGGGTCGAGCGCAAGCGCGCGCGGCGCCCCCAGCCCGCCGGACACGAGCGCACGGCGGTGGCGGCCCTCGGCTGTGGCCACTTCGATCTGCGGCACGTCGGCCGCCACCCAGTACAGGTTGCCGGCCACCCAGTCCACCGCCAGCCCTTCCGCCACCGTCAGCCCGCGCTGCACCACCACCTCGATGCCGCTTATCACTGACAACACGAGACCGATGTAGAAAAATATAAAATAATTTAGCCTTCAATTATGTATTTAGTTTTCAATTATGATTTTATAATTATTTTAATAAGCATTTTACATGTTGAAGTGAAAACTGTTCTGTGTATATTAAATTACATTATTCCTTTACTGTTTCAATTGCTTTATAATCAGATCACTCTCTACATAGGTGGAGATCCCATCGCTTAAAACTGTAGGGATCAGATTTTCTAAAAAAAAAAAAATTAAATTAGCTTCACGCTGTATCCCGCACACAGCAGGGTAGGCAGAGGGAACCTAGTGTTAAGACACTCCGTTCCCCACTTTCTGCCGAATTCTGGAGGCATTGCGTGTTGAGTGGCAGAACTCAACGCCGCATTCTTCATTATAGATTTTCTAATGAAACTTATATTTAAGAATGATATATGATAGCAGAATAGATTACACTAGGGTTGCCTAAAAGAATCCTGCCGCAATCACCTTTAATTAATGTTTTTCGTAACTCGTTTTTGGAGAAAATTGCACTCATATGTTTTTTATGTGAATCGCACATCATTTGAAAGAAAATCACATAAGGAATTGGAAAAACAATGGTTGCCAGCTCTCAGTCTGCCGCAAGTCCAGGGTTGCCTGGTTTAAAGAGGTTACTTAATGTGAATATTTGCACTCATATGTTTTTTAATGAATTATATATCAAATTAAAGCTTATTTTTTTGTCATCACTAAAACACATGGTTGCCTGGAAAATGGCTGCCGCAAGCAAAGGTTGCCATCATTTGAAATATTTTATTCTGATTCCGTTTGACTGAGAATAGACGATGAAATACGCGATTTGCCTTATGTTTTAAAGTAAAATATTATAAAATAGAAGGTCAATCTTAAAATTAATGTTTATTCTAGCTATTTACCTGTTAAATGATCATTATAATCATATTAAGAACATACAAAAAACTATTTAAATATGAAATCATCCTTATTTTCCAAGTGAAATAATGAACCCATGATATTAAGTCTTTGCTTAATCTGTTTTCTAAATACTAATACTAATTTAAATTATCATTTTAAAACGACTAAATTATCTAATTAAATAAATGCTTACAAATATCAATCTATTATAAGGTATTAATTACATCATGTTTCCTTAAGATAATGAAGGGCGACAATTATTGCGTATGTTTTTTTTATTAATTAAGAAAATATGGAAAATAGCATTTCAATATACTCTCTCTCTCTTTGTCCTCTGCTCGTTTGATTTTTTTTTCTCGTTTTTTTTTGATAACGGTTGCCGCAATCTTTTCTTTCTCACGCAACTTTTAAGAATTTGCATTGAAAGAAATATATATGATAGAATTATAATAAACAAAATTAATTTATCAAAAATAAATTCTAAGAAATTTCGACAGTAATGCCGAATAATAAACGCTATTTAAGGTTTATGACCAGGAGTCGCCAAATATCAATTAGGTGTCTACTTTTTACTATAGATAAACATTTTGCGGCGGTATACAAAGCAAACAAAATACAATAATTTTATTTTCGTAGATGTATTGTTTCTAAATGCAATAACAGTGCAGATGGCCAAATGAGATGTTTTTGAACATATTACTTAGTTACTTACCTTTAGCTTTGGAGTGAAGACGATTTTAGTTAACATGACAAAAATGAAGATCTGTTTTTTGTGCGAAAATGTGTGTGGAATTTAATAATGAGTCTGAAGTGTAAAATTATGTTGTTGTTTCGCCAAAAAATGAATTTTATACACAGTAACATTTTCTTAAATAGTAACACAATGCACGGTTATCACTTACAGTGTTACAAAAAGTTCATTGTTCTAAAACAAAAATATAAAGAAGAACCCCACTCGAGGAGATGAAATATTCACTTAAATTTATATTTCCATCTCTTCGTTCTGGTGTCGAAGCAAAGCGCGGCGTTGAGTTCTGCCATTCAACAAGCAATGCCTCCAGAATTCGGCAGAGAGTGGGGAACGGAGTGTCTTAACACTAGGTTCCCTCTGCCTACCCTGCTGCGTGCGGGATACAGCGTGAATCTGATTTGATTTTTATTTTTCAATTATTTTCTAATGCAAAACGTAAGTATAATTAATGTTTGATAAGTATAATTAAATTTAATGTTTAATATTATATATTTTTCTCTGAGGACGAAGAGAGAGATTGAGAGTTTATAACGAGGTAATTTTCCATATTTTCTTGATTAATAAATAAAATATCTGCAATAATTGTCAACCTACATTATATTATGAAAACATTATGTAATTAATACCTTATAATAGAACGATATTTGTAAATGTTTATTTAATACTAGTGGGCGCGCGCAGCTTCGCCCGCTTATTTGAACCCTTACGGGGTGAATTCTAAAAAACCATGAAACATGTGTTCAATGAAATATTTTTAGGAGTCTGAATTTCAAATATTATAAAAATCGGTGCCGATTAAAAAAAACCATACAAACTTTCAGCCCTTATTTTATCCCTTTAGGGTTCAATTTTCTTAAAATCCCTTATTAGTGGATGTCCAGATTATGAAAAAAAACATCTGTCCAAATTTTACGTTTCTACCATCAGCGGCTGTGCGTGCGTCTTACCTCAGTCAGTCAGGTACTTGTTTTATATATATAGATGATAATTTAGTCGTTTTAAAATAACGATTTAAACGAGTATTAATATCTAGAAAACAGATTTAACACAGACTTAATATCATAGATTCATTATTTCAATGGAAAAATAAGGATGATTTCATGTTTAAATAGTTTTTTGTATGTACTTAATACAATTAAAATCATCATTTAACAGGTGAACAGCTAGAATAAATATTAATTTTAAGATTGACCTTCTATTTTATAATATTTTACTTTAAAACATAAGGCAAACCGCGTATTTCATCGTCTATTCTAAGTCAAACGGAATCGAAATAGAATATTTCAAATGATGGCAACCTTTGCTTGCGGCAGTTATTTTGCAGGCAACCGTGTGTTTTAGTGATGAGAAAAAAATAAGCTTTAATTTGATATATAATTCATTAAAAAAACACATAAGTGCAAATATTAACATTAACTGACCTCTTTAAACCAGGCAACCCTGGGCTTGCGGCAGACTGAGAGCTGCCAACCATTGTTTTTCCAATTCCTTATGCGATTTTCTTTCAAATGATGTGCGATTCACATAAAAAACATATGAGTGCAATTTTCTCCAAAAACGAGTTACGAAAAACATTTATTAAAGGTGATTGCGGCAGGATTTTTTTGGGCAACCCTAGTGTAATCTATTCTACTATCATGTATCATTCTTAAATATAAGTTTCATTAGAAAATCTGATCCCTACAGTTTTAAACGATGGGATCTTAGGCCAACAGCACGATGTATAATATTAAACCACTGATTACTAATGTTCATATTTTTATATACCTACAAAAAGTCGACAGAAAGTGAGGACCGGAGTGTCTTAACACTACACTTTCCTCTGCCTACCCTGCTGTGTGCAGGATACAGCATGAAGCTGATTTTTTTTTTACTAAAAATACCTAGTAAGTTTACTTTAAAATATTTTTGTTTTTGTTTTGTCCTAAATTTAATTCAAAATATAGTTTGTGTTATGGTGTAAATAAGTCACTTCATTCACTTGCTCTAATCTCTTAACTTTTTTCCGTTTGTTTTACTCGCATTCAAGCTTATTATGCCATTATTTTCATACCAACTCAGTTTTTACTTTTCCTCTCCTCAATCATACGACTTTACATTACATTACAAATATATAACAACAGCTCACCGTCGCCGAGCAGCGTGCCGCGGTAGATGGCGTCGTCGAGCACGTCGGCCCAGTACACGTGCACGGCGGCGGGCGGGGCGGGCGCGCGCCGCCACGCCAGCGCGATGGTGTTGCGCAGCGACGACACGAGCGCGCGCGAGGTGTGCCGCTCGTCGGCCAGGTCCACGGCGCGCAGCTCGTGGCGCGTGCTGTACACCAGCAGCGGGCGCTCGGGCGCCGTGCTCTTGCACGTGAACGCGTCGCCCGCCAGCCGGTAGCCGGGCAGGCACGTGCAGCGCGCGCGCCCCTTGTGCTCCGTGCACGTCTGGCTGCACACGCCCCACTCGGCGCACGCCGGCGCGCCCGTCCCGCACGAGTACCCGTCGCTCTGCAGGCGCAGGGGCGCGGGGCAGGTGCAGGCGGGCCCGCGCGGCGTAGCGTGACACGTGTGCGAACATGCCGCCACAGCGCACATCGGCTCACCTGAATATTTAAAAGGACACTAGTAATTGGACCAACACGCGACAACTAGGCAATACAAAAAAAATTAATTAATCACAATTACAGCGATAGCATATCGTTAATAAAAAGTGACGAAAAATAATAAATAAATAATGTGTTACAACGCTACCGCATCGGTCGGCCTCGTCGGCCCCGTCGACGCAGTCCTGCATTTCGTCGCAAAGCTGCTGCAGCGGCACGCAGCGGGTGCCGTTGTCACAGCGCAGCGCGGGCGCCGCGCACTCCTCCACATTTGCCTCAGTTTCACTCTCTGTATTCTCCACGTCGGTGGTGGTGACGACGGGCGGGACGGCGGTGGTGTTGGTCCCCGCGCAGCCCGCCTCGTCCGATCCGTCGAGACAGTCCACGTGCGAGTCGCAACGGAACTCCTGCGAACAGTCAAGGGCGTCAGGCACATGGTCACGGAGGTCGCGGATGCGCAGCGGCGGGCACTCACCGTGCGTATGCACTCGCCGTTGTCACACTGGTACTCGTGATCCTCGCAGAGGCGCGTGTCGAGGCCGGCGAGGGGACAGTCGGCCTCGTCGTCGGCGCCGGGACAGTCGGCGCGGCCGTCGCACAGGTAGGCGGCGGGCAGGCAGGCGCCGGCGGCGCAGCGGAAGGAGGGCGGCGCGCAGGGCGCAGGCGGCGGGCAGTCGGCCTCGTCGGAGAGGTCGCGCGCGCCGCAGTCGGGCGCGCCGTCGCAGCGCCAGGCGGCGGGCAGACAGCGGCGCGAGCGCGCGCACGTGAACATGGAGGGCGCGCAGGCCGTGCGCTGGCAGGCTCGCGGCGTCTCGTCCGCGCCGTCCGAGCAATCTGCCGACACTCTACTTGTTACTCTCTTACTCTAACATTAAAATAGATAACGTTTCTTTGACTGACCTTTCAATCCGTCGCAGATCCAACTCTTCGGAATACAACGATTAGCATCACACTGCATAAACTGCTCCTCGTTGCAAGTCGCGTTCGCTAAAACAAGTTAAAATATAAAATAATGAAAAAGTAAAAAATAAATCTTCTGTAAAAATTACAACAACAATAAATAAATATCAAAAGTGCTGGTCTAAACAACAATCACCTTTTAAATGATATAAATTAAATATATAAAATAATGGTCAAACTGTTGCCGTTATTGTTGTTGGCAATTCTTGACAAATCAGCTTTACGTTGTATTACGCATACAGCAGGGTAGGCAGATGGAACCTAGTTAAGACTTTCCGCCAAATATTTCGATGTATTGCGTATTGAGTGGCGGAACTCAACGTCGGGTTTTTTCCTTCGTACCAAAGCGAAAAATTTAAAATATTAAATAATAATAGGAATGTTTCATAATATTTAATATTTATAATGTTATTTAAGGGTTTATAATAACTATAATAGCACACAATATTTCGTCATTACATTAGGATAGCAATTGCGACACAATAAGATATTAAACCAATAAGCCACCATATATTTTTAGTGCTAAATGTGGGCTGTAAAATCACTTACAAGTCATTTCAATAGTTGCTTGAAAATAATGCAATCTAATTAAAAAAAAATTAAGTTATTGAAGTAAATGTTATTCTTAACTACCACAAGGTCCAGTGGGCGAAGTGTCCTCATCGGAGCCGTCGGCGCAGTCCGCGTCACCGTCACACAAGAATGATGAATCGATGCATCGTCTAAATAGTAAATATATTTATGTAAAAAACTAAAGAAACGAAAATTGCAACAAAAGTGTCGCACTTTTGTTGGAATTTTCTGTGTCAGACAGATTGATGAAATTTGGTTAAAATAATAATTAAATCATTTTCTTTTATAAAATGATATACACTGAAATAATGGCAAGATGTTATTTCTCTTGGCTTGGGCCATACCCACTAGAGAATAGTCTAGTACCCACGTCGTAGTCACTCCTCCTTGCCCACAGTGGAACTGCTTGGCGGCGCAGGGCGCGCCGTCCCCGTCCCCCACCCCGCCCGCCGCCACGCAACGCCGCTCGCCCGGCGCCGTGGGCAGACACAGCCACGGGCAGCCGCCGTTCTCGTACGAGCAAGCGTTCTTCCCTGTAACGAGAGCGAGTATGAAATGTGGTTTAATTGGTGGGGGTGGTCTCCAGTGGTGGTCTGTCCGAGGATATGTCATACCAGTGCGCTCGGCGGCGGACACGAGGCGGATATCGTAGAGGGGCGGTGACAGTTCGCGCAGAGTATCTAGCGTGCCGTTGGCGTGCCGGCGGCGCACACGCCCCGTGCCGTGTTCGCTCCATATCACCCAGTCTGCGAAACAAATATTACAAAAAGATGTTCAAATTATTTTAGACATTTAAAAAAAAGGAAACAATAGCTTAAGGTCTTATTTAACTTTAAATTTCCTTTTATGTATTTTTTTAACACTTTAAAATATTTACGTTTTTCAATAATAAAGCAACAACAATTTTAGAGACTAAGCCTCGCATAATATTTTTTTTCAGCTTCACGCTGTATCCTGCACACAGGGTAGGCAAAGAGAACCTCGTGTTAAGACACTCCTTTCGCCACTTTCCGCCAAATTCTGGAAGCATTGCGTGATGAGTTGCGGAACTCAACGTCGCGCTTTGCCTCGACATTAGAGTGAAGAAATGGAAATATAAATACATTATATGGCATATTCACCTTCGTACACTGCGAGTCCGTAAGGTTTAGACAACGGAGTGTCACCAGAGTTCCGGAGCAGAAGCTCGCGCTCTGCGCCAGGTGCGATGTCGCCGGAAGCCGTCACCAGGATGCGCTCGATTTTGTTCAGATATACATCACACCTACACAAATTCGCTAAATGTAATCATAATTGATGGAAATTTTTACTACAATCATAAAAAGGAAGTTGAGTTACGCGCGAGCTACCAGTAGAGGTATCTCGTCTGCAGGTCGATGACGAGTCCGTTGGGCCAGTGCAGGTCGTCGTGCAGCAGCGTGCGGCGCCGCGACGCGTCCATGGCGGCCGCCTCAAGGCGCGCGCCGCCCGCCCCCGCGCCTCCGCCGCCCACGCCCGCCCATACCGACCAGAACATCACGCTGCGAACAGAACAGCACTTGTTGATCACTGTTATCACACACAGTTCAAGCAGCGACTAATATAAAATGCGGCGTACCCGTTGGCGGGGTCGAGCGCGAGTGCTCGTGGGTGGAAATGCGGCTCGCTGACGAGCACGCGGTGCGCGGGGCTGTGTATTCCCGCCACGCTCAGCCGCCCCAGCGCGTCGTCCGTCCAGTACACGTTGTGGCCTATGACACGACACTAATTTAGTTTCTTTGTTACGTTTCTACGCGACAAAGAGCAAAGAATTAGATAACTAAATAATAAAGAATATGTGGAAGACTCACTCATCCAATCAATTGCGAGGCCCTCGCAGTTGTCAACCTCGTCGCCGAGGAATATCTCTCCTCCGGTGCCGTCCAGTTTCTGGCGAACAATCCGGTACCTGTATGATACAACGATTGTCACGTATATAGACATTTACAAGTAACAGGATGGTGAGAGGCGATTACCTCGGCACTCACTTGTGCACGTCACAGTAGTAGAGCATGTTGCCGACCCAGTCCACGTCGGCGGCGGTGGGGCGCGCGGCGTGCGTGGCGGGCGCGAAGGGCTCCTCGCGCCCCGTCCCCGTCAGTGCCAGCCCGACCACCAGCGCCGGCGCGCCGCGCGACACTACCAGGTAGCTCTCCACCTCCACAACTACGCACACACACAGAAAACATTTGCCAGATCTGTCATTGCGGACGACCGTCCGCAACGATATTAACATCTCATTCGCAACCATATTTGGCAATTTCAATACCGATATTAAAACTTAACGAATTATTATAAGTTTAAGTTTAGATTTTTAACTTATTTTAAATCATAAATTAAATATTTAAATTATTTTAAGTCACAGGTTACGTAATTATATAAAAAGTGCTAAGTTAACGTCTAAACACTCACGTTCGCAATCATGATGTCCCACGAGGCGGTACCCGTTGCGGCACACGCAGTGCGCGCGCGGCTTGCCGCCGACCCCGTCGTATGCCGGCACGCATATGTGCGCGCAGCCGCCCTTGCGCACGGCGCACGGGTGCGGGCGCGCGGCGGCGGGCTGGCGCTGGCGGTGGTACACGAGCGCGGCGAGCGGGCGCGCGCGCAGCACCAGCCGCGCGGGGCCCGGGGACGTCGCTGCGGGCGCTGGTCTGCGGTAGCGCGACACCGCCGACACGCTGCGGTTCTGCCACGCTGGCAGGTACAGCAGGTCCTCCAGCACAGAGATGCGCTCCAGCCGCTGCGACTGCGGGTAGAGGTAGAGGGTTAGCAGACCAGGTGGGGGTGATGAGAGCGGACGGAGCTAGGTTTGACGAAGTACGTACGTCGTATCCGCGGCGCACGGTGGCGCGGTGGCCGCCTTCGTAGTCGGCGCGCTCGACACACTCGAGATAGGCGTCGACCCAATAGAGCAGGCGCGCGGCGGGGTCGACGGCGAGGGCGCCGGGGTACACAAGTTTGCGGTCGGCGATGGGGGCGACCGGGCTGGTGGGGGCAAGGCCGGCGCGCCGCACTGCGGGCGGCTCGGCACCCCACGTAGTCCAGAACAGCAGGCCGGCGGAGGGGTCGAGCGCGAGGCTGCGCAGGCGGCCGAGGCCGGCGTCCAGCAGCAGACGGCAGTGCAGTAGTGCGGGGTCACACAGCGCCACCAGCTCGCGCGCCTCATCCGCCAGATACCAGTTGCCCGCCACCCAGTCCACGGCCAGATGGTGCACGGCTGCAACACGTCACACTTGCTTTGACTGCCGCGCAAGAGACCAGAGGACAGAAGGTCAAGGAAAGCGGTGCACTTACAGTTGAGGTCGGGCAGCACGTGGGGCAAGGGCAGCTCGCGGCGGCGGGAGAAGTCGTCCGCGTCGACACATACGAGCGCCGAGCGGCTCACATTGTGGTGCACGTAGCACACGCTCCTATATCACAGTAAATATTTCATCAGTTAAATTAAAAAAAAACTACATTTTATTGTTTTGTGAACGTTATACAGGTGGAAGTGTCAGCACCACTTTAAATGAAACCACAGCTTTAACTACTCTATAAAAGACTAATATAATTTTTTAAAAAATCGCAAAAATGAAAAAGTATTTTTTTTTCAAACAAAATAAATAATAAAATACATACAGCGTGAAGCTGTATGGGTTTAAAATATTTTACCCTATATGCAGTTCCCGTAAAAGGGGCGCTGACACTTTCAGCCTGTATATTGAGTATTTCGAACGACGGATCACAGGTAGGGGACCTAGCCATGTCACCTGTTATATGCTCAGCGATTTTTTAATTAAAATAGCATAATGGAATGATATTAAAATGTACTTACTTGGAACGCTTTTTTAATGATCTCTCCAAAAAAAAATTGTTCTTAATAACATAATTGTTGCTGCTTAAATGTTTTTCTATAGCGGTTGAGATTTAGTAATAAACACTATTTAGGCGTAGTTTGTCGTGCCTTCTCTCGTTTTAAAATAATAAACATTATGATATAGAAATTGAAATTAAATGACAACAATCCACCTGTTTGTGTAATCGAAATCTAAAGCGCGTACGTCGAGGGCTGACAATGAATAATTCCCAGCCGGCTTCGGAGAGGGAGCCTCGAACCACACGCGCTCCACACCACTCTCCGTAGCTACGATCAAAGATAGCGGAGCTCCCACCGGGTCTGCAACAAAGAAATTAACATATTAATTACAATAAGATGCCTTCGCGGCGCAGTTGCACGTCATCTGACGGTAAACGCATTGGTTGTAAAACCTACTCTAGGAATTAATATTTTTATCATTTCGTCTCTATAGTAACATTGCGTGACGCGCGGGCAACGGAGTGTATTAATTAGGTTATCTGTCTATCCTGCTATATGAGAGATAATATAATGGCCAAATCAGTGATAAATGTAATGTTCGTGTCCATACCGTTAACAGCAGCACAAGAGCGTCGGTCGGCGCGCAAGTTGTACCCGGCGGCGCACGCGCACGCGTACGAGCCCGGCGCGTTGCTGCAGCGCTGCGCGCACACGCCCTCCCACGAGCACTCGTCGCTGTCTGCAACACCTCACTCAGTATAAAGCATACTTAGCAAATATAGTACCGCCGACGAATCGTGGCCGTCCTGAAGATACCTGTAGACGGCTGCGCAGATTTGATATTCGATTTTTTTTTAATTTTCATTATTTTCTTCCTGAGCCAGTCGTGGCACAGCGGCACTAGGTGTGACTGCAAATTCGACTGGTTGTGGGTTCGATCCCCACTCGAGGAGATGAAATATGTACTTAAATTTATATTTCCATTTCCTCGCTCTGGTGTCGAGGTTAAGCGCGGCGTTGAGTTCTGCCCCTCAACACGCAATGCCTCCAGAATTCGGCAGAAAATGGGGAACGGAGTGTCTTAACACTAACTTCCCTCTGCCTACCCTGTTGTGTGCGGGATACAGCGTGAAGTTGATTTAATTTTTAATTCTTCCTGAGAAAAATACACAAAGTTTAGAAAACCTTACTTCAGGGCGACCACGACTATTCGACCGTAACATATAAATGGGTAAGTTGGAGTGCGGCGGTGCTCACCGCGGCAGGCGCCGTCGCGCCACTCGTACCCGGCGCGGCAGTAGCAGGCGAGGCCCTCGTGCGTGGGGCGGCACGTCGCGCACCCCAGCGTCGCGCACGACGCCTCCGTAACTGTACAGAACCATTATTTAAAGCACGATAAACACAATTTGTTTTATAAATAAAAGGTAAGGAACAAACAACTCGTTTTTCTATTTTACTCATTACTTACGGATTACGGATTATGAAAATATAATCCATACTTATTGTGAAGAATAAATTAGTTGGTTATATTTAATATATATTTTTTCCTTCTGAAGCTTAATCAGTAAGAAATATCACTATTTATGAGGAGGAACACCACTCTAGACTAAATAAAACATAAGGAAATATTAAAAGATAATGAGTGTTAAGTGTGCATTAAATAATCTCACAGTTATCGCAGATGTCCCACTCGTCGCTACCGTCGAGGCAGTGGCGCACGCCGTCGCAGAACTGATAGACAGGCACGCAGCTGAACTGGCCGTCCTCCGGTGTCGCACACCGCGCCCATTTGCCCCAGCACTTAAAGTCCTTTTCACCTGTAATATTTGTTTTTTTTTTATAATTTATCCCTCTCTGACACTTGAATAGTAGTTTGATGTATGTAATCTTTACACATGTAGGGGTCCTCGTCGGAAGCGTCGTGCGGGCCGCAGTCGGCGTCTCCATCACAGCGCCAGCTCGCCGCTATGCACAGTCCGCTGCGCAAGCACCGGAACTGCCCGGGGCCGCATGTTGTGTTATATGCTATAGATACAAATAAAATGCACCTCATTAGAATTATAAAATGAAGTACATAAACAAATTCACAAAAATGAAGTCTACGGTGTAGCGATTTTTATAGGTTTATTGACTTTTAGTAGTATTATTAATCGTTTCAAAAGAAGTACCAAGAAGATCAAATTGATTAATAATTCATTTTATGTGATTTAAATCAGATTTAACATTGGTCAGTAACTATTAAAAGACCTTTGTAAGATTATAACAACTTACTCCAAAAAAGGGGATATAATGCAGAGATCGATGAAGAAGACTTCACCAATCTGTGTATTACCATCGAATTTAAGATAACTTAAATCTTTATTTCAATTCAATAATATGTGTTCGTTAGTACCTACTATTTGTTGTCTACATTCGCAAATATAAACTTCTTGAAAACTTAAAATATATACATATTTTGAGAGAGGGAAGTGATTACAATGAAATAAAAACTAAATGCTACTTTGAGTTGCCCATAATTTTTATATAGATATAAAACTTGTTTACATTTGTTTTGTACTTTTTATGTATGTAATAACTTAACAGGCAAAAATTCCAAAAATACTGAAAATGGATGGTTATATGGACTGTTAGTTATCCTTTAACATCCTGGCTAACCTTACCTTTAGCACCCTTTATTATTTAATATTTTCAATGTACAAAACCACTCATCTACAAATTTATTATAAGCATAGGTTAAGATAACTTGTTAGTAAACATCGTAGTAAGCGAAACCAATGTGTGGGTGTCTCCAATAGACTTATATTGCTCTAATTGATACGAGTAGTTGAGGCAATTTGTCTGGAACCAACAGCGCCGTATCTTACCAATTCAAGCTTGAGATCAATACAATACAATTATTTCGTATACAAGAATATAATCAAACTAAAACAATAAATATTATTAGAACACGTATTATTATTAGCAAATTTACCTAAAATACATTAAACAGATATATAATAATGTTTGTAGAGCAAACGTAGTACACGTGGTTAAATGTACGTAAACCCACTCGAGGAGATGAAATATTTACTTAAATTTGTATTTCCGTTTCTAGGCTCTGGTGTCGATGACAAAGCGCGGCGCTGCCACCCAACACGCAACGCCTTCAGAATTCGGCAGAAAGTGGGGAACGGAGTGTCTTAACACTAGGTTCCCTCTGCCTACCCTGCAGTGTGCGGAATACAGCGTGACGCTGATAAAAAACAATAAACATACTGCAATCAATTTCGTCAGAGGCGTCTGAGCAGTGAGCGCGCGCGTCGCAGCGCCAGGCGGCGGGCACGCAGCGAGACCCGTCCGCGCACGCGAACTGCTCCGCCGTGCACGACGGCGTGCCGGACACCTCCTCACCCGGGATACCTGGAACGATAAACCACAATACTCATGTCATATGATATAGTAATGTAGTTTGTTTTATGTTACTTTTTTAAAGCATACATATCAATTATATACAAAAATTGGAATCAAAATAATTTAAAACTTAAGCAAAATTGTGAATTACATGTTGCATCTTTATTCTCTTTATAATGCCTCCAGAATTCGGCAGAAAGTGGGAAACGGGGTGTCTTTCACCAGGTTGCCTCTGTCTACCCTAGTGTGCGTGGGATACAGCGTGAAGCTGATAAAAAAACAAAAAAAAACCAAAGTAAGTAGAGATAACCAACGATAAAATACAATAGTCTTGAACTCTGTGGTTCATGTCTTTTCAATTGATTCAATGTATTTTCACAGAGTACTTCATCATAATAGATTAAAATGTTTAGTAAATATTAAAAATATGTCATTGTTTCTATTATTGTACAAAATAAATAAATAAAAGAACGCGTTTATTTAAATAATGTATTAGATACCTATACATACATATTTGTATTGCTTGAACGTATTCAGATAGCAACATATTTAAATAATTACGGTCACAATTTATAAATAAACAGTAAGTAAGTTTGAGAAGCTTACATTGAAGCGCCCACGATAGTCGAGCCTCTCATTATGAACGCAAGACACGAATTTGCTACTTGTCTATACATAATTGAAATGCGTTATTGTCGCACCCTGTATAATGTATTCGTGAGCGATGCTCTAGTATAGTACACTTTTAGATACTGAGAACTACGAGAAGTGATAGAAACCTTGCTATCAGATATTTAAATATGTATGTATAACAGATATTTAAATATGTATTTGTATAAATTTATTTTATAAAAAAATAGGTCCCGCTGAGTTCCTGCGCCGGTTCTTCTCAGTTCTGAGGCATTAACTTTAGTGAACTAGTGGTAAATTATTTGACGTTCAAAAAATGAAGCATGTAACTTCTTATTTTGAATATAATTATTTGAATTTGAATTTATCACATACAGCATTTTTTTTAACTTCACGCTGTATCCCGCGCACGCATGGCAGGCTGAGGTAACCTAGTGATAAGACACTCCGTTACTCATTTTCCATCGTATTCTGGAGGCATTGCGTGTTGCGCTTTAATACACTATAAAACGTAATTTATTGATAACTATACCATTTGTATAAAATGCAGTTGAATAAAATTTATCGATCAATCCAAGCAATGGAATTTATATAGAAAGTATAAATTAATTTGTATTAAGTTGTCAGCAATGTGAGAGGGCGGCTCATATCTCTACGTCTCGAGTGGAAGCAGGCAGATCCACGGCTATACACTTCGTAGTCTCATCTAAATTAAATACTGATGTTATTATTCTGTAGCTGCATAGTGCACTCGTTGCAAATTATTTTAAAAATCAGCTTCACGCTGTATTCCGCACACAGCAGGGTTCTCCATTTTCTGCCAAATTCTGAAAACATTATATTTTGAATGCCGGTACTCAACGCCGTGCTACAAATCAACTCGACTGATGGATACCAAGTAAACGCAGTCATAAGTATAAACTATCGATACATTGGACTTATATTGCGTGCTGGTCGCAGATAAGCTATCGTGGCGGCTATAGGTCGCGGCGCGGGTTAAGCGGCAACTACCTATCTGTTCGAAGACAGTGATGTTGTATTGATGTGATGAATCATCTCCCAATACAACGCCGGGTTCATAGTTTGTTAGCCTGCTAGGGTCTCAGACTATTTTAATAATTTAGTCACTAGTGAAATTCCGTCGTGTTGTCCTGCGAGGTTCTGGCTATAAGTTAAGACTGTCAAACATACATTATAATTTGGGACTTTAATAGTCTGGTAATCATTTAAACAAGCGTAAGTATACAATATCATGTGGCAGGCGATTGAACAGGAAAAAAATTAAACAAGTGTAATTATTAAAAGTGGTTTCAATTGAGGCATAAGTTTCTATATATAGAAGATTTTTTTTTAATCCAGTACATACATTTCTAAATATAAGATAAATAAAGTAAGGCTTTAAAGTTTCATATTACTTGTTTAATTAAATAATTGAGGCAGGTCGTGGCGCAGCGGCACAAAGTGTGACTGTAAAACCGAGTGGTTGTGGGTTCGAACCCCACTCGAGGAGTTGAAATATTTACTTAAATTTATATTTCCATTTCTTCGCTCTGGTGTCGAGGTAAAGCGCGGCGTTGAGTTCTGCCACTTAACATGCAATGCCTCCAGAATTCAGCAGAAAGTGGGGAACGGAGTGTCTTTTACTAGGTTCCCTCTGCTTACCCTGCTGTGTGCGGGATACAGCGTGAAGCAGATTTTACATATTTTAATAGAATAATTTCAAACATAATCTTCAAATAAAAAAAATGCGTTCTCATTTTTGTTTTGACCAAAAACTGTTAGGCGCGTACGCGCAGACCTTGACCAACCGTGACCGTGACCGACGACGGGGGCTGCTGCTTAGATGAAAATCAAAATGATAGATATTAGTATTATATGAATGGAAGATATTAGTATTACAGAATGGCAGGCACTAACGAGGATGTCACGGTGAGAATGAAGAAGAACGTGCTCAGCTGCTTTGGGCACGTGGAACGACTGAGTGATGAGAGAATAGCAAAAAAAATTTAAAATGGAAAAATGAGTGATAAGAGAGGTGGGGCGAGACCTCGGTTGACCTTCGAAAACACAGTATCAAAGATATTGAAGGAAGGTCACGTAAAAAGTATGAGGACCCAAAGAGGGCATGTATAAAGAGGTTGATGACAGCGTGAAGCTACTCGTATGTATGTAGTATTATATGAGAAGTAAAACAGATTTTAATAAGATTAAAAAATATTCATTATGTATTCATCAATAAATATAAAATACTGTTACAAACATTTTAAAAATTCTTTCTGTTAGACGAACTAGCGCCGATTATGCCTCTGGTGGGTCATAAATACAAGTGCTGCTCTTTGATTACTCGCCATATTTTTTGTAGTAATATTTTATTAAGTTTCCGACTGATAGTAATTGGCATACAATTTAAAAATGTGGCAGAGCTTTAAAAGAAAATGTATATTTTTTGCTATACATAACATAACCTGTCTGTTTCTAACCCCCAGTAGTTGTGTAATTACACCGCAGATGCGCTGCACTTCAATAATACTTACAGTAAAAATCTCCCATAGAATATTAAAGTGTTAACACCGTTTTCCCTGAGAGCAATATGTCATAACGTTTTAACATGTTGCTTTCTATTATAACATCCCTTTCTCGACTCTATTATATTATGTAAGTGTAGTACCCTTACACGTTTTTATATAGTAAAATTACAAGCAAAATTATACACAAACCTAAAAAAATTCTAACTCGAAACAAAAGAAAAAATACAAACGTAGGCATAAAATGGTTTGCCTGTTTTCCTTTTATTCAAAAAACTTTAGTTTCAAAACTCTGCACTCTTAACTCTATGCGGTTAAAGCATCCATGCATGAAAACTCACGAAGTTTTTTTCACGTTCGCATAAGTTGGAAATAGCTGTTTGGAAGTTTATATCGATAATAAAGGTTCACACGATTAGCTGTTTTTAAAATAAATACTATTTTATACTTAAATTTAAAAAAAAAAACAGCTTCACGCTGTATCCCGTACATAGCAGGGTAGGCAGAGGGAACCTAGTGCTAAGACACTCTGTTCCCCACTTTCTGCCGAATTCTGGAGGCATTGCGTGTTGAGTGGTAGAACTCAACGCCGTGCTTAACCTCGACACCAGAGCGAAGAAATGGAAATATAAATTTAAGTAAATATTTCATCTCCTCGAGTGGGAATCGAACCCACAACCAGTCGGTTTTACAGTCACACTTCGTGCCGCTGCGCCACGACTGGCCTCACTTAAATTTTATATTTAATTTTTTATTGCATTTTATATTCTATATAAGTGTTTCCGTTTTGGAACTGAAGATCATCTTAAAAATAATTACCTCGAGTATCCCTCGGCTTCCTATACCCGTAGCATCTTACATGTGTAACTCCTGTCTTTATAATCTATTTCTAGACTGAATTTAGTCGTTTCAGATATAGCTTGTCAGATTCTATTTAGAATGACCCGCATTACACATTGCGATCTTAAGCGCGTATCGGCCGTGCCCTGTACTCCGTATAATCATGAGTTGCGTGCGAATTCTGGAGGTTCGCAGACATATGATGCCGAGGACGTGGATGTGTTTTATTTAACCGCTTTATTGACGTTGACAAGTTAATAGGGCGGCGAGACGCTCTCCCACAACAATCACATGTGCTTGTAGTATAGAGGCGCGGGGCCTGAGCACATGCTCCACTCCGGCCGGCGCGGCGCACTCTTCGACAATATTTACGTTTCATTGCCGGTAGCTTTGCCTACCATTGTTTATTTTAAGTTCACAAGAAACATATAGAATATATATAAAGATGTTATAAAGTCGGTGCACTTGTACGAGTATGTACTTACATGTATGCAGATCCTGGAGAGGGTATGGCCATGAGTTACGACATGAAAATGTATATAACGCTGTTACTCAAGTAGTCATAAGGTGACCATAGAATAATTGATCATGGCTGTATATCAGATTACACTTATATTTATGCCGCAGCCTATATAATTGCTAATGCTAACGTCGTATAATACTAATAGAATGGTCATTATTTAGTCCGTATTTTTGGCGACAAAAGACAAGATATTCATTTTTTTGATCTTATCTTTACTATAGGTACATACACATGCTAAGGTGTTAGGCTTTATCAGCTTCACGCTGTATCCCGCACACAGCAGGGTAGGCAGAGGGAACCTAGTGTTAAGACACTCCGTTCTCCACTTTCTGCCGAATTTTGGAGGCATTGCGTGTTGAGTGGCAGAACTCAACGCCGCGCTTAACCTTGACATCAGAGCGAAGAAATGGAAATATAAATTTTAAGTAAATATTTCATGTCCTCGAGTGTGGATCGAATCCACAACCAGTCGGTTTTACAGTCACACTTTGTGCCGCTGCGCCACGACTGGCCTGAAAGGTGTCAGGTTAGGACATTTTTACATTAAGCATTGCAAAACAACAATCAGGGACACAATACTATTGCTATCAATGGCGCCGGCAACGTTCTGTAAAATAAAAAATTAGACACAGATAATGAGATGAAAGGTTTTAAATACATTTACATAAGGCTTCTCTAACGTTTACTGTTCTCGATATTTTTTCGTTCATACGAAACCGCATGGTACTTGAGTTTGTGACGTAATGTGCGGTTAGAAAATTCGGCGGCAGGTAACAAGTCAAACAGTTCTCCAGAAAACTCCTCACGATAAATGCGGTAGAGAACGCACAGCGAGGAGACGTCTCTACGCAAAGCCAAAGTATCAAGCTCATTCGGTCACAGATCCATGAGTCCTAACGATTCCAACGACTAACGATTCCAACGACTCTACGTTGTAAGCGATCAAATGGGTCAAGCTGATACTTCCTTGGGATGCACATATATTTAAGATATATTTTACATAGAGCTCATATTTTCTTTGTATACAAATAGATACTTGTTTTCAATTTGCTATCATGAACAAAGTGACATGGGAGTGAAAGTAGATGACTTGATTGCGAATTCATCAGAGTTCAAGTTGCAGGCATTAGTCACCACTCTGAAAGAAGGGTGTTAAAGTAATGGTCTAAGCCTGAATGCGAACAAGACAAAGGTTCTTGTATTTTAAAAGAAATGAAGAAAAAACACAAAGAAAAACTTAACGCACAATTAAAGAATGATTTTATAATTTTCGGCGCCAAGTAAAACATATTTAAAGGATTAGTAATTTGATATTGTAGTAATATTGTTTGTTGTAGCGTTAGCTTGACACCGACTTCAAAATTATAAAATCTTTCTTTAATTATTTTTTTTTAACAAAATAAAAGTGCTATGGCTTTATGTTAAGTTAATTTATTATATAATTTTTTGTTTGTTTGAAGTCGCTTTGTTTTTTGTTAAAAAATAATTCATTTTAGGTGATGGGTAGACCTGAAAAGGATGCTTCTCGACCGAGTACGTAGTGGTTCTACTATTACATAGTAGCTTCAATCTTAATTCATATTGACAAGAACGTACATAAAAAATTATAACATCTTTTGGTCAAAAAGAAATGCAACGATTGAGGAATATCATTTTTGGCGAAAAGTTTTAGCAATGTTTTTCCTTGTAACTATTACATTAAAAGTAGTACAACTAGTTATCTATGGTCTTCATCATCAGTTACACGTCAACAAATTGTAATTTCCAAAAGCAAACACACGAGTCTTTACATAAAATATTCAAATCCTTGTAAAATTTAAAGAGTTCCCTCGATTTCTCCAGGATCCCATCATCAGATCTTGACATAGTCACCATGGGACCACCTGTGAGGTATACCCTTTCAAACAAAAAAGAATTATCCAAATCGGTTCAGGCGTCCCCGAATAATCGCTGAACATAAATTTAAAAAAGACTCCGACGAATTGAGAACCTCTTTTTTTGAAAGTCGGTTAAAAATAACACGATATATAGTTCATTTATGATGTCGTACACAAGTCTATTAGAACGACCCGTGTGGCTAGCCGGTGGCCGGCTCACGGCTGGAGGACGACCGGTCGGTTGTCGACGTCGGACAGACGCTCATAAAAACGTTACAGGTTCCGGCGCCCCCCTCCCACCGCCACTTTGTCCCCCAGCCTGGTGCTTTAGCGGTACCAAGTGATTAGTGAACCTTCCCAGAACTAAATATTTGAGACTCGCGTGCAGACTACATTAATAAGTCCACACTCCAGACTTCAGACTGTATGCGTTAAGTTTAGTATGTTTATAAATAAATAATATATCACCATGTATTCGTATATCAATTGAGATAAAGAAATTATGAATTTCTATTACACATTATAAAAGATGGGGATACGTTTGTTGGTGAAAAGATAAACATCTATCTCCTCAAATATAAGGTAATTTATCTATACTATAATAATAAAGTAAAAAATGGAACATTCAATATATTTGCGAAAAAAATATATAGGAAGTTTAAAATAACTAAAAGAATATCTATGAATCTTTGATATTTTTTTTTCTTATATTTTTGTTGTACACACAAATATTCTAAACTACTGGACCGATTTCTTCGAAGCTTTTTTGTTGTGTAGCTATAAGTGTCAGAGTAGGATCTAGGCTATATTAGGTTTAAACTTAATGTAAAACCATTGTAGTCCAACTAAATTAAAAGAAATGATTAAATGCGCCCATAATAAAACTTGTTGATATTGTGATGAACATTTTTCATTGACATACAAACATTTAAGATCTGAAACGTCTGATAATCAACCATTACAGTCCTGCTACTACTAACCATAAGTATTAATAAAATATCGTCTTAGTAAAAGACGTTCAACATAGTGGGCTATTTTAGTCTATATGTCCTTAGATATGAATAAAATTGAACGGAAACCTCAGTTTGTCATACGTCTCCCATTAATTTCGAGATCGCGTAAAGCAATCAAGCTGAAATAAATATTAAATATTCTACGGTTCCTTTGAGCAGACAAAAAATGAAGCAAGAGTTTTACTTTTATCCCGAGTGAACACAGAACGCCAGTCATGGCGCAGGGGCACAAAGTGTGACTGAAAATCGACTGGTTGTTCGATCCCCACTCGAGGAGATGAAATATTTACTTAAATTTATATTTCCATTTTTTTGCTCGGGTATCGAGGCAAAGCGCGGCGATGAGTTCTGCCACTCAACACGCAACCCCTCCAGAATTCGGCAGAAAGTGAGGAACGGAGTGTCTTAACACTAAGTTCCCTCTGCCTACCATGCTGTGTGCGGCATACAATGTGAAGCTGAACACAGAACTTGGCACCCATATATTACCGAGAACGACGCATTACTTACTCGCCCTCGTCTTTTTGTTTGTCTGCGCTAATCACCGGAATAGCTAAACCGGTTTTTAGAGAATTTTCTCTGTCCGATATAGTGTACGGGGCAACATACAGACTTTTTAACCTGGAATTCTCCTGAGACAAGGATTTACGCGGGATAAGCCGCAATTGAGGCCAATCGTGGCGCAGAGACACAAAGTGAGACTGAAAAATCGATTGGTTGTGGGTTCGATCCCCACTCGAGGAGTTGAAATATTTATTTAAATTTATATTTCCATTTCTTCGTTCTGGTGTCGGGGCAAAGCGCGGCGTCGAGTTCCGCCACTCAACACGAAATGCCTTCATAATTCCGCGGAAAGTGGGGAACGGAGTGTCTTAACAATAGGTTCCCTCTGCCAACCCTACTGTGCGCGGGGTACGGCGTGAAGCTGAAAAAAAGCCGTGTTTGCCGTACGCACGTACCTACCTAATAAGACATGATAGAAATAACTAAATATTTTTGTAATATACCTACGACAAAAAGGGAGCAAAATCAAATAAAGATAAAACACAAAAGGATTAAAATTACATTTGTTAAATGCGTTGACACTACAAATTGGTTTATTACTAAAATGACCAACCATTTTTTCTTAAATACACTAATAATCTATATATATAAAAGGACTTGTGCTGACTGACTGAGGTAAGACGCACGCAGAGCCGTAACCGCTGATGGTAGAAACGTGAAATTTAAGCAGATGTTTATTTTCATATTCTGGACATCCACTAAGAAGGGAATTTGAAAAATTTTAACCCTAAAGGGATGAAATAGGGGTTGAAAGTTTGTATGGAAAAATCTTTAAATTGCCACCGATTTTTATAAAAATTTAAATTCAAACTGTTAAAAATATTTTATTGAACACGTGTTTCGTGTTTTTTTTAGAATTCACTCCTAATAAGCGGGCGAAGCCGCGCGCGCCCACTAGTATAAAATAAAAAGAAGTAGCGGGCGAAGACGCGCGGGGCCACTATGAGACAATAGCGTTGGGATGGAAAATTATTACGTTGGTTTTAGTGTCAATTTGATTATATGTGATAGAAACGATTAGATGTAATAGAAAAAAATGGCAGAGGCCAGACGTGGCAGTGTGTGACTGTAAACGCGACTGGTTGTCGATTCGATCCCAACTCCATAAAATTAAATATTTATTTTAATTTCTTTGCTCTGGTGTAGAAGAAAAGCGCGGCGTTAAGTTCAGCCACTCAACACGCCATACCTCCAGAATTCGGTGGAAAATGGGGAACGGAGTGTCTTAAGAGTAGTTCTCCCTGCTGTGTGCGGATTACAGCGTGAAGTTGATTTATCTAAGAAAAACACGACAAATGTGATATATAAATAGGGAGCTTTTGAATTGCCAGAGGAATTAAGGAGGGCCGGTATCGTGAGAAACTTAATGGGATTTATGTATGATCGATTAAGATCGCTCTGAATGGAGCATAATTGTAAGTTTATTAATATTGAGTGGCTCCGTGGCCGACTGTGCCCGCTCGCTACTCGGTACTCGACGCTGCAGCTCCTGCGGTAAAGCTGCATGTATGAGTACATGGATGCGTACGTACATACTACAAAATGTACACTACTACGAAGGGAACTTGAAAGGAATCGACCGTACACAACTACACCGTGTAAAAATAATTAAGTTGCATATACTACCGTTGTGTTTATATTAACTACTATAGAAATGTTGGTTAAAAATTCTTTAGAAATTTGACTTTTGTAGTTTGTTAGTAATTGAGTCAACATTTTTATTAAAAAACAAAATATATTTACTTTAATAAGTAACTTTAATAAGTTACATATATTTTTGTGCTGTTTTAAATACACAGTTCACATAAACAGTTATAAATATATTATTATGATGTTGAGCATAGTTATCAGTAATTTAGAACGACCTTCAATAGTCCTATCCGGCGAAGTAAACTAGGTACGTAAAATATTTGTAAAACTATGATGTTTCCGCGCCGTACAATGAATTAATAATAATAATATAATAGGTATGTATTATTGTTTTCTCACAAGTAAAAGGCCTTAGGCGTAGTGTTTTTATATGTCTTACGGGATAAGGACAGTGGGCACAAAAGCGCAGGCTGCACGCGCCGCTGCGCCTGCGCCGCCGTCATCGGCCGGCTCCGGTTACACCGCACCGCTCAGGGCCTCCTTTCTACTTCCCGTCGCTCCTTTCAACACACCTCAAGTCTTACTTGAAGGTGTTGTATTATTATTAAAGTTGAACAACTTTATTATAATATGTTGTGATAACCATAAATAGTTCAGATAATATTATTCAAACTATTTACACTTAAATTATATAATAGTAATAGAATAAATTATAGGTTTTGCAAAGTTTATTCTGACAAAATCACTAAATTACCATATTTATGTACAGTTTATTTTATTTGGTGCAGATTTATCGTTATTACTTTTACATATATATTTTTTTGTTTTTTGAAATATTTCGAAATAACAACTAATAATTTTATTAGGATCAAAAACTTTACTTAAATATTATAAATAAATTTAAATGCAAAATTGCAATGCATTTAATTTTTTCATTCTCATTCACATAAAACTGCGTATGTAGTAAACAAGTTTAAATATGGAGAAACGGTAATTATATTTACACATAAAGGCAGAAATTATAAATGACTGACCAGGATCCAGGGTGAGTGTCTGAGCAGCGACTGCCGACGCCGCCACCAGCAGCGTCAGGGCGACCACGGCCGCCGGAGTCATGGTCGACTTACAAATCCTCCTCGGACAACAAAATATGTACCATCGTTACACCTCGCACTGTTCTAGGCGTAAAAATTGTAACATTTATATTAAAACTGTGCGAGCGCTTTTCACAAATTAACCTGTAGCTATTCCCGGTTTCACCGCAAACACTTTTTGTACACAAATAACTATCAAGAATTTTAAAGAGATCGGCTTATAAAAGCTTATTAAAACATAAACTTGTAACAAAGCAATGTTTTTAGCGTATTATAAGTAGTGCGTTAACTTATTTTCAGAACAGTATCGTGTAATGATATACGGCATCGAATAATAACATAAATAAAGCAGGGTCGAAGCACAACTCGCGACGCGCTGCACAGTCGATCCTTCCCACCACTTGGAGGACACTGCTACAGAATATAAATAAAAAAACTCGTTTTACTTCATTGTTGACTTTTACTGTGATATCAAATAAACAGTTGACACTATTCAATTAATAAAATAAACAAAATTACGGTCCCGTAAGTAAATTAATATTTTTAATTAAAATTACTACTAGACAACATAGAATGTTAATTTTCTCAAATCTCTCAAATGTTAATGAATTATATGAATAATTGTTTATATGTGGATCAATTATAAAAGAATTTTAAAGGTGTTCGTGTTCTTTATCAGTGTCGATAACATTCTAAGCTACTACATTTTTTTTAAATATTGATAACGTCGTAATTATATAATTTATTACTACACTAACTTTGTGTTAATTTTTGAAAAACTTCACAAACAATATATGGGAATATAATTTCGAAAGAAGGGGTTAAAATCTGTTCCAACTTATATCGTATGTACGTTATATTACATGCCTTCTCTTCTTAGTACTTCAATTTGTTGAAAAAAAGAAAAAAAGATTTTGGTTAGTGGCAGGTTTTAATGTTTTGACTTTGTGAGTAAGAGACGTCAAAGTCACCGTCAAAAGTTAGTTATTCTGAATTTGATAAAATATAAATTCATCAATTCAACTCAGAATCGTATTCGTTAAGAAAGTGAGCTTTCTGAATATTTATAGACATATTTCATTGTTCAGAAATCAATTGTCATAAAAATTAAATAATTTATTTTAATTATGTAACTTATTCAGGTTATGTTGGTATAATTTTTTGTTTATATCGTAGACATGGGAGGACATGGGCACGAACCACCCTATACTATACCCAAGTACACAGACTTTAAAGTTCAGGGGATTCCACAACTTGAAGAGCTGGAGCAAGCGCTAGCGAAGAAAGGATTGAAGGACCCATGGATCAGGTTTTTGTTTCAAACTTTAATACAATATTTTGGATGTTAATTGAATATTTTAGAAAACCTAAAAATTCGAAACTCTTGTATACCATCTAAATAATGTTCTATATATCCAAGAGCTGTTCTTTTCTTTCACTCTGCAGCTAGACCGTTGCAGAGTTGAGTTCTACGACTTAATACACAATTTCTCTAAAAATGGGCATAAGATGCAACAGATGAACTATTTTCTAACACTATATTCCCTATGTCTCTAATTTGTTATAAAATATACATTGAATTTTACAGGAATGAGGCTTGGAGGTATAACCCTGGATTTGGTACCCCCTGGCTAAGAGCTCGCAAGCTGTTTTTCAGAGGACTTCCCCTCGGTATTGCCCTCACTGCTGCCACACTTGCATATGACCACCTTGCAGGTGGTGATGAACATGGCCATGGGCATGGTGGCCACTAGATACAATATGGCATGTCATTGTAATTAAATATTTATATAAAATGCTAGTTCAGGAAGGAAATAAAATGATTATGTTATGTATTTATTCTTTTATTTTGATGTTCATGTAGTAATTTCTTTTAGTCTTAGTTCAAAGTTAAATAATAAAGTTTTGTCTATTAATAGAAGTTCACTGGCATTTTTTTGAGAAATCTTTACCATACAGTAAGAAGTATAAAAAGCATTTTTACACAATAAATATTAGTACAATTTTACCCTGGCTTATAATTTACTACCTTTAAAAGCTTTTTTGTTAATAAAAGAAAATCTACCAATCAAACTCAAACTTGATAATCTATAATATAGATACTATACTAATAGTATAAAGAGACATTTTGTGGCAATTTCTAGGCAGACTGAACATAATAGTGGCCGGACTGAAAACCTGTAAATGTTTTTTTCAGTGACGCTCTTGTAACACGCAAATAGAAGAGTAGGCTAATGTTAAGTATGAAAGTAAAGTGGTAGCGGGCCAGGAAACAAAATCTGGCAGGTAACACGAGCATATCGTTTTTGACTAAGGTACTGGAGAGTATGGATGGGTCAGATAAGCGGGAAAGAGATAGGTTATTCAAAAAAAAATTATAGAATCGTAAAAATAAGCAATCAACTAAATGGGTATTTTTTTTATTTAATTTTAATTTTAAATTTTTTCTTATCCTCCAACATGTATATTCATAGTAAAAAAATATTTATAGTGTATGTTCTTTGTTGTATTATTTTTCCATTCATTTAAACATTTACTAAACTGCAATTCCAACAGAGTTTTAACATTTTTATGCAGAGATTTTTTATAATAAACAGAGTATGACATTAGCATTAGGTACTAAGTAGAGCGAGGCTTCAGGTCTTCATAACAGGGCCGAAGGAATATGAAATTTTTCTTGGCAGGATTGTAGTGTTCATGCCCCTGAATAAAGAAAAAGGAAGTAAGTTAAATAAAAACAATATTCACCTATTTAGAAAACATAAAAAAAATCTTAGCAGAGTTTGTACCCATGCCTCTTGGAAACCATCCCAGCTCTGCTTGAGATATGTCAAACTTATACACTGTTACAACTTATTTATCTTGTTAGCATCTCTGTAGGGGAATTTTTATTTATTTTAACATCTCTATAGCGGGATTTGAGCTTATTTCTTTTGGCGACTATCTCAACATGCTGACAAGTAAGCCATACGTTTTGACCAAGCTACGTCGAACTTATATACTTGTATTGTAGAGAATGTATCGAATCCTGCTAATTAAGTACAAAATAAAGAGATTTTTTTTCCAATTGTTGACGAATCAACTAACCTTAGACCAATCATAACCAACAGAATATGCAAATATCTGTCCATTATGGTTGAAAGCACACTTGGTGAGCGGCTGGTCGATCAGTTCGGAGGACTTGAGCTTGGTGCGCGCGTCCTTGTCCCAGAAGGAGAAGGAGCCGTCCGAGCCCACCGTGGCAAGCGTGCCGTGCGTCGGGTGGAACGCTATGTCGTTTACAGCGTAGATGTCCTGGAATTTATGTTTACTTTATAACCGTGTTTTGATATCAAAAAGAAAATTCCGTTCACAACGGTAATTTGGTTCCTAATTTTCTCTTTCTGATGCCCAACGATTCAGCTTTCTACAAACAATAGTTTCGATTCGGTTTCTTTAACAAACTTTGATAGAAGTGAAAATTCATCGAAATTCAAAATCAATGTCATAATGTAATAACCACCTGATAGCCTCCAGTAGTGCCTGCCGACCTGTGGCACTTGAATGTAAAGTTGTCCTTGGGGTTAGGCGGGTTCACATACTGTATGGCCACGCGGCCCTCCACGCTGCCCAGTGCAAATCCCGTCGGCTGCTTCGTATTCTTATCTTTGAAAATGGCGATGCAGCGGTGCTGGTACTTTAGGGGAGTCTCCACACGCTTGAACTCAGCCGGCTTGCCCTCTAATGTGTACAGGCAAATGCCCCGGTCGGCCGTGCCCACTACTGCCATTGGATAATCCTATGTGAGAACAATATTATTTGTTTATCGCACCTTGCATACCATCGGAAAGCTAATAGGTTTATTAACAAACTGTTTAATCAATTTACTTTATAATATACACATTTTAAATACTTAATTCGAGGCCAGTCGTGGCAGATTCGATTCCTACTCTCGCTCTGACGTCGAGAAAAAACCCGGAGGTGAGTTACGCCACTCAACACGCAAAGCCAAGAGAGAAATAAATTGACTTAATGTGAACGAAGTGTATTAGCACGAGATCTCAGGTTCCCTCTGTCTACCCTGCTACCAGCAGGATACAGCGTGAAGCGTTAAAAAACTTAATAATTTGAATGATTGCTTTTAAAACATGTTAAAAAACCTTCCAACATATTACTTACAACATCAGCACAGTAACATCTTTCAGATAAATTCATGTTCATAATTGGCACCGCACTCCTTGTGTCCCAAAACTGCAAGCATTATATTATTATACACAAAAATAGAGCAAGTACACAGCACAACAGCATGATGGAACTGTAACAGGTAAGTGTCGTGTTTAAAATTATCAACATCACTTAGACCATACACTTCAATGGTTTTTAAACATTTCTTTTTAAAGTGTTATTCACACAATTAGGAAAGAAAAATACTTATTAGTAGCGTAGCGTAGCGCCTCGAACCCGCGCCTCCTGGAAACCGACCAGGCGCTCTGACCACTAAGCCATACGTTCTCATCAAGCTACGTCGAAATTTTTATGCTTGTTACAACTTATTATGTTGTTAGTATCTCTGTAGGGAGATTTTTACAAATTTCCGCTACCCAAAGATAATTACAAAAAATTTTTATATGTTTTCTAAATAAGTACACTTCAATGGGTCAACTCAATCGTAAGTATTAAATTAAAATAATTTCTTACCTTAAGAGTTTTGTCCCAGGATGCAGTCATGAGGCATGTATAGTTTGGAGCTTTGATCCAATGACAGGTTTTCACCGGTCCATCATGTGCTGCTACCTGTCGAAAAACATTTATTAGAAAAAAACAAAGATGTTATTTATCTACGAGGAGTATATATGTATAATGTATATACAAGTATAAGATATATCTAGAGATGAATATAGAGTCCTAGTTCCTAGACCTAGAATCATAAACATTTGCAGATTGGTTTTTTGTAAAGAATATGTCAGCAGAAAAAAAGCAAATATGGAAAACTCACCTTGAAGTGAGAAAAAGAATAAGTAATGTGAAATTTAAACTAAAATAATATATTTTTTATAATTTTTCTGGGTCTGTAGACTAGCTGTTACTGTGAAAATAACTCATGAGAAATCAAATACCGTGCAGGCAAGATTGTAAACAAAAATTAATAGTGTAATTGAAACAAAAACAGAATATCATTAAAAAAATTAATAAAATTATTACCAAAAAGAGAAAAAACAAAAAGCCCTACTACTTTTAAAGTGCTTATTTGCATATTGATAAAGTTTTCAACATTAGTAAATACAAAGAACAACAAACTATTTTTAACAGTACCTGTATAGTTTGATTTGCCGCTAGATCCCAACATTTAACACTCTTATCTGTGGATGCCATGAACACCTTTGTTCCATCCTAAAAAGTAAAGTAAATATTATTTGATTTTCTAATTTTTTTTTTTTTTTAAATTATAATTATAACAAAACAATTATAAAATAATTCAATATTTTTGCTAAGAGGAATTTGGAATTAATCACCGAAGATTGTGAACCAGAGTGGGGATATCAAAATCACTGAACCATTGCTACATATAAGATATATATAAGAAAAAAACATTATTAATGGCATTTTATAATGTAAGTGAACCAAAAACAGTAATTTAAAAAAAATGCTATCTCAGAAATTGATTAACAAATTTAATTGTGGTTTTCACTATTGTATTTTAGCAAGCTTCTCTTAACATTTAGTGTTTATTTTATTTCAATCCTTTCATGAATGATAAAGTTATACCACTTTAAAGATTGTTGTTCAACAAAATTATTAGAAAACAAAAGTAATGCAAATTAGTAAATTGATAATAAATTCAAGTGGGTCACTAGTAAATATAATAACTACACTGAGTAATTGAATTCTTTATAAAACTTTCTACTATCATATTTATATTTACTTTATGATCATTATCAATTACATTTGTTATATAGCGCTCGGTGTCACAGGCGGAAAACTTATTTAATATTATAATATGTCCGTCTGATAAGCGGCCGAGCGCCACAAAATGCTGACAAAGGAGAGAAAGGGTGAACAACTCCGGTGGGAAAGGAAATTCTTCTGTTTCCACACTTATTATTCCATCGTGGAGTAATTAAGTTGTAGGTTAAGTTAGATTAATTTAGGCTTAAACAGATTACTGTTTTTCTAACAGTGAAAGCAGTAATATTAGATATAGTTTAGTTTTAAATTTAATTTGTATTTCTATTTAAGATTTTATTAATATAAGTTTTGTATATAGAAATTGTATTTTCTTAACTCTCCAACTGTAGCCTACGTAACTCATTTATAAATATATAACCTTGGTATATACATATTTCAATAATGGCTGGGGTTATAGATTGCATATATATTGAAAATTCAAATATAATATGAACAACTGATCAGTCCGTACTTCGATTACACATGCCAAAGGGATCAAAATAAGTAATAAATTATTAGTTACATCATGCCAGGCGACGTCTAATATAGGTCCATCCATGCCCTGCGCCGCTTTTGGAACAGTTTTGCCAGAAGCTTCTACTTCCCAGCATCTTACCTAAAACAAAATCATTATATTTTAAGCAAAAGTAGTGGCCATACTACAAATTGTATTATAAGTTACAATTACGCTAACTTACTCGGCAATCCCAACTGCCAGCAACGAGAAATGTCTGCGGTACTGAAGGAGGAGAGAACTCGAGAGCAGACACGGTGTCGTCGGGCGGTGACGCTACTTCTACATCCTTATTAGGGTTACTGCTCCCGCCACCGAGTTGGTTGAACATTTTAGTATATCTTTCACTTCAAATTTAATATCAATTATTGTTATTCCTGTATCCTAACAACTGCAACCTAACCTCCGAAATCTTTATTCCGTATTAATTTATACTTAGAAATTTAGAATTGGCTAACTAATTATTGTATAGTATTACACAATGTTTTATCAATGACTATAGCTGTAGACTTTAAATTAATAATAACTGCAATATTTTGAGAAGTAAATAAGCTTTTATCAATTGACTAAAGTTGTTACTTGTTTATGTATCTGTTATCTGTGGACTTGTTCAGGATGAAGAGTGAGATTGACGTTGAGGGCTACTAGGATTCTTGCCATTTTGTCCCCATTTTGCTTTAAATTCTGTTTGTATCTATTCACAATTTTTCATTTACCTCAATTTTTTCAGAAATATTTGAAATAGTAAAAACAGGATTATATTATACTAGTTGCCATTTATTTATATTAGCGTATCTAAAGATTTTTTTAAGGTGGGCTTTGACTGTAGCTTTAAACAGATATGTTCGTGTAAATGTTGTTTTTTAAATTTTTTGGGGCAAATTTTTTGTAAAACAAATTTCTCGGGTGGTTACCAGATCATTTTGGGGTGACTAACCCGACTCCCCATCTTCCTACGCCCATGTTCATTTATTATCCATTGGTACTAAAAATTGGACGATGTGAATTGCTTTGTTCCGCGCGGGAGTTGAGATGCGGGAACTGAGAAAAATATTTGTGGTACTAAACAAATATTTTTAAGCTCTAATTTGATTAAAGAAAAATGCTCGTATTTCACACGATATAAAATTATTAAAGATTTAAAATCGCTTAATTATAGCAAGTTTATCCAACCATCAGTTAGAAGACAATTCGAGATCGTTTGTGTAAATAATAAATATTATACAACACAGCTCTCAAGATTGAGAGCTGAACTCTAAGGAAATCTTTTCCAGACATGTCTGGAAGGTACAATAAGAAGCGGATGTTTAACAGATACCGTTTTATCGGTTAGCAAATTATATATGATATGATTCAAACTCGGCGGAAAACTCAGCTGTTGCATCTTGTGGATGAGGATATGTCATATGTAGAAGCAAAATCTAGAATGACATCCAAAAATATATTGCCTGATTGAAATATAATAATTATTAATTAGTTTAGCCTTTTCGTTAAGTCTAGTAATTAAAGTATAATAGACACCATCTTCGCCTTCGTTGGATTTTACTTTTTCCAAATCAAATTTCATATCGTTACGTTGATACTTAACATAATTATCCATTGTCAGAGGTGTCATACAGAGTTGTATGACACCTCGAGAGACGTTTGCCGTTTGACAAAATCCGAGCATTTCTGATTCCACCGGGATATGAAAGCGGCAGATAAAATAGCAGAGTCTAACCGATCATAGTAAGAGATTTTCCTGAGTCTGTTGAATCAACAGACTAATTGTAATATCGCTTATTGTATGTTTATCTTAAAACAATAATTTATTAGTTGTTACAATCTTGGTAACATTTTTAAATATGGCAATTTAGCTGATGACGGTTATTAATCAGCTTCAGCTTCACGCTGTGTCCTGCACACAGTAGGGTAGGCAGAGGGAACCTAGTGTTAAGGCACTCCGTTCTCCACTTTTCGCCGTATTCTGGAGGCATTGCGTGGTATGTGGCAGAACTCAACGCCTTTGCCTCTTCACCTGAGCGACGAAATGGAAATATAAATTTGCCTCGACACCACAGCAAAGAAATGGAGATATAAAAATAAATATTTCATCTCCTCGAGTGGGGATTGAACCCACAATCAGTCGATTTTACAGTCATACTTTGTGCCCCTGCGCCACGATTGTGCCAAGACTGGAATATATTATTATAGCGTATACTATTTCAACGAGTTATTATGGGTATGAATGAGTTCTTTGCATATCAAAAGATAAAAATAAATTTCCAAAAAAAAATTGTTAGTAAAACTTTCAATAAAGCTTAAAAAGATATAGAGAGTATTCCGTTGATTAACAAACGGATATTGGTAGTTGATTAACAAACGGATATTAACAGCTGATTGTCAAATGTCAATGTCATTATCAGTGAGAAATTAAGGACTTCAAATATGAATTAATACAATGTTTTTGTAGTTTTAAAACATATATTTTTTAGTTTTTTTTACTCATGTATATAGATTGCTACGTTTACATTTTGACTATTGTAAAGACCTACAAAACAAAAACTTAACAAATTATATTAACTATACAGTTTTAAAAAACCTACTCCAACACAATGAGCAGCACAGAATATGTCCAAATCAAAGATCTGAAACCAGGCATGAAGAACATAAATGCAATTTTCATAGTGCTAGAGGTGGGTCCGCCGACCCTGACGAAGGAGGCGCGCGAGGTGCGTACGTTACGCGTGGCGGACGCGTCGGCTTCCGTCAATTTGTCCGTGTGGGACGAGCCCGGCGCGCTGCTGCAGCCCGGCGACATCGTCCGCCTCACGCGCGGCTATGCCTCGCTTTGGCGGTCGGCGCTCACGCTCTACTCAGGCAAGTCTGGCGACATCCAGAAGGTGGGCGAGTTCTGCATGCTGTTCAACGAGCAGATCAATATGAGCGAGCCGCAGACCACGCCGCCTCCTGCCGCCTCTGCTCCGCCGCCCGATCGCACCAATGGCGCCCATGCTCCACCCCGCAACATGGCCCCAACCTCTCAACCCTCTGCACCTGGAGCGCAGCAAATGCCACCCAAGAATGAACGCTTTTCACAAAATAATCAAGAACATAATAATAAACATCAGCATAAAACTTATGTGCGAGGTCGCGGACACCAGCGGGGAAACAGCAGGAGATGATAACATCACATTAGTATTAACCTAACTTTTGTCTGCTTCGGGTATGATTATTAAGTTATCATGAATTTACTATTATAATAAACAAAGTAATTTAAGACTAACTAAGACTGTCAAACAATTTTAATACATACATATGTGAGTTAATTGGATAAAAAAATATATAAAAGCTAATTATATCAATTAAACCCTCTTTAAGCTCAACCAACATTGGTGAAATAAAAGTATTTTGACTCTTTGATTACAATGACTATTTACAAAACTGGTATTTGATCTCATTTGCTAATTAAGTAGTTATTGTGTATATTATACATACTGTAATAGCAAGTGTAATGCCTCTTTATTTTACAAATAAAATATGTCGTAATTAAAAATAATATTAGTTTTAATTGCCACAGCTATTTTACATTATTTTTTAAATATATTTTAATTTTTTTTTTTTCCTTGTTTTTTTTTTCATTTTATCTTGCATTGTATACATCACCATAATATGCTAAAATAACTAGTCCTGACTAAAACTATCATCAATTAATTTCTATACCATATGTAATAGACAGCACTAGTAGAATGATTTTAAATTTGATATCAGTAGTCTCTACTGATAACAAATTAAAAACCCATAATGATCTCTTGAGCAGCCTGCTAAAGAGGCCTATTAAACCTCCATATTATGTCACCAATCACAGGCACGTCTATAGAGCAGCTCTTGCAGCAGTAGAGCTCAGGCTCCTCGCCCTGCAATGCCACCCTCGCACTCAATGGCAGTCAATCACCAGAATTCTAAGTAGTTTTCTTTCTACTTTGGTTATATTACTCTGCAAATTAAAAAACTCTGAAATTATAAAATTATTATTGTTGTTTTTTTTCAAAATATTTTTTTTGATACAATAGCTTAAAAATTATTCCAGCAGTGTTCATCACGAAAACCAGAAAGCAAATATTTTTTTTTTATTTTATTAATATTGTATATTAATTCTAATGCCAGAAGATTGCAAGAGAGATCTGAAAGTGGAGAGATCTGTTCTGAGAGGCCCAAGGCGGCTTTAGGACATACACCCGGTATGGATCAGATCTTTTCTCTCCGCATGATCATGGAAAAAAGTTTTGTGTGCTTTTGTGGACTTGGAAAAGGCGTTTGACAGAGTTGTGAAAGCGAAATTATGGGAGATAAAGTAGGTGTCCCCGTTTTCGGCGTCTTAAGGCTCTTATAATTTTTAACAATTTTAAATATATTATTAAAACGTTATTATGAATTTGCAAATGTTATTGTTATCAATTTGGATATTTTGTTAGTAATTTAATGTGTGAAATATGTGGCTTAACTTGGTTGTAGTTTTTAAATAAATGTATGTGTGGACCTCTTGTGTGAACCCTAATTCGTGATAAAATTTAGCTCTGCTTCTAAGTTCGTGAACTTGAGGATGTGTGGGGATTGAACCCAAAAAGTTGCGTTACAGTCATACTCTTGTGTCACTGCGCCTCGACGGCCTCTAATACCTATATAATTGAGCACATTTAATATTTTTAATAATTTTTTGGTCAATAGATACTATACCAGTAATTATTATAACACACGCGCAGATATATTAGGCATTTTTTAAATGTTTATATCTTGGTTTTGCACTAAATAATTATCATATCGGCGAAAAAATATTCAAAATTACACTATAATATCACATTAGCATGCATCAACGTTATACTGTAGATAGTAAGTAATTGAAAGTAGTTATAATTTATACTACAGGATTTACTAACTACGTTTATATGCAATGTTTAAAGCTGGTTTTTATGGGATAATGTGGAATATTCTATAGAGGTTACTCTCTGTACTAAGATGGCGGCTTTGTTCCCGCATTTAAGTCCCTGGTATCCTAATAATATGTGCCATAAAAATTAAGCCGTAAAAGTTTCGTTAGTTCTTCTTGTATTTACGTTTATTTATTATATATATATATATATATATATATATATATATATATATATATATATATATATATATATATATATATATATATATATAATCTTTACAAAAAATATATATGACGTGTATTTATTTGCTTGCAATAACAGACACACAGTGACAGAAAGAAATTCTGTTCTGGTACTTCATCCGCAATTCTCTGAAATAGGGCCAAAAAAGGAATGATTTAGAAGGTTTAGTTCTTTCTTTAAATTCGGAAAACGTAAAGTAAAGGTTAAAAAGATTTTTTATTATTGTCGGCTGATATTAACTATAAAATCTCACCCGGGCTGTACAAACTCGTTAAGAGTCCATTAGGCAGAATGAGAAGAGGTAAGCGAGTGTCGCAATAAAATATATACTCAAATCGCCTGCTATTAAAATGTTATTAAACTTTTAAAGTTATTTTGTTTTTATTTTATATTCACTTCATTATTAGAAATGTTTACTGTATTATGCCATATTCCTAATTATATAATTCGTTTTAAATTATTTTGTGTATTGAATCCCATAAGTCAATAAGAAATAAATCTTTGTATATAGGTACCTATTTAACATTATTGTAATATTTGTAGTTAAAAAGTATAAGTACAGTGCTATATATTACATAAATGATTCTCCCATGTCTCTTAACGTTATAAAACATGTATTGCTTGCTTTTTAGAACATGTAAACATCTACGAAATTATAATCAAAAAGAAACATGCAAGGGGCGTTTTCCAAATGTTGCAGTTGGTGCGAGCGCGTTGAAGTCTTTTTAATGTCGAACTCCTACATGCGTTATGCAAACATTCGTATCTTTTAACAGCGTTTTTAAATATAACTGTGCTCTATATGTAGATTAATGGGTCCGTATTTAACCTTGACTAGTTGCTCAATTTATTTTTCTTGGTTTTATTGACACATCAGCGAGTTTGATGTTACGTTAATTATATTATACTATGTTAATACGCTAGCTTTACACTTATTTTTAGCTGAGATTTTAATTTGGGTATTGAGGAACATCAACATTAATTCACTATCTATAAATGAATTCGTATCTTTAATTTAATAGTAGAATTATTAGTATAATAAATATTTACTAAATGTAAATTTGTATGACATACATATTTGTTGATATACTCCTATGTATCTCAAAATTTCACTCACACATAACTAATTTATATCTATATATTTTTATATTATTTTTTTTTTCTATAACAAATAGAATCGCAGTGGAAAGCGAAGTGTCTTAACACTTGGCTTTCTATGATTATATAGGTACTATCCCTGCTCCATGCGGGATATAGCGTAAAACTGAGAAAAAAAAATCGCAAATGGCTAGTTTGTCGGGCCTCGTGTCTAAGACCAGGATGGGGATGGTCGTGACTTGCGAATCTAAGAATTATATTTTTTTATGAATCACGTTCTCTTTGCTTGTTTATTCTAATAAAATGTTGTTTTAGATTGTAAACTGTCAATTACTCGTAAGCTTAGGTCAAGGTGGCTCGCACTCGCAACGTACAAGATGGTACTCAATGACTTTACAACATTGAAAATAACTGATATTTTGTCGAAAAAAATCGGTCAAGTGCGAGCCCCACTCGCCCACCGAGGATTCCGTATATCAACGGAAAGCACAACTTACAAAAGTTGACAAACTTAAATTTGCATATACATTCATTTTTTATGAAATAAATTACAATTTTAAGTTTGTAATATTGTTTTATCTGTAATGTCAATATCAATTTTACAGAGTTTTCTTTTATTCATACTGGTTAATTAATTACTAAGTACTTGACAAATTTCAACTTGGCCTACGAGAAATAATCTATGGATTTTGATTACGCGGCGAATTTCATACAAAATGCAGCTAAAACGATGCATACATTTTTATATGTTTTGATTACGTCAACTTAGGACTTCAACTCTATCGACGTCAAGTCAACTTATTTCTAAGGACTGTTGATCCGATTATTTAATATTAAGGTCAGCTTGATACCTCCACACTATCTCGAGATAAATAGTCTTAATAGACGGGCAACAAAGTGATCATATAAGGGTTCTGTTTTCTCTTTTTGAGGTATAGAACCCTAAAAATGAGATGATGGTGATTTATATTATATAAACGTATATTCCGTAGCTAATATTATTGAAGTTACATGTCATTGGATGTTTTATTAGTTTATTTGTAATAAAAAAAATCATAACATTACTTTAACTTTATTTTTAACAAATTTAATGATAATGACTATATTCAATTAGGATAAGTGCTTGGTCCAGACATCATGGAACTTTTTTACCATAGACTTATATTCAGCGTCATTGATGAGCCCGCGTTTCATCTACACTAATATTTTTTCGAAAATACTCAGAGGATTTTCACCAAAGAGCTCTCAAAACTCGCTAAAACACTCGACTCGCATTTGTTTCTATGGCGCTGTGAGCATTCGCGGGACTCACATTTCACTGACTTTTAAGAGATTAAGACTGTCGTAAAGAATAGTGTGTATGGTACTGGTAGAAAGGTTAGTCATCCTTGCTGTCATTTTAACCTTCCTTTGGGCATCTTCAAGCATAATATTTTCCACTTCTTGATATTTCCATCCGAAAAGGCAGCAACCGGGCCGTCCGAGTGAGGGTCGTCTGCAATGCTGAGAGATCCTCTTTTGAAGGCACTTGACCACTTTTTAAAAGTAGATAATGAAGGTGAAGATTCTTGATAAGTAGCTACCATCAGCTTATTATTAGTTTTTATTTCTTCTTTGTTTATTAAGGAATTTAAGCACAGCGCAGTGTTCAATTTTCTTCAACATTGTCACGTCAGTCCTTTTATTTATCGTTAACAAATAATTACGAGCAAACAAATGATTAGAAATGTATGAAATTTTATATTTATACCCTCAGATCGTCTCATTAACGAAATATTATTAGTTAAAATAGGAATATACTAAGTAGTCATATCGATACCGAGAATACATTAAATGAATATGTATTGAATAATATGAGGATATTTCTGTTACAGCTATAACAACAAATGCTAAAACACAATAAAATAAACATTTAAGGGGGACTTCTTTATAACATACATGTCTTTTTTTATAGGTACGTTTTTAATGGCACGGAACCCTTCGTGTGCGAGTCCAACTCAAACTTGGCCGGTTTTCTGTAATAAATCTTTTTTTCATCGGATTCAATTTAGGGTTAATTACCCTATTTAAAATCTAGCTTAAAATTTAAAATATATAAAAAAAAAATTCTACTTTAAATTTTTTGTTGAATATTGAATGAAATTAAAAGTAATTTTTAAACAAATCTGACAATTCCAACGTGAGTAAGAACTAGGAAGAGATTTTCGGCAGCTTTTAAAGTTCATTTCCAATTTGATTACATGATTGCAGACAATAGCACGATGATGGACAATAATGATAGTGTCATGTTTCTTAGATTTAATCGTGCGTCATTCTACTTGTATTTTTTAATAATAATAAATAGTTTCATTGGTTAATGTTACTTTTTATAAATTTGTAATAATCACTATCACTATGTCAAATAAATCTCTTAGAAAATACCTGTTTTCACCAAAACTTGCTTTTTTCTATGGATGTGTTGAAAGTTAAACTGATGAAGGTACCTGTCGCGTTACGAAGCGATGCGATAACGGCTATAAAATGTGGTTTTGTAACAAAATTTTAACTTTTTGAGTAATGAGTAGTATTGAGACACGAACAACATACAGGTGGGGTGCTTGAATAATATTCGATGTTGTTGTTAAACAATAGAAATCATTTCATCAATTAGATACGACGATTTACTTGTAAATTCGTTAAAAATCTTTGTTTATTGGATATTATGTTTGTTTTAATCAAGTTACTGTGAAACGTTTATACGTATGGTTATATTGATGCCCTCGTATGAAATATTTTATATTTTCATTTCCCTGTTCTAGTAATGAGACAAAGCCCGGCATTGAGTCGATGCGGAACGGCACGGAATGCCTCATGAATTCGTCGGAAAGTGGAGAATGGAGGTGTCTTCTTAGGTTCCCTCTGCGTAACTGCTGCTCCTGTGCGGGATTCAGGAAAAATATTATGTTATTTTTCTTTTAAAATAATACGAATAAAAGACAAAGGATTTACTGTAAACTTTGGAAAAATAATTTATGTTGATTTAAATCCAATTATTATTAATTATTTATGGTTATGTTATCGATATTACTAACGTAACTACTTAAAGGTCAATTTGGTATATAAAAAAATGCTTTAAAAGGATTTTTGTGATAAGTTTAGACGGTAGGCAGAAGCTACCAGATATTTACTACTTGACTAAACTAAAATAATTTTTTCATGCTATGCAAGCCCAAAAGGTAATTTACAAAGTCATAATAAAAATATTAAAGAAACATAGAGCTTTTGAGCTAGAACATTGGTGGTAAACTAATGAACTGACATTGTTAGCAATGTCCAGAAATGTTAAAGGTTACAAACACAGAGGTGGGGACGCGACGCGCGAGATGCTGTCTTGTATTGGAGATGCTACAACACAGGGACCCGCGAGTGGTGACGGCCGCGACCCACAATCTGACGTGACGTAACAGTGGTGTGTTCGCCGTAGTGACGTGACAGTGACGTGACACTCCTATAACATGTGGATCTGCGTTCTTGCCGTCACATGCCTCGGTGAGTTGTTCTTATTTGTTTCTATTTAGTAATTTATCTATTTATAAATAAATAGTTAAATTATATTTGATAATAAATTTGAAAGTGCGGGCAAGTCTATTTAGATTTTTTTTTGATGATTTACATACAAACTATTGTTACTAAAATATCTGTATATAAATGATAATAAATTCCAAATATCGTTTTCTATTCATAAATCGCAAGACATTCTGATCTCCACTTTCAGCCCTAATTAATCAAATTAATATAATTTATGGATTTACCAAATTAAGAAATAAGCCTACGATAAAAATCCCAAATATTTTTTTTAATATTAAAATTATGTACATTTTAATCGGCCAAAGTATCCGAGGACAAAACTTTTTTTCGTAATAACGACATTGCTTGTTGATTTTTGTTTTGAAAACTTGCTTTTAAATATTTTGTCGGTTAGATATATAGAAAAATATTTTTTGGATTCAATATTATTAGTCCAAAAGAGTCTAGTATTAACATTATTTTATATAAATTAAATACATTTTAATAATGAATAATGCTCCAAAGACGTACTTACCTTGTTAATACGGATTTCGTTGTTAATTGGATGTTCGCTGCGTTACGTTTCACCGTAAATTAATTGTATATCTATTCCTTATCACTTTGTATATCAGTATTTATTTAGTTTAAAATTATGTTTTTTATGGTAACTCTAAGTTCCGCAAGCATTCATTGTGACGTGCTTTAGACTTTTAGATTATAGGAAAATAACCGTCTCATCTTATTGACAAAATATCAAAATTCTTATAATAGCCGTACAAAAATACTTATAATTCATAAGGTATTTTTTATATAAACATAGACATAAACCAGATTAACAAAAAATAGCCAGTTCTTAGAAATTTTTATCGATTATTTATTTATTTATTCAGATTCACCAGTGGTAATTATATCTAATAAATTTTACAATAATATTTTGCTTAATTCTAAAGGCATAACTTTTTAATAATATTGTACCTATTGTACCAAATTTGGTTACTTATTTGGTATAAAAGAAGTAGTCCGGTATCGGGACCATTTGCACTAAATAGTAGGAAAACTTTTGATGTGGATGAGTTATATACTTATATAGAGCTTCCATTAGAGTATTGAGTACTATAAATATCATAGATTTCTTAATCTGACTTCTGTTTCATATAAATCAATTAAAGAGGCATAACACAGCAGCTTGTACCAATTGAAAATTATATTTACCTAGTTACCGACCTATTATAATTATGTTAATAAATATATACGAGTCATTCACGCACGCATTTTTTGCGAGTTCTGTTTAGTGGTAGAAAGGTCAACAGTGGTGTAGAGGCGGATGCTGCGGCTTAATGTCAACGACGTGACCACAAGGTCAAGGAATATCTATACAAATTTATGATCACTAAATTTTAAACCAACGTTTTATGACAGATGATTTTATTGTACGATTCTCAATATGCTATGTTATTAATTAAATTTGAACGAGTTATATAATAAAGTTGATAAAATTTCCATATTATAAAAATGTCATTAAAATGTTATATATGGCTTTTTAATATGTTTATAGCACCATTAAACGATGCCAATGCATAGATTCTCCAATACAAGAATTTTTGATTTCCCAATATTATAATAGACTAGCGATTCGGGCGTGACTTTATCCGTTTAAAATTATGATTACATTATAGCCAAATTATACAAGATCTTTACATGAATTGTGGTCTATGTATGATTCTGGTGTAAAGGCTATATTACTGTAACACTAAATTACATCTAAATTCGTTTATTAATGTGTTACTAATGTTAATGTGGAAGAAATATTTATCGTCATAAATTTGTAATTTTAGTAGAATTAAATTAAATTTAACCTCCCGGGAGGAGGTAAAATTTAATCCACGGCACCAATGGACATAAGTAAGAGATGTGTATAACATTACATACAGTTAGGTTGTAAGAAGGTTGTAAAGAAGATAGTAATATGAAATGATAGAGTCAACTGATTAGCGCGTTCAACCACATAAACTGTTTGTAATATTAACATTGATAAATTTCGATAATAATAATTTCGTTTTTAAAATATAGATTAAATACATTAGTTGACATGCTCATATATTTAGCTACTAGTAGGAAAGTGGGGAACGGAGTCTTAACACGCTTAACACTAGGTTCCCTCTGCCTACTCTGCAGTGTGCGAAATACAGCGTGAAGCTGATTTTTTTTACTAATAGTCTGGGAGACCATAGTGTTGCTCCACTATTCCCTTGACCTTAAGATTTTGTGTGCTATTATTATATTTTTCATCAGAGCAGGTAAATTTAAATAATGAAATATTATCAGTGCGAAGCTGTATATAATTAACCCCATAACCCACTCGCACATAGACATTACCGACAATGATAAAAAAATAAATAAATCAGCTTCACGCTGTATCCCACACAGCAGGATAGGCAGAGGGATCCTAGTGTTAAGTCACTCCGTTCCCCACTATCTGCCAAATTCTTGAGGCATTAGGAGTTGAGTACCGACAATGATGATGTAAATAATAATGTGCACGCGTTCGCTGCTACTATAATATGTATTCAAATGTTATTGAATTTATTGTAAGTAGGAGTGGCGTCGGTATCAGCAGAAGCTTCCCTGGACCCGGTGCAGGCGGCGGAGTCGGACCATCCCACGGCGGTGCAGCGTGTGCAGCGCGCGCCCTACAACCAGTTACTGCAAGTACTGTCAGGTCCGTGACTTTTAATCTCTATATATAATAAAAGGATAGAAAAGTCAATTCTGTTCATGAAGGATATACAAAAATATATAAAAATTAGGTCAGTTAATATATCGATTTTACAAGCTAAAAATCCACTAAGCAGAATTCTTTCCTGTCGTCTGTCTGTTTGTTAAAAAACTACTTAACAGAAATAGATTAATTTTAGTATGGTGATAGCCTGTTTTTCATTACAGTTTCCTTAAAAAAAATTAAACACCGAAAAATACAAGTAACTTAAAATACCGATAACTACTGGATGGAAGTGAACGAATTTTGGCATGGCTATTGATTTTTTATTATTAATAATAATTTATTATTCACTTCACGCTACAGACTGAGTGTGTGTAGCGGATACTGTGTATGTATAGCTGGGTAGGCAGAGAGAACCTAGTGATAATACACTCCGTCCAACTTTTTTTGCCGAATTCTGGAGGCATTGTGTGGCGGAACTCAACGCCGCGCTTTGCCTGGACACCAGATCAAAGAATTAAAACATTAATTTATATAAATATTTCATTCGAGTGGAGATCGAACCCACAACCTGCCGCGATTACAGTCATACACTTGTACTTTGAAAATTGAAATAACATATGTAGGTAATTTAAATTGAAGTTGTAGTAAATAATAATATACATAATACTCAAGATACATATAATAAAAATATATAGAATATCGTAAAGATCCTTTGCGTATCCTCGATATTGTAATAGCGAATATAACAATCTAGCAAAAATACTAATGAATTATTACGAAATAACATTTATATGCATATATTTTAACTGATTTCTGACAAAGAAGAAGGTTATCAATTCGACTTAACGTATTTTTTTTATGTTTGTTACCTCAGTTAGTTAGGTCCATTTCTGTCAATGTTATCCATGAGAAAATCACATGTCTTAAATTTGCAATAAGTATTGCGTAACGAATAGACGAATTACTCAATATTTCTCCAATCGATTTCGATGATTCTTTTCTTATTGAAAACGATACACTTCATGGGTAGGTGATGAATTTGGTTAGGTTCTGATTATAGGATCCAGTTGAAGTCGGTTGCTTTTGTTAAAAATATCTTTATATTTTTTATCGTATTATAAGTAATCGTAATTGTTTCTCTAGCGTTAGGATTGCAAGGCCAGGAGGACGAAGATCACTCACCCGGTCTACAGTCCTCGAGGAGGGGCGTCAGCGAATGGCCCTTTCAAGGATACCCATTTGATTTAGGTAGTTAAATTAAATAATAAAATAAAAAATATATTATTAAAATACATTGTATATTATCGGTCAAAATATGTTCTGTAGGAAATTCAAGATCACGTACTTCTATTCTACCGATAATAGTGCTGCCCGTTTTAAGTTCTCCGCCGTCCACGCGTCCTCCACTACGAACAGGTAAGGTTTTAGTAGTAAGTGTTATTAAGCGTGACTTTACATTAAATAAATTTGGTGAAAAATATTCGTCTTTATTTATTTCAGAATGTGATATTAATCCTAATAACAAGATCAATATCGGGAACAAAGATAATGACTACGACGATAATTACAATGGGCCAAGTGAGCGACCACTGAGACCCCGTCCTTCTAGACCGGGTCCCTCATCTAAGAGGCCGGTGAGCCGGGGACGTCGGCCCACGACCCCACCGCGGCCACAGAATAGATTCAGGGATAGTGACTATGATCAGGTTTCTTCAGAACGTCCAAGTCGGAAAGAACAGCACCAAAAACCACAATATCCATCTTATGTTCGAGTAGAACAACTCGATGAATCTGCAACTAGCCCACCTATTGATAAGACCAGTAAGTATTATGTCATTTTTGCTAAATATATACTTCTTGTATACTACAGGATTTCTTATAAAGTATATTTCTTAATTGCCTATTATATCTTCTATTCCTGCAAATGTATGTAAGTGACTAAATTTTTGTTTTCCTCAAACTAAACTATTTTTTATTTTCTACTGAACAAAATTTTGGTTTCTTACATAAATAATATTTTTGTAGTATCATCTCGAGAGTTGCTGGAAAAGTTCCGTGCACAATTACCTGATGCACCAGGACTACCGCCCGCACTGTTAGCGGAAAATGACATCAGCGAGCGAGTGCCGATGCTTGAGGATGTTGATGGTTCTGAAGCGGAGACCCGCATGGATGTACCAGGCGTTTCACTTCTACAGCAAACTGGTTCAACAAAAAACAGTAACCAGTTTCAATCGTCTATATTTGGAGCTTTTGTCGGGACATCTTCGAGGAACCGTGAGCCCTCGCGTCCTCGTTTTGATCGATCACTGTTACTGGGAGGCGAGCTCACTGTCCCGCGTGCGGATTACACTGAAACATATACTGCATGGTGAAATAACATTTTTTAATAAATATTTTACTTTCCAAAAAATTTTTTCTACCGCCGCATAATTTGACACTCAAACGGCTCGCCAACAAGTTGTATCGTAAAGTACTTAATACTAAAAAAAGGAAATTATCAGAATAATTATTGTAATGAACATCTGCAAATCATCTATTAAATGGACTTTAATTTATTGTCTATTGTTAAGGTTCTTGTGAATGCTAATGATGTATACAAATATATGTAGTTAAAATATATTTAACTGTTGATTTTTAAATTCAGGTGGGATGCTAAATCAGGAGCCTCGCGAGTGGATTTCTACGGCGGTTCCACTTCTACGTACCGCACAATGATGGCTGATGGAAGCATACACCGAGTTGAGGCAAGTCTATTTTATACTATACTTACGTATGCAAATTTGAATTAAAAACGTAAAGTCTTATTTTCCCAATGTCGTAGAAATTACATTTCACATCGTTATGTTTTGCGTACTTTCGTAACGGGAACATTTTTGTATTCATAATATGTAGTATATGTGTTGTATTCATAATATATAATTGTCGTATATAAAACATACTTATATTTCAGATGCGTGTAGATCGCTCTGGAGAGGGAGAAGTTCGTCGCTGCGGTAAAGCTATTTCGCAAGCAAACCAACCAACTGATCGAGCTGTTCCAGCGCTGCCTGACATAGGATTATTTTCATTTGTTGGTAACGTATAATAGATTTTTAAAAGTTATTTTTAATGAAATTTATAAGAATTTAGTTCATTTATCTTATATACATGTTTAGATCAACGGCCTTACGGTTTATCTAGAACTAATTTACTTATTACTAGAACCCTCTGTAGACAGAGCTCTGTGGGTAAAAGCGTAAATCTATTTATTTTTATTGGACGCTACTTATTTACACCACGACGATCTCAAAATAATATTAAAATAGTGTTATATATTTCCCCATACAGGCTACGAGCAAGCGGAGTCGGGTCGCGTGGAGCGGTGGCGGCACACGGCGCGCGTGGAGGGCGCGGAGGCGCTCACACTGCGTCACGACCTGCTGTTGCAACGCGGGCCAAACGACCAAGCACGACCACTGCTGTATACTAACCTTCTTTTTAACTTAACTTTACTAACTTAGATTCACGCTTTATCCCTAGCGGGGAAGTCAGGAGGAACGAAACACGCCGTTGTGCTGACGTTGCGCCATCTTATCAATAAGCATGCAGCTAAGGCTCCGTTAACCTTGTTATCGGCAGAAAAACGCCTTTCCACATCCATCTCATATCTTCCATCTCTACTGAACATACTTCCAAAATATACCACTTCATTCACTTGTTTTAATCTTGCCATTGATTGACACTGATCTGCATTCCAACCTTCTTTTTATATTTTGTCAATTTATAATATTCATTTCTCTCTCGTTGATAAAGTGTGGCGTTGAGTTACGTTACCCAACGTATAATGTGTGGAAAATTGGGCGGTGTATGGAGAGCTGATACGCGTAACAGCTAGTTCCTTCTTTCTACTTTGATCCCCTACTTTGATTTGTGGTAAAACGCACAAAGTTCCTTATTGATACTAGACTTATGTTACCTACCAAGAATTAAGAATACCGCATCAATCGCGTTCAGTTATTTAAAATAAGTAAACATGTGTGATTAATTTAATATTGGAATAATTACAATTAATATACAATACAATTAATGTCAAATCGTGAATGATAAACACACATAATATACAAATATCATATAATATAGATTAATTTAATGTTATGGTTCCAGATACACAGTGAATGTGGATAGCTCAGTGCTGGGCCCCAACTGCGACGGCTACGAGCACCGCTACTTCAATGTACGCGAACATTCTAATGGAGTCGACTTTTTCTCACCAAATATTGGTACATTCTAAAATTCTACTAAAACTGATCCTATAGCCTAAAGTCTAGCCTTTTTAAATGATACATACTATTCGGGATGATGATGAATTCTGGAGGCATTGCATGTTAAGTGGCGGAAATCAATGCCTCGCTTTGCACCGTTACCAGATCTAGAATATGAAAACCTTAAATATTTCATTTCCTCCAATGGTAATCGAATAGAATTTATTAAAATATATTAAAGGTGTATTTAGTGCTTAAATTGAATGAATGAATAATACGAGCATAAGTCACTTTATTATTGTTTTTCAAATAATTGTTTTTATAATAAATGATGAGGTTAGGCATGAAGTGTGACTGAAAACACGTCTGGTTGTGAGTTCGATGAGGAAATTATATATTTATATAAATTTATATTTTCATTCCTTCACTCTGGTGTCGAGGCAAAGCGCGGTGTTAAGTTCCGCCGCTCAGCATGCGGGATACAGCGTGAAGCTGATTTAATTTAGATTTTTTTGTAATGATTGATGAGTTTGTTGTTTGTTCAATATTGTGGTTATTTGCAGACGATATGTGTGACTCGATGGAAACGTTGAACGCTTCCAATGCGGACGATCTCGCCCGTCTCGAGCCACTGCGCGAGTTCACCATGTCGCACCGTGACTTGCGATATGATGAAGCTCTACAAAGGTCTGCTTTCTTACTCTTGTTGTAAAAAAACAAAATATGTACTGTATTTGAAGTTAAAATTTTATGTCAGGTAGCTATGGAATTAGCTGAAAAAAACAAGCAAATTATTAAAATACTTTCATTAAAAATAACAATACCAACTTATAACTGGAATGTTGGCTGTCTGCTCAAAGTAGGACAGCAAATGTTATTCTTACTGTAAAATTATTTCTTACAACAATTAAAGAAATGATTTATTAACGTCAAATTTACTTGCTTTTTTTACAGATTTAAGCTGGAATATAATCGACAATACATCGACAATATTGAAGAGGCGCTGAGGAAAAATTTACTAATCCAACATATTCGATTCATACAATCTGGTAACCGTGAAGGAGCTACATTCGAGTTGGGCGTCAACTTCCTCGGCGACCGCCTCAACGATGAGCTCCAGGAGTTGCTTGGAGTGCGGCCATCTGTAGAAAATACAAGGGCGGAGCAGTTCCCGCATCCACGAGGGTCTCTACAGTCCGAAGAGACGAAGCTACCCAACAGGTTCGACTGGCGACCTCGAGGAGCTGTCTCACCTGTGAGATGTGGGTACATTTTTTTAGGTTCTTTCATTCATTGTATAAATAGTAATAAATAGTAGGGAACATTGTGTGTTGAGTCAGAATCATAGCGGAATTTAACATCACACTTTTTTTGTTTTTCAAAACCAGGAAATGAAAATTTATTCATTCTCCCGAACTCAAGACGGTTGCGTTTAGTCCTACGCTGTTCCACAATGGTCTCATATTTTGGCATTGATTATGTGGTCTATGTTGATGCTATGAAAATGTGCTTGTTTCCTTTAATAGACAACTATTATATACATAGATCAAAAGTATTTTTTTTATAAATTACCCAGATTAACAGTGTTTCCTAAATTAAGAGATTTTTAGCATCAATAATTTCGTTATTTCTCAAATTATGTTTACTTTGAAATTGCTTAAATCTTATTTTCTATTTTTATTTTTATTTAAATTTGTACATGTAGATTTAGTTCTAAAATTTGTGCTCGTTTTTTTCTCAATGCTTATATATTTCTGTAGATCAAGGGTCATGCTCGTCTTGCTGGGCGTTCGCAGTCGCCGGAGCCGTTGAGGGGGCGCTCTTCATACGTACTCGTAGTCTTATACCGTTGTCCGAGAAATGTCTTGTTGATTGCGCCCACCCGTAAGTAGCTAAATATAGAACATAAAGAGTTTTTAGATCTAGCTTGCATCTCGCATAGAGTGTGATAACCAGACGGAAAATAATAGCAAAAGAAACGGTCTTCTCACATCACCCAAATTTAGAAAAATTGTGAGTTGAGGAAATGACATAATTTATTCTCCTGAGTGGGAATCGACCTCACAACTGTCGCGTTAATAGATGATGGTATGCCACTGCGCCACGATGGCCTTTGTAGATATTTATAATATTAAAATATATAATATTACCATTTACAGGTTTGGAGGCAACGGTTGTAAAGGCACTTGGCCAAGTCACGCCTATGATTATGTTCAGAACCGTGGCCTACCAGCACTCGATGAGTACCCACCTTATAAAGAAAAGGTAAAAGATTGTTAATCAATAAACTTGCTTAATGCGTATTTCTTATAATGAACGTAATAGATGACTTTCTTAGGCTTGCTATATTATTTTGTATAATATGCTAGTATTCTACTATCTAAGAAATCTAAGAAGAATGAAAGAAAGATGACTGCTGTGGAGATGCGCTCTATTCGTAGGATATGCGGAGTCAGCTTAGCTGATCGAATTCGCAACGAAGTGATACACAGAATGACAGGTACTAGCGATGATGTCACGGTAAGAATGATGAAGAACGTGCTCAGCTGGTTTGGGCACGTCAAGCGAATGAGTGATGAAAGAATGGCTAGAAAGATTTATAATGGGAAAGTGAGCGGTAAGAAAACATAGTATCAAAGATACTGAAGCTAAAGCATGAGAACCCCCTGGAGGACATGTATGAAGAGGTTGATGACAGTAGACGAGGCGAAAGGGGTATGTAGAGACCGTAGCGTTTGGCGCTCCATTCTCCCTGACTACTTCGCAAAGGATATAGCGTGAAGCTAAGTTAAGTTCTACTATTTGCTGGTACCAGTAAATTATTCCAAAATTAAAATACTAATAAATTTCACATACATTGGTCAAAAATGGTAACATAGTATTCATTACAATCAATTTTAAACAAAAGAATCAATTCAATATCTTCTTTCTACGTAGAGGAAAAACCAAAAATTTTTATAAACCACAAAATTTTTAAAAAAATTTTTAAAGATATATTCCACACTTCGGAAAAAAAAACTCTTTTAGAAGACCTATAATCGTTTGAACGTGACGGGTTCAAATAACCACTATTGATTCGATTAATTATGTTAATATAAGTATTCCTAACATTACTTTTTTTTGCAATGTTTGTATAGATTATAGTCGATTCATATTATTTTTACAGGTAGAGAAATGTGCAGAAGAAACAGTGCCTCCAATCACACGTATCAGCGGTCACGTTAACGTGACGGCGAATAGTGTTGCCGCTCTTAAGGTAAGAACTATCAATATTTACTTACTTATCGTCACGCTTGTATTTCTTGCGAAGTAGCCAGATAGAGAGTACTACTAATATTACCAGAAAATATCAGCCGACTAATGATAGCTACATTAAGATTGGTTATAATTATGCCAACACACATCCTAAACGACATAATATATCATTGCGAGCTAACTCGCAGAACTCAACGCCTCGCTTATAATGACAAGAATCAAAGAAAAAAAAAGATAATATTTGTTAACGCAAGATGTATTTGTAGTCGTTAAAAAGTAATTAAAGATCACAAAAAATTATAAAGAGAACAATAATTTAGAAACGTTGTGAAAAGTTTTATGAAATTGTCAGAAAAAAGATTTGTTTTTTGTTTTATACTTTTATTAAAACAATTATTTTTTGTTACTAGTAATCATTTTCATAATAATTATTTTCATTTCTTCACTCTGGTGTCGAGGCAAAGCGTGGCGTTGAGTTCCGCCACTCTACTCGGACTGCCTCCAGAATTCGGCAGAAAATGGGGATTGCAAATGTTTTAGCACTAGATTGCCTACCTTACTATGTGGGTATCCCACACAGCAAGTAGGCAATCTAGTGTGAAGCTAAAAAACCTTATCAGTATATTATATTAAAATATAATTTCAGTCGAAATTAATTTAAGTAAAATTTGTGTTCTAGGTGGCAATACGGCGTCACGCACCGTCCGTTGTCATTGTCGATGCAAAAGCTAAAAGTTTTGTTTTCTACAAAAAGGGCGTGTTATACGATGATCGATGGTGAGTGTGTGAATTGTTGTGAATCTTTACGTTATATCACGCTAATGGCAGGGTAGGCAGAGGGAACCTCGGAGCCTACAGTCAATCTGGGTAATTTTGATTCTTCGCGTAACATTGACAGTGGAACCTCGAACTAGTTTTGATAGTTCTTCGTATGATACAATATTATTGCATATTTTTATTTAAAATGTTTATTTTAATTAATAAATATTAATTAAAATAAACATATTAAATAAAAAATATTTTCTCGTTTATTTAGTGCAAAAGGACCCAAAAAGCTGAATCACGCAGTGCTGGCGGTAGGCTGGGGTGAAAGGAAGGGGGAACCTTACTTTACTCTCAAGAACTCGTGGTCCGAGGCGTGGGGTGAGCGTGGGTACATCCGCGTGCAGGCGCGAGCTAACACCTGTGGAGTTCTAGCCAAGCCTTCCTACCCTCGTCTTGAGGATGACGATGTACTGCGTGCTCCTCGTCGTGAGCGCTCGCGGGTGCGGCCACGGGAAGTTGAAGATTACTACGACGAACCTCAGTGATATAAGCTATACTTAAGCTTCATTATATATACTTGTCTACCTATTTCTCATTAATTGTGGCAACAAAAATATATATATATATATAGTCATTCATTATATTTGTACATTATGTATTTATATAATATAGGAATATATAAATATTTTTATAAAGGATAATTGATTGCATTTTAGTAAGTAGTAATTTTATTATTTCGTGTTGTATTATTGTAGAATACCAATACTTTTAACATGACTGAAAAAATGTATAAAAAATTAAAGTAACATGAAAATATTTTTTCTTTGTATATATTTTGGTATCCCACATTTTAATCACCCACACAAACAAATAATATCTGTTACGTTCCGGCAAAAATGAGGAACATGTTCCGGCTGTTCCATTTCGGTTTTGGAACATGTTCTAATTTTCGTTCCGGTTCCAGCTGTTTTTTTTTAGGGTTCCGTACTTCAAAAAGTAAAATTAAAAAAACTTTTATTACTTATTTTAGTCATATCATCACTAACTCAGTAGTACAATTCTATTTAAGTAACTCTCAAAAAATTACTATTATTACACTACTAGTTAACCTATGTTATTCTGGTCTCTATTTCTACATTGGCACATATCAATTAAGGACTGAAAACTTGTTTTACTTGAAAAAGGTAAATTTTCTATAACTTTTGTAATATTCGAAGTGTTAAATATTTCAAATATATCGATTTTTTTAGCGATATATTAATAAACATCGATGTTGGGATGTGCTGTTTCATATTAAATATTAATGCCAATTTTTTTTTCAAACATTTTTTAATATTTAAAAATAATATTTTAAATATATATTTTTTTACTTTTTGTTTCATTTGTATCCCGCACATAGTAGGGTACGCAGAGGTCATCTGGGAACCTACACTCCGTTCCTCATTAAGATAATAGCGTTGTGCTATTGTCGGTCATTTAGGAATATTGAAATGATTGTTTTAAGGTCAATAATATAATTTCTTTTAAAATATTTATTTTCGGAACAACTAACAGTAACTTATAATAATATCACATAATTTGACTGATATTCTATACAATTAAACAATATATTCTTTACCCTTGGTTTTGCACTCAATGCCAAAACTCGAAATGTAATATATTTCAATATCTAATATGTACAGCGTAACGTCGCTCACACGAGCACGGGTCGTCGCGGCGCGCGGGCGTGGTGCCGCTATAAGGGCGCGGGGGCCGCGGGGGGCAGAGCGCCCGCCAGCACGGCCAGCCGCCGCGCGTCCAGGCAGAGCCCATTGTGCCCCGCCCGCGCCGGCGAGCTCGGCTCCTCCGTCTGCACTTGTCGGTCTGTTGATGTGGACCTTTCTGCATTGTAGAATTAAATTATATAATTAAACAAAATAATGATTTTTGTAAATGGGATTTGTGAGTAAACTTTAATATATTGGTGCCGGCGAGCATCGTACCGGTAGCGTCGAGTGTGGAGAGGTCCGTGGAGGGCGTGCCGGCGGGGCGCGGCAGTGGCGCGGCACCCACCAGCGCGGCGCACACGGCGCCCGGCGCCGCGCCGCGCCCGTTGCGCCCGCTGCGCCACTTCGAGGGCATCAGGTTACCGCGCACGTTGCGCTCCGGCCGGATCAGGATTATGTACATCTGTAAATTTAAATTATTAAACGATTTACGTGTATATTTTAATTTAAAAATTACTATTTACTAAGAGAATAAATAATACCTTAGGTGCAAAAAGACAAGCCAGGGTGACGCTGGCGCTCAAGGAAATAGTGACCGCCATACTTGTAACTCGCAGAGGAACGTGACTTGCCGTACCAAAATATAGCGGAACAAACGCAAGCCAGATGACACACGTCGTGTACATGGTGAAGCCTGTAAGGGGAGGGATAGCTAAGTAAGCATAACGAGTCATAATAGATATTTAAAAAAAAACCTTTATGCGATTATCTATACAAACTATCTCTACACTTTTTTTCTAAGAATCACTATTTCAGAGAAATAGCGGTGCAAAAAGTACCCTTCATAAAATTGGCGCTTTTTTTAAGTGTTTTTTTACGATCTGTTGTTATCCTGTTTAGTTGGTTTTGTAAAATTTTTCCAATGTATTGTTTAATAACTTCCAACCTCAATCTGCTGGGTTTAGTTTATTACCAAGCCACACTTGAACATGATAATATACCCGAAAAAAATATTGATGAGCAAAAGAGTTTGGAGGAAGACAAGCTAGCAGTACTCGTTATTTGTTATGAGAATTTTTTACAAAAAATAAATATAGAAACTTATCTAAGCACGTACTTTTCTATGCTCTATATACAGAAAGAAGAAAGCGAATTCCATTTGTGATTACAGCTTGTGGAGGAGAGATGATTATGATATTTTATTAATGAAACTAATTTGTCGGGGCTATAACACGTTAATAGAAATATCACGTCTGTAACGTACCTATGTGTTTGCTTTCATTGAACGCTTCAGGGATTTTTCTCGTGAGCACTGCATACACTGTGCAGGTCACAATGAGCACCACCGGGTAGAAGAAGGCTATAGTATATGAAGCGTCCACGTAAGAGTCGCACACTAGCATATTGTCTTCTCGAGTGGGATAGTGGTGGATAGCTCGAGCAGGTGATGTGAGCTGCCACACTACCACGATGACAACCTGCAATATGTACATAATTTTTTTTATTAGCTTCACACTGTATCCTACAGAGTATGCTGAGTAACCTAGTATTAAGATACTCCGTTAGCCACTTCCCGTCGATTTTGAGAAAATTTACCTTAAATAATATTATAAATATTTGAAAGAAATAATATACATCTTTACCTGAATGGATACTAGGACTGAGCAAATAAGTAATTGAGATTTCGGAGAAATAAGAGAAGGCCTTCGAGCCGAATGTTTGCTGGCATCAAAAATACGTGCTATTCTATTGGTTTTGGTCAGCAAAGCGGCGTATACAACTGTAAAACAAAATCCTGTCCCGAATCTAAAAATTAAAAAGCTCACGTTTCGTAAATATGGTAGATAAATAATAAAATATAAATATGATAAAAAGTTTCTAGCTGACCTCTGAAATGAACATAGAATATCTGTTGGCCTGAGTACAAGCGCGAACGTGACAAGATAGCACATAAGAATTCCTGCAAGAAGAACAAACGAGAGCTCCCGCCCGCTGGCGCGCACCACCGGCGTGCTGCGCCGCGCCATCCACACCCCGCCCACCAACCTACAATATATTTATATAAGTGGTTAAACTATAACATTTATATAAACTGGTTCACTTAATATAAATCTTAATAGATAAAATTGTCATCACTAAAATAGATTTTTTTTAACTTTACGCTGTATTTTGACATAACAGGATAGGGTAAACATAGGGAATCTAGAGTTAAGACACTTTCTTTCCCTACTTTCTTCTGAATTCTGGAGGCATTATGTGTTGAGTAGCGGAACTCAACCTCTCGCTTTGCCTCGTTACCAGAGCGAGGAAATGGAAATATTAAATATATAATTTCTTTGGGTGGGAATCGAATCCACGAACTATCGCGTTTACAGTCACACGCTTGTGCCCCTGCGACACGACCGGCTCCAATACTTTATATCATTACATTAATATACTTACATAGTAAGCAAAATTCCTAATGCTGAGAATGTCATAGCACCTATAGCTGCAGGAGAGGAGGGTCGTAGGTAAAGCTCAGGTATGGGAGCGCACAGCACGCGGCGCGCGTCGGGCAGCGTGCCGCGCGCGCACTCCACGCACGCCGTCTCCGACACCGGGGACCGGATCTGCAGACAGTTATATGTATACATTTTATTATATACTACCGACCTGGTCGTGGCTCCGCTCGCTTATAATACTGAATTACTTATTTAATATACTGAATTACTTTAATTAATGTATGTTTTCAGTGCATTTAAGATTTGTAATGTTAAAATTATTTAAATTATTAAATTAAAATCTTATGTTATATTTTCGTAGTTTCCATAAGGATATTTAATTGTTTTGAATAAAAAATTATACTTATAATAAAATCATAACTCATCGGTGTTTGTACATGAAAAATATATAAAAAAATTGTTATTGGTGGCTTTTAACTCTCTTATGGAACTCGGTCGATTTGTCTGTGGTTTTTTTTTACGCTAATCTCAGAAATAGTGTAACCGATATAAGTGCGCATTTTCGACTATTGTATCTGGCAATCATTTTTATTGTAGATAAAAAAATTAAAAATTAAAAATTAAAATAAATAAATAAAAGGAATGAAATGGTAAATATTTTCATTTCGTTTTACTATATATAGTAGGGTAAGCACTTCCCTCTGCCTATCCTGCTTTCTATATGCGGGGTACACCGTGAAGCTAAAAACTAAAAAATATTTATAATTTTGCCTACCTCATATTGTGTACAGTTGAAACAATGCCAACAGCAACTTTCACCCTCCACATATTGCTTCGCCTGACCGACTTCGCATTCGGCGCTGCACACTGACTCAGGGTGATGTGGTTCATCCCATTTAAATTGTATTTCTATTACAAGCATTAAACATATATTAATGTATTATTTTTAATTCTAACAATACAAATAATAAATAAAATTATTTCATAAAAATAAATTTGACATACTATCTCAGGTCAATTTGAATATGAAGGTAATGCCCAAGTAATATTTTCTTTATAAATGCAAAATACCAAGAATTAATAAAAAAACACTTTTAAGTGGCATTACAAGTACATGATCTGCCAGAATATATTATATTTTTTTTTATCAGCTTCACGATGTATACCGCACACAGCAGGGTAGGCAGAGGGAACTTAGTGTTAAGACACTCCGTTCCCCACTTTCTGCCGAATTCTGGAGGCATTGCGTGTTGAGTGGCAGAACTCAACGCCGTGCTTAACCTCGACACCAGAGCGAAGCAATGGAAATATAAATTTAAGTAAATATTTCATCTCCTCGAGTAGGGATCGAACCCACAACCAGTCGGTTTTACAGTCACACCTCGTGCCGCTGCGCCACGATTGGCCTCAATGTATTATATTGTGTATGTATTTGGTAGACCGATACACTATTGGGGCCTACCGTCAGTGTCAAGATGTAATATTCCATCCAGATAGCGTCCCACTCTTATCCAACGATACACTCCTCTTGTCACTTGTTTAAAATGTAAGATGTTGTAGCGGGCTGGTCCATCACCATATAAGTCAAAGTGAAATTCGTCACCGCTTAATCCTACATAGTAAAGAAAAATCACAAAATACATATTTTCACAGTCTAAAAATAATAAAGCGATAAACTGTTTATCTCAAATCGACTGGTTGTGGGTTCGATCCCTACTCGAGGAAGTGAAATATTTATTTACATTTATATTTTCATTTCTTCGCTCTGGTGTCGAGGCAAAGCGCGGCGTTGAGTTCCGCCACTCAGCACGCAATGCCCCTAGAATTCGGTGGAAAGTGGGGAACAGAGTGTCTTAACACTAGATTCTCTCTGCCTACCCTGCTGTTTGCGGGATACAGCGTGAAGCTGAAAAAAAACTATTTAAGATCTTTTTACCAATAAATCTAACTTCTCGAAGATAGTGCAATAGAGTTGGTCCGCTCACTGGTCGCATAGCATCGCACAGTCCTGGCTCACCACCGCACAGTACATGGTGCATATTTCTAAAAAATATCCAAAAAAATATTATATAAAATATTTTTATATCATTTATTTACATGATTAAAGCCAATATATTTTACTTACCGGATAGCAAATACAAAAGCCCAAACAGCATCAGCTACAAATTGCAGCTGCGCTTCAAACTCCGTGTTGTCAGCCGTTAGTCGCTCTCTACCGGAACACGACGCATACTGTGCGTTATGACGTGAGCGCGGACTGCCCGGGTAGCGACATCGGAATTGTTCCTCCCAAAATTCTGTTAACAAATTAATTGCATCTCATTAGAGATAACATACAAACAAACACAAAAACATAAAATCTAAAAATATTTTTTACATATTTTTTTTAGCTTCACACCTACATATAGTAGAATATGCTGAGGGAACCTAGTGTTAAGACACTACGTTACCTACTTCCCGTCGACTTTGCAAGATTTTTTTTAAAAAAGTATTATAAATATTCGAAAGAAATAATATAATTTACATGAATGGATAATTAGCGTCAGGTGTGATTTGAAATATATAACATAAGACATATTTTTTGCGTTTTTTACTTTTAATTCATACAATGTGTAGTTTGTGGCTTGGTAACGCATATAGCCTTTTCGTGAGAAAATGAATTTGATAGGTTGGTAAAATTACCGACAAACCAGGGGTTCCTGAAGTTGTTTTGCGGAGTGAGTGCGAGGAAATAGTCCCGGAAACCTCGCACGGGGTTCGCTTGAGGCTGTACGCTGATGGTGCCCTCCACGACGGCCTCGTTCCCGGCGGCGACGAGCGCGCGCGCACTCCACCCGTCCGACCCCACCCAGCTGAAGGCGTGCGCCGCACCGCGACGACGCACCGACGCCATTACGCCGGCTACTTCCTGGTCTGATCCAAACACGATAACGCCTACGAAATATTATAACGATACTTATTTATAATAGTTATTTATGTTGAATAATATAAAATTATTTTAATTTTTATGTAACTCGAGCTACCTCTAGCTCTTGGTCGAGACAGAAGTCGTTCCACGATTGCATCATACGCGTGCTCATCCGCTGCACCAGAATCTTTCACGAGCCTTTCTTTTACGGCTATACATATGTCATGCCGTAATAGCAGTGTTTCCAATTCCTCAAAAGCCTGGTTACAAAAAAAATATATAAATATACAAAAATATAAAATTACTTTCAAAACGCTAAAATGTTGTTACTTTTGCACCTTAATACCGTAGTTGGACTCTTCATAAATAATGGACACGTATCTCCATCCAAATCTCATGACAATTTCGACCATTGCACGTACTTGATGGAGGTCTGAAGGTATTGTACGTGTGAAGTACTCAAAGCGGGCCTTATTGGACAACTCCGGGGAAGTCGAGAAGAATGACACCTGAAGTAATAATATAAATTATACAAAAGTGAATTTTTAATATTTAAATTATTTTAAAATCTAATATATCCATAAATGCCTACCTGCGGAATCTTGAAAAGACGTAACAGATTAGCAACTTGTACTGAAGTAACTGAGGAGGCTGCACCCACCACACCAGATATAACCTTCCGCACGGCTGTCGCGTTGCACGCGTACTCCTCATCATCAATGTTACTAATAGATCCTGAGATACAAATAATAAATTTAGAACATTAATTCACCCAAAGCTATTTATTATGTAGAAATTGATTGTGCCTTTTATAAAATCGAGAGCCATTTCTAGTCCCCGTGTATCGCTGTCGCAGTCGTCCAGCACCAGGGCGCCGAGCTTCACGCCGGGTGGCAGGAGGTGCGCGCGCTCCGCCTCGTCCAGCGCGAACAGCATAGCCTCGAGTGCCTGCACGCCGCCTTGCGCCATTAGCGGGCCGCACCGCGCCGCGCTCCCGCCGTTGTCGCCGCTCGCTCGACCGTGTACCTACATTTTTATCAATAATTTAAGTTAAGTGGAGGTCATCGTGGTGCAGAAGCACAAGCGTGCAACTACAACTGCAAATGATACACTATCTTGTGGTTTCTACTCGGAGGAAAGAAATATGTAATATTTCCGTTTTCTCAATCTGCAGGAACGGAGTGCCTTTACACTAGGTTCCCTATGCCTTCCCTGCTGTGTGCGTAATACTGCGTGATCACTGTTGATGATCACGTCTCTAATGTTGTTTTATTTGTCTTTTAGAAGGAAGGAAGATATCAGCACCACCGAAGAATATTTTTTTATATAAAGAAAAATATTTTTTTCTTTATAAAGAAAAATATCTTTATCTTCACCCTCATACAGCAGAGGAGGCAGAGGAAGACACTCCGCTTTCCATTTTCCGCCAAATTCTTAAGGCATTGCTTATTGAGTGGCGGAACTCAACGTCGCGCCCATGAACCGGATCGAAGAAATGAAAAGATTAAATATTTCATTTCCTGGAGTGGGGATCGAACCCATAACCTGTCGCGCTCACACTACACACTTTTGTGCCACTGGGTAACGGCTGGCACTGACGGCTTATTATTATATTTTGAGATTATAGAACTTTATTTTAAATATTTTTTATTTGCTAACAGCATAATTTGCATGAACTCGCGAAAAAAAAATTACCTATGGGTCCCCTATGAAACTAGTGATAATAAAATTGATGATGAAGTGGTCTATGTTCCTGAGTTGTAAGTAAAATTTATAAATTAATGTAGAGATAAAAATTATTAAAAAATAAATAAATCAGCTTCACGCTGTATCCCGCACACAGCAGGGTAGGCAGAGGTAACCTAGTGTTAAGACACTCCGTTCCCAACTTTCTGCCTAATTCTGGAGGAATTGCGCGTTGAGTGGCAGAACTCAACGCCTCGCTTTGCCTCGACAGTTATTATTTTCTTATAATAAGTATTATTTGTGTGTAACAACAATGGAATTAATAAATATGATGAGAAAACTAGATATAATAATAAGGTAAAATTATAATAAAAAATTAAAATTAACTAAATAAACAAAAAGTCAACCTCTTTTCTACCATCTACAACTCTTCTTCTTCTTAAAAAAATATATTTAAGTAAACCAGAACCTAGTGCTTTTGCAATGATAATATAATAAAGACGATCACTTTGAATACAAATGTAATCTTATATGTAGGTATCTTCAATGTAACATGCAAGCTACTTCGGCGAGAAGAAAAGATAAGAAAAAAGATTTGTATAAATCTTTTTTTTAAAATATAATTTATCTAATTAAAATGCATAATATGTTGTAAGCGTAAAGTTGTTTAATATTCTTTATTTTCCTATTATTTATATCCTTGCAGGACGACACAGGTAATGGGAAGCATTTTACTTAACTATATTATAACTGCCTAAAACTTGTTACTTAAATAAGATTGCAATTAAATTAGAAGTTAGTCCTCTCCAAAATTTACTGAAAAGATTACATTTTATTAGATTTTAGAGAGAACTGAAAGTATTGAGATCGGGTGATAATTGCTTTGTTCCGATTTAGGTCCTGATTTATAGATAGATGGTATTTTAGCTATCTTTAGAATATCAGAGAATATTTCGCTTACCATAATTTTATTAAACCATGATAATACAAGATTTGCAGACTCGTTTTATAAAACGAGTCTGCTTTAACGCTGATTGTATCGAAACCCAAGCTTCAATTTGAGTCTTGTTTATTTATGATATTTATTTCGTCAGCTGCACAAGGTTCAAGAGAGGATAGTGTGTCACTCGTAATTTACAAAATTTAATGAAAGTGAGCTATTTTTGGGGATCGTGATATTTGTTAGAGATTTCCTTAGCAGTTAAATGTTAGGCTGAAACTTGAAAAGTATTCATTGAATACCCTACAAATCTCGCGTATATCGTTAATATTTTTTTAAAATACAAGAGCGTTTAATATAGGTCAAATAGTCATAATTGGCAATTTTTAATATTGAAAAGGCCTTATTTGACTTGCTATCGTCCTGGATTCTAGCAAGAGTGAGTTTTAGGTGGTAGAAAGTTATTTACCACCTTTTTCTCTATCGAAATTAGGATGTGTTTGTATTTCAATAGCCCAGCGGATCATTCTAGTGGTATATTTGTTCTCTCTAGCGAGGATGTTGGGTTTTCAAACCTGATAGAGTACTTTGGATTATCCCCTGTATGCTCACACACAGCCGACGTCGATACACGCCCATTCCTAATATTGGGAATTTGTTTTAAAATCGAAGCTTCTCTTTGTTTGATCAATGTGTGATAAGCCACATTCACAATCTAGTTTATATAAACCTGCACACTGCAAAAGAGTATTAATTTTAACTGGTCTCAAGAATTGGTCCAACACGTGTAAGTTACAAAGGAGACAAACTATTCCATACATTTTTGGGCCCAGAATGTAAAGAGATGGAAATGGTATGATTATTCCATCCCTGAAAACTATATAAATTTTGACAATCTGAGAGCTGAGTTATTAGAAATATTAGTTTGAAATTCATAAATTATATCGAATAATAATTACGATGTACTTAAAATAATATCCTAAGACGTAAAAAACAGAACCAGACCTTTATCAAAAATGAAAAATTTCTTTTAAAAATCATGAGCGTGTAGATTATTTTAAAAACGTCTACAATTTCTTAGGGTTATAATGAGGTATGAAAACCTATGTGTACACAGACTGCGGTGAAATGTGATATAAAAGGAAAAGGTAAGGCAATTGTATCAATTTATTGAGTACGAAAAGTATAAATTACACTGCGTTATTTTATTTAAAATAAATGCTTGGACTATGACTTGCTTATAAGAAATTTTACACTTATAGTACTCAAGGTTAACGATGAGAAATAATGCATATTTAAACAGTGGGTTAGATGTAGTTAATTTCACATCAAAATCACTAATTACTGTAAAAAAACATGTTTATATATCAATATTACCAATAAATCGAATACTATATGTAATTACATCACAATGATCGCGGCACACTCTTTTGTGACCTTTCGATGTTTTTTTCTACTAACAAATAGAATTTATATAGATTGTATGAAGAAAAAAATATACTCTTATAAAATATGCATGGACAATGACTGATAGCATAAATATAAGCCCTTTAGAAATACAATAACCATAAAATACTTTAAACAAGATGAAAAATTCTACTTCGTTACCTTGGTCGTCTTGTCAAGGATATTATGATCATGAATTAAAAATATTACCTAAGAAAAATTTTTATTTAAAATATTTCAAACGTAACTTTTGCAAATTTTGTAGCAAAATGTTACAACATAGTGTTTTAAGGTTTAGGTTTATTTTTACATCAGCTTCACGCTGTATCCCGCACACGGCAGGGTAGGCAGAGGGAACATAGAAATTCACTTTTGCCGAATTCTGAGGCATTGCGTGTTGAGTGGCAAGACTCAACGCCGCGCTTGTCCTCGACACTAGAGCGAAGAAATGGAAATATAAATTTAAGTAAATATTTCATCCCCTCGAATGGGAATCGAACCCACAACCAGTCGGTTTTACAGTGACACTTTGTGTCCCTGTGCCACGACTGGCCTTTATTTTCACATATCAATTAGATATGCAAACCAAAAACATATTAAAAATTAAATACTAAAAAAATAGTTATTTAGAAACAAATGAGTTACAGTAAATAATTTTATAATACATTTACGACAGGCTCAACGACCATTGCTGTAAAATGTATTTGATGAATGTTGCTTACCATCATTAATCCGCCCAAAATGATATCACCTTCGAGGACGGCGGCGTGCTTCACCGGCCACACACTGTCGTTTTCAGCTTTCTTCTTATTAGTAACTCGCGGTACACTTTTTTGTGTCCTTTCATTGTTAACTGCACTTTTTAATTGTGGCTTATTAACTGATACACTTTTAGATTTTCTTGTTATTTTATTTTTAGTTTTAACCTTATTTGATGAGATGTTGATTTGTTCTGTAGTTTTATTGGATTCAGTTAGGCTTTTGTTCGGCTGATCCAGAGATACGGATTTATTAACCATGTTTTCCCTATTTATACTTATGTTAGTTGTTGTAATTAATTCTGTCGTAAAATAATAATTAAGTGATCTATTATCATTATCTTTTAGCGCAGCTAATACAATGGTTTCTTCAACTGTTGTTCTTTCATCTGCGTGCAATGGCGATGTACTCGACTGCATTGAGATTTGCTTGGGGCGGTTCCTTTTCTTAAATATTTTTGATATATCGAAGGTGCCAATAAGCGAGTGTGATTCGCGTTTGTAGCGATGGCTTTTGTCTGATATCGCATAATATTCATTGGTGTCGAGATATGCTATGTCAGACACAGTAATGGACACGTTAGGATGTTCAGCAGTGAGCAACAGTGGCGGCTGGTGGTGGCGCGAGGTGGCTGTGGCCAGCAGCAGCAGAGCGAGCGCGGCCTCGCGCACCATGGTCACCCGAGCATCATCCTCTAATTAAATTAAAAAAGAAACACTTTCGGAAACAAAATTATCTTTAAATAAAATTTGATGAAAAAGAAACATTGTTAGCTTTATTGTAATTGTTTTTTTTAGTAGATATAATTCTTTATTTATTAGTTCAATCAATATCAGAAAAAAGATTTATTGCACTAATTTTATCACCACATAAACTTATTCGATTTGAATAGATTTTTTATACATTCACAGCTGTCACATACAGTTATTATATTTTTTTGTTTATCTTTATTTACGAAACGTAAGCGTAAACTTTTCCCGTGTGTTTGCTCTATCGCTCGCACCTCACGACTTGTTGTGTACTCGCGGCGGGCGCGCGCTGTCGACTGCCGCACTCGCGCCGGATGCTGCGCCGCGGCCAGTGAGGCGGGCGGCGGCAAGCGAAGAACATGTTTAGATTATATTTTTAAGTATTATTCGACACTAAAGAAAATAATATGGGTTTATTTAAAAAAAACTGTATAAAAATTTGGCGTGGTTCTACTCCCGCTGTGTTTGAAATGTTTATATGTTTTCTAAAGCTAAACAGATATTATTTTGTTTCCTATAGTATACAATTTTCATTTAACTGTTCTCAAATTAAATCTAAGAGTAAAAAAGTAACAAAATAGCATGAAACCTGAATAATAGAGCAGGGTAATTAGGACGAGAAGGAGTATTTGTTATGTCACGGAGCGTAAGTCGCAGTCGATTAGGCGCTACGTCGTCCGCTACGCGCCAGCCGGGCGTAGTGGGGCGTAGCAACACAATAAATGATTGATAGACCTATATGTACACACAAGATAAACACAGAATTAAGAAATTTTGAGGGCTTTCGTGGCGCAGGGGCACAAGCGTGTTATTGTTAACTCAGGTTGTGGGTTCGATTCCCTTTTCGAGGAAATGTAATATTTCATTTCTTTATTGTGTCGAAGCAAAGTGCAGTGTTGAGTTTCACCACTCAACACGCAATGACTTCGGAATTCTGCGGAAAATGGGAAATGGAGTGTGTTAACACTAGAATCTCTTTTTTCTTGCCCTACTATGTGCGAGATATAAAGTGAAGCTAAAAAAATAAAAATAAAAAAATATCCTTTGAACCTTGCACACAAGCATATTTTTTTTACAGAATAAATATTATACAAAAGTTCCCTTTAATTAAAAAAAAATATTGAGCGATTCCGTATCACTTCGAGTTAACAAGCCAAATTATATATTTATTTATATCATTTAATCACGTGGACCTAATTCAATTTATATCACAAAAAACAGAAGTTTAAAATTACTGTAAAAAAGAAAAACCTTTTTGTTAATGTCCTTTTAATTGAATATTTTAATATTTATGAAGTACAAAAGCCTACATAAGAATTTTACTTATTTACTTAATGACGTATTTCAATTCACTTTTGAACTTTATCCATTGTAATTGTGTATGTGATAATTAAAAAATATTTATAGCAAAGTGTTTGAGTAGTAATCGAACTTACAACGCGGTGGTTATAAGTTCGATTACTACACGAAGGAATAAATTATTCGCTATTGTAACAAGACATAGCACGACGTTGAGTTCTCTCGATACTAGGTTCCCTCTTCCTACCTACTCTGATAAACGCGAAATACAGCGCGAAACTATTTACATAACTATGTACATATGTTAGTATGTATATAAATGCATACGTTAAATTGTTAAGTCATTCCGTTCCCCACTTCTCGCCTAATTCTGGACATAGCGTGTTAAGTGGCGGAACTCAACGCTACACTTTTTGTCTCGACACCAGAGCGAAGAAATGTAAACATAGATTTAAATAAATATTTCATTATCCCGAGTGTGGATCGAACCCAACACCAGTCACTTTAACAGTCACACTGTGTGCCCCTGCGCCACGACTGGCCTCACTTTTTTTAGAAACCATTTAAAAATTAGAACGTAGTGGGATTTAAGCCCTCTTAGAAACCGTCCAACAGTTGTGGAAAGGACAGCATACAAGAGGCGTAGGTTCAAATCTTGCTACGTTCAATTGTTTATACGTTTTCTAAAAAAATATTTTTTAGCTAAGTGTGGAATAGCACTTTAAATATGTTAAAAAAATATTGTATGTTTCCATTACTATATATACACATTCGATGTTGAATACGAATGAATAATAGTCTAGATTCCCTAATGCGTGTAGGTGTTGTATTTGTACCTACGCGTGAAGCCAACAAAGCGTTACTTCAAAAAAGAACATCACAGATATTATGCGTACAGTAAAACTATGTAGGAGTTATGGGGGCGGGGAACCTTTTAGGTTACTTATAACTTGTTAAAAAGCTTCGGGATGTTAATGATGCTGTTCTGTCGCATATACAGCTACGCTCTTTTGTAGCTTTATAGAAACATCTAATTTTATTTGGCAAAGTGTTCACCTTACTTGTCTGTAAACTTCAATTTCCATTTTTGACATGATAACGTCTTATATATCAATGAACGCCGGCTGCATTCATGATAAAGGATGACTTTTATTTAAAAAACGTATAAAAATTTGAACGCAGCGGGACTAGAACCCGGAGGCGCGGGTGAAAACTGACCAGGCCATTTAAAAATATTTAAAATTGTTTAAAGAGGATGATTCATTGTCACGTTCTGTCTAAGTCAAGCGTACAAACGCGGAAAAAGCGATAGAGACGCACGATAGGGCCTATCTGTTCGGTTTGTGAAGCGTCTATCATCTCTCTCATATATAATCCACGCCTATAAGTCGTATTTAAATTGTTAATAGCTCAATGTAAATAAATATTTTAAGTATATTTTATATAAAAAAAATATATTTTAATTAACGAGTGCAAATAAATGTTAATTTATAGAAAAAAAATAACACCTTTGTGTTATATCAATTATTTAAACCAAGAATTCAGTGAGTGAGGAACGGAGTATCTTAACACTGGGCTGTGCGGGATACAGCGTGAAGCTTAAAAATATATACCTCCTTTACAGTTTAACGCTGTGCCACTGCCCCACAACGAACTCAATGCTATGTATAAAATATATAGTATTAGTAATAGTATTTCCCAACTAATCATAGTATAAATTGGGTGTCGTCAATAGCGCGGAGTAACGCGTGTGATCTCATAACGATGTGTCAAACGTAAGTGAGGTCGAAGCGGGTGTCACCAGGTGACGTGTGACAAGGGAAAATACTTTCATAAATTAATTATTAGTTAAAACTTTAAATTAAGGCCGTCGTGGCCCAGGGGCACAAGGGTGCGACTGTAACGCGACTGTTGTGGCTTCGATCCTTACTCGAGGTAATAAAATATTTATTTAAATTTATATTTCCATTTTTTTGCTCTGGTGTCGAGGCAAAGAGCGGCGTTGAGTTTCGCCACTCAACACGCAATACCTCCCAAATTCGGCGGAAAGTGGGAAACAGAGTGTTTTAACCGTTCGTTTAAGGTTCCCTCTGCCTACCCTGCTTGTGCGGGATACAGCGTGAAGCTGATTTGATTTTATTTTAACCTTAAATTAAATATACGTATGATGTAAAAATTAACTTCCTGTATGGTACCTAAAGATATTATGCTTATCCTTAAATTTACTGAGTCACACATAAAATCAATATAATTTAACTCGAGTAAATGAAAAATTGTTATTAAATAGTTTTGGAAACGTATAAAAATTTGAACGTAGCGAGATATGCACCTGCGCCTCTTGGACAATGTCCAAGAAAAAAAATATTTTTTCTTTCGTAACTGTGGCATAACATTTAAAAAAATATAAAATTAAATTGAGAGTATTATTATATTCATTTGTATGATAACAAAACAAGATTGCTTTAGCAAATGTTGACTTCACGTTATATACCGCATATAACAAGTAGGCAGAGGGAATCTTTGAATCTAGTGTTAAGACACTCCATTCCTCACTTTTCTCCGAATTCTGGAGGCATAGCGTACTGAGTGGCGGAACTTAACGATGCTTTTTGCCTGCTTGCCACAGCGAGGAATCGAAAATATTAAATATTTAATTTCCTCGAATGGGATTCGAATTTATAACCTGTCGCGTTTACAGTTTCATGCTTGAGCTCCAGCGCTACGAGTAGCTCCTAAAAAAAAATTAAAATGCCGATTTACAAAATATGAAAGTGGCGAAGATTTCAGACGCGAATTGAATGCCGTTATTGGAAAGATATTATTTTATCTCTCATGTATCACGTGTAAAGGAAAATCGGTGGCATTCGACGACGCCTACTCGAGATATTTCTATTATATAAAAAATATGTTTCCTCGTTACGGGTGTATTTTTTTAAGAATACGATATAACGTTGTTCGGGCGTAATTTATTTTTAAAGTAAATTTACAACGTGCGTTTTTTTGTTTGTCTTTTTTGTAGGGGGTCATATGAAATTGTATAACTTTCATATTGTTCAAAAGAGATTAGTTGCCTAATGCTCTGACCAACTAAGCCATACAGAGCGCTACGCATACGGTTTCTAAAGAGGCGCGCAGGTTTAAATACCGCTACATTCAAAATTTTTATACGGATTTTTAATAAATATTTCTCTTTCCTAAGCTGAGCACGTTCACCGTGACATCCTCACAAGTACCTGCTTGTTCATTGTAGATTCGATCAGCTAAGCTGACTCCGCATATTCTACGAAGGGATCGCATCTTCTGTAATATCCACGTTTCGCTGCCGTATAACTGTGTCGGTATCAAAACTGCATTGTGTACGGCCTAACGAGCAGCTGTGCTGACGTTTCGCCGTCTCATCAATGCAGCTTAGGCTTAGTTGATCCTGTTACCGGCAGCAATGCGCCGTTCCACATCCGTCTCGTATCTTCCATTTCTATATAATAAATAATAAGTAAAGAGCTTTCATTCACTGTATTTAAGGCAATAGTCACACTGAGGTAGAAAGAGTAGAAAACAATCTGTCTTTACTTTCGAAAACATTCGAATACTGTAATTTAAATTATAATGCACAAAAAAGAAGTAGAGGCCAGTCGTGGCGCAGGGGCACAAAGTGTGATTATAAAATCGACTGGTTGTGGGTTCGATCCCCACTCGAGGAAATGAAATATTTATTTACATTTATATTTTCATTTCCTCGCTCTGGTGACGAGGCAAAGCGCGGCGTTGAGGTCCGCCACTCAACACGCAATGCCTTCAGAACTCGGCGGAAAGTGGGGTACAAAGTTTCTTAACATTAGGTTCCCTCTGCCTACCCTGCTATATGCGGGATACAGCGTGATGCTGATAAAAAATACAAAAAAAAAAGAAGTAGACTGAACCAAGATGAGTAATAAAAATATTTAATAGAAATTACTGACCAATAAAGAACAAAGAACACCGCGCTTGGCGACTGCTTGCTCAATAACAATATGTGGCAAAAAACTAAATAAATTGAATATTAAAATGCGTATATATTGTGTGTTTATTTATATATTGCATGACAAAGTATGTGAGTGCCTCCTTGTACAAAGTGTATTGGCGAATATCTAGAATATATATAAAACTAACGCATTTGCTGTTAACTGTATTTTAATTTTATTTTTTGATGATGGCGAGCAAGAGGTTGGCGAGCGGAGTGAGCAGGGGGCGGAGCCCTCTAGGACTTATATAATCATATTTCAATGTAATATTCAAAGTAAAGAAAATATATAAAAGTGAATTTTAAATAAACTAATTTATATACAAGTAACTAATTTACATACAAATCTGCTTACATAGGATTGTTCTTTATTTAAATAAACTATATTATATTTGTCCTCATCTTACGTCAATGTTTTCAATTATCGTACCAGTTTATGTGAAAAACAAAGGGTGGCTCATCTCAGTGAACAACGAACAGAGAACGAATCTGTTTAATGGCGATTTACTTTATAGGAGAATGATAAAAGTTGCAATATCGATAAAATAAGCGAAATCGTTTAATCGATACAACCCGGACGTAGATGTTCTATTTATAAGCAGTATCTATTTGTAATAAAATATTGATGTTACCCAAACTTATATAACATTTATAAGTAAAATAAGTTTAAAAACTATGAAACAATAAAATATTCGCACCTGAAATCGACAGCCGCTGTTATGTACCACCTGCCTTAATTCGAATAGGAGAAAGAGAAAGTGGTATACGACTACGGTCGACAATTTCATGTGAGAATATTTTCTTGTTTCATACTTTTTAGAGCGCAATTTACAGAAGGACAGTTCCAACGCGCAAGGACAGACGCTTCCAACGATAACTCATTTGTCAAATCATGATAAATGTTTTAGAAGAAGTCTACACAGGAACAGATTAACTAACATACATACTAGTCAAAATCATAACCCTCCTCTTGGCATCGCCGTAGTCGGTTTATAATTACGAACTCTACGACTAATGAGTTTAGTTTAGAGATTATTAATTCCGTATGAATTCGTTAATATAGTATATTTCATATTATAATGATTACCTACGTTACCTATTGCTACGTTATTATATGCCATAGTTTTAATATTAATATAATTTATATTCACTGTTATTGTAACGCTTCTTTTAAACAGAACCGTCGTAGAATAACACGCACAGCGCATACCCTGCAGCTGCTTGTCTAAACTGACACTAGACTCAGAGTTGTGGGAATGTAATATAGAAATCATTAATTGAAAATACTCAGTTATCGCTAGAACAGCCAGCGACTCCAAGTTGGTACGATTCTACTACCAGTTCAGAAAAGAATCTCAGCGCTGAGAAGAACTGGCGGAAGAAACTCAGCAGCAGAATCCAACATCACCAAAGCAATTCGCTTATATCAAATATATCAGCACCAGTGACGCCTAGCTATATATAATAAGTATGTCGTCGACATCAGTCGATTGACGCATTTTGTTTTCTACGATACGTACACCAGAGCTGGGACATAAAATAGCACCACACACCCGTATGAGACGGGCGGACATTAGTACATACACCAGTACTAGGACATAAAATAGCATCACACACGTTGACACACCGCAAGGCACCGCGAAACTATCAAAATATAATATATATAAAATTAAATGCCATAGCAATTCACTTACGCCCAATATTAATAATCTATCCTACCTACCTACGTCAGTCTTCGATTGCTCCATACATCTATTCAATCTCTAGATTAGATAGATGTATGGAACAATCGAAGATTGACGCAGAAGATAGATTATTAATATTGGGCCAAGCACATTAGTACCAGCGAAGCCAAGCAGCAGTCGGTTGTGAGTATCTTAATTAATAGTAAAACATAGGGTCAATGAACTCTAACAGTCATATAAATCGTAAATGATTAATATAATGTCTTTATGATATTTAATTAAAATAATATATAAAAAATATTGACAGATAACTTTTATTGCATTTTAAACCAAACTCATATTATATAATATTTATATATTGTAAATATATATTTTGATATAATAGTTTTATATCATATTATATATGATACTATTATATTAATTAATTAATTAATTATTAATTCAGCTTCACGCTGTATCCCGCACACAGCAGGGTAGGCAGAGGGAACCTAGTGTTAAGACACTCCGTTCCCCACTTTCTGCCGAATTCTGGAGGCATTGCGTGTTGAGTGGCAGAACTCAACGCCGCGCTTAACCTCGACACCAGAGCGAAGAAATGGAAATATAAATTTAAGTAAATATTTCATCTCCTCGAGTGGGGATCGAACCCACAACCAGTCGGTTTTGCAGTCACACCTCGTGCCGCTGCGCCGCGACCGGCCTCTTATATTTCCTTTTATAGTAACATGTTAAATATTTACTAATATATCTAGAAATTACATTTATAAGTAATTATAATTTACCAAACCTATTTAACTCTCATTACACAATTCCCATACACGCATCTAACGAAGATGGCGGCAGGCATTCTGTGTACATTAATATTATATGTAATTTTATATACCTCATAAAACATCTTCATGTATTTATTTCCATTTACTAAATAAATAATATTTATCTTTGGATATTGGCGGCATTATATGCATTAATATCACTTCTTTGTTTTAATAATAATCTATTAAAAACTTATTGACGAAGTAGTCCAAAACAAAATCGTAAATAGTAAAAGCACTTATAACTTATCTTAGTAGCTTCGAATACTTATATGACATTTGATGATATAATCTCACATGCTTTTTAAATATTAAATATAACTAGATATATGTTAATTATAAATTAAAACTTCTCTAAACATTTAAAATATCCATCCTTCCTCAGACGCGTCCGCCATCTCCCTTCTCTTTCTTTCCTTTTTTCTTGACTTTGACGTTGACAGTAGCTTATTCAGCCAACATGATATTTTACAATAATTAAAATATTAATTATGTTATTATTTGTTTTGAATTATAATACACAACGATTAAATATAATTATTATATTATTTTTAATAAATTACGTCACTTTAATATTACTTATGAACGGAACGCGTAATTAAAGAACTGAACTAAACTATTATTTATAAGATTGTATTTATCTTAAGTTATAAATTAAATAATATTGTAAATTATATTTATAATATTTTTTTACAAATGATTATTTTTTTGAATTAATTATATTATTTACCTACACAATTTAGTTCTGGTATGCAGTCAGTTTGTATGAAATGAACTACGTTTGTAATATTTTTTTTCTGTGATATATCTGTAAATTACTTTTCAGATTTCGTCCTTTATTTGTAGTGTAAGTTCTACCTTAGTGCCAAATGTCTAAGCCTATAGACTTTGATTACACAGCGAAATTCATTAAAAATGTAGAAAAAATGCATAAATCGAATCGCTCGTATCTTTAGATTGCGTTGACTTAGAAGCTAGATTGTGTGCTACTTACGACTCTTTGATAGGTTTATGCGTTCATGCATCGTTCTTAACAAATAGCGTTTTATTTTTTTACAACAATAATTTTATTATTTATTTCGTTTGAAAAAATCACTTTTTCTTTTTTGGGGAAAAAAATATTTTAAATTGTAAGTATTAGGCTTTTATAGAGTAGTTAAAACTGCGGTTTCATTTAAAGTGGTGCTGACAGTTGACACTTCCATCCTGTATCTCTATCTATACTAATATTATAAAGAGGTAAGATTTGTATTTTTGTATGTATGTATGTATGTATGTTTGTATTGTTTTCACACGACAACTACCGGACCAATTTCAAAAATTCTTTCGCTATTAGAAAGCTGCATCTTCACCGTCCCACATAGGCTATATTACATTTTCAAAAAAAATAGGGATCCCTAAGAAAAATGCAATAATGCAATACCCAAGGTGTGAAGAAATTGATCTAAAAAATTTTATCATCACGTGCGCTACGAAAACTATTGATGATAGAACAAAATAATGTTCTACAGTATTATAGAACGCATCAATATCTATAAAAAAGTCCGCGATACTATATGTCCAACTACTAAAGTTATGACAATATAACTACATTTTTATATTTTATAAGTTGGTGAAAGTGCCGGCAATAATCAAACCATTTTATTCATACCTCTGCATTAATCCTTATTCTATTAAATGATTTTTTATTAAACATAATTTCAATATGTGTAAAGTACTTTTTACATTAATAAAATCGGACAATCCATTCAAAATATAGAACGAATTTAAAAATATCACTCTAAAGAAAATCATGAAATAATAAAAAATGCGGAGTGTAGCCTCGCGCACCATAACGAGTAAGTAACTCTGCAGAGTGGGGGGGAAGTTGCATCGATATCACTAACATTATGAAGACAACCGATTAGGTGTTTTGTTTCTTTTACAATTAGGCGATTAGTGTATAAAAAAATACCAAAAAGTCCTTATATCGCGCTATGCTGTAGAAGTTATTGACAATAGAGCAAAGTAATTTACTAAAATTTTATAGAAGACATCAATATCTACAAAAAAGTTTACGATACCATGTGTAACTGTTACAGTTATGCCACTAATTTTCAAAGGAAAATGTGTAAGAACAGAGCCGCCATCGTAGTACAGAGGGACATCTCAAATGTATTATTGTGAAAGCATAAAAAGATTGTGTAGTTCTCTCCCTACTCTCCCAGCTCTCCCAGCTCTCCCAGCTCTCCCAGCTCTCCCCGCTCTCCCAGCTCTCCCAGCTCACCCAGCTCTCCCAGCTCTCCCAACTATCCCAACTCTCCCAACTCTCCCAACTCTCCGAACTCTCCCAACTCTCCGAACTCTCCCAACTCTCCGAACCCTCCGAACTCTCCCAACTCTCCTAACTCTCCCAACTCTCACAACTCTCTGAACTCTCCGAACTCTCCGAACTCTCCCAACTCTCCGAACTCTCCCAACTCTCCCAACTCTCCGACCTCCCCGAACTCTCCGACCTCCCCGAACTCTCCGACCTCCCCGAACTCCCCGAACTCCTTTTTTATTATAAATTTAATATAAATTATTTTGTATTATATTTTATAATATATTTTTGAAAATATTTATTTTTTGTTCAATAATTTATTATTCAATAATTCAATAATAGGTTAAAAATGAAAGTCAAAGTCAAAGTTAAAAATGAAATAGTGTTGCCGATCGATAGTGGACTATCGATCGGATTTCGATATTCTATCGATAGTAGTCCGATAGAAGGGCTATCGATATTAAAATCGATATTTCGATATTCTTTTATATCATCGTTCACAAATAAGTTGCAGGGTAGAATAATAAGAATTGATGACGCAATCGCGTCATAGTGGCGTGACTCCTGTACTCAAAGCATAAATTGCGCAGAAAGTGAAAATCTTAAGTTTTCAATTATTGGTTGTGTGATGACAGAAAAAACTCGACAAAGATTTCAATATTTAATATTCTCCAATATAAGTTGAGACTTTCTCAAGCAGCCACGTAGTTCTCGCAATTTGTGTATGATAGTGATTTGTTATTGTATTAGTACTAATATGTAATCTATATTTTAACCCGGAATTTATGTGGGAAAAATTACGTTTACAGTGTGCGCGCAATTACAGTTTACCTAGACAAATATGAAATAAATAAACATTTTTTTTTAAATATGACTATTCTTGCAAGCTCAATCAAATCAATTCCAAAAAAAAAATTAATCTGTACCGATTTTTATAAAATTCGAAACTCAGACTCTTAAAAATATTTCATTGAATACGTGTTTCATGGTTTTTGTGGATTCACCTCCTAAGGGTTCAAATAAGAGGTTGAAAGTTTATATGGAAAAATCTTTAAATTGCCACCGATTTTTATAAAAAATTAAATTCAGACTGTTAAAATATTTTATTGAACACGTGTTTCGTGGTTTTTTTAGAATTCACTCCTAATAAGCGGGCGAAGCCGCGCGCGCCTTCTAGTATCTTATAAAATAAGAACGATTTTTTTCTCTGTCTGGCCTTTCTACGTTATCTTCTTCTAAACCACCCAACGGATTTTGATGCGGTTTTCACCATTATGTAGAGTATTTCTCAGGGAAGGATTATATATGGTTTATTATATGTATATTTTGTTGTAATTTGACATAAATATGATAAATGTGTATAAAGTCCTACCCGTTCAGACACTTTCACGCATGCGCTGCTTTAATGGTAAGTGCTGCATGAAAACAATGTACTAGAGTATTATTCCTCTTAATAAGATCTACAAAAAAGTCAGCGACAGCATATTCGTATCTTCTAAGGATAACATACAGTGAGCATATTTCTGTCTAAAAATAGTAATTTGAACATATTTTTTATTTTGAGGGATGTTTGTCCATAATGGTATCAATCCTTATCCTTTTAAATACTTTATTAATTTTCTACGTTAAACGAAGATAAAATTTGCTCTTTACACTAATTTGAAATTACGAATAGTTTTAGAGAAAATCGCATTTAATTTTTGACACATCACGCCGGCTATAAACCGCAGTTTTGGCGCAAGTTTTATTTATTACCTTACTCTCAGCATATAAATAAGTATATTAGTTACGTTGGCCATTTAATGTAGATCAAAACTGTCTTTTACTGTTTTTCATTTTAATTAGTACTTTAGAAGTTGTTACAATATCAAAAAATTCTTGCTTTGAAACGGCTCGCCACACGCCATGGGTCCCCCCGCGCCCCGCGACGTTTTGCTTATAGAAGCGCGTCCGCCGCGCCCGCCGCGCCCGCCTGCCTCTGTACTGTAGAAAAGTAGATGTAGATGCGATTGTACGTATTGGATAATTGGAGTTTAATATATTTAGTTTCGTCCTTTTTGATTAATAGAATAGTAGGTAGTCTTTTGTCCATAATTTCTTCCGTTTAAGTATTTTAGTTTAAGAGAACAGTAGGTAGGCTTTTGTTTATCATTTCTTGCGTTTAAGTATCCTGTTGTTTATTTCGTTTACTCTTCTTCTGTTCTTTTATTATTTTCTTTACCTTTTAAACATAGGAAATGTTTTTAATTTAATTATACCACGACAAAGTCGTTCAAATATAGGTCGTAGAACAAGAAATGCAAATAAAAATCGTTTAAATCTTAGTAATGAAAGCGTATATGAGACGGAAATTAGATAGTAATTTAAATATATTTACTTATTGAGAGGGATGTGTGCCAATAATGATATTAATTCTTACTCTTTTAAATAAGTTATTAATTTTCTACGTTAAACAAAGATAAATTTTGCTTTTTACAATATTTCGAAATTACAAATAGTTTTAGAGAAAAGCTATATCGACTCATGTTATCCCTTACTCTCAGTGTATAAATAAGTATATTAGTTATCTTGGCCATTTAATGTAGATCAAAATGTTGATTAGTAGCACAGATTTGAAATTACGATACTAAAAAATTCTTGCTGTGTAACGGTTCGCCGACCTCCACGCTTCTCCCCGCGCCCTCGACATTTTGCTTATAAAAATGGATCCGCCGCACCCGCCTAGCTTCCCCCGGGGATGGAAGGAGGGCCTGCTCATCATGTTGCCCAAGGCTGGGAAGAGCCCACAGCAGCCTGAGGGGTACCGATCTATAACCCTCCTTTGCGCGGTCTCCAAGCTGTCCGAGAAGTTATTCCTCTCACTTCTCCAGGCGCACATCCACCCATGAAGCGAGCAGTTTCGCGAGCGGGTATACTACTCTGGTTACACTACGCCGTAACAGCGATCAACCGAAAGGAGAGAGCAATAGCAGTCTTCTTCGACGTAGTACGCGTATTCGACCACGTCTGGCACCCGGACCTACTTCATTAAGTGCTCAGAGCCGGCACCCCCCAGCACGTCGCGCATGTCTTTGCCTCCCTGCCTCAGTAACAGGACATTTTTCCTTGAGAGTTAAGAGTTCGAAGTATAGCAGTGACTCGATCGTTGCCTTTGTTCCCCAGGGCAGCATTTTGTCACCTGCTCTCTACGCACTATACACTGATGACATCACATCGCCCTAGCGAGTATCACTCAAAGAGAAATCCTGCAGGTGGTCCAGAACTTCATCCTCCGTCGAGTGACGCAGGCGCCATACTACGTGAGAAACACCTCGCTTCACCGCAACCTAAAAATAGAAAGCCTGGAGGTACACATTGGTCGTCTCGCGTCCAACGCATTCCGCTGCGCCAATGTATCGGGTCACCTGCACCTAAGGAGCAGCACTCCGTGGCATATCCGGCCGCCCGAGGTCAGACGTCAGATGACTTCCGATGGACTTTCTATCCTCCTCCAAATGCGACTCATGAGCCTTGCATTGATCCTTGGTCGTTTAAGCTGGGCCTCCCTCAGGAAACCGAGGGTCTCACCTGACTGAGTTGACCGCCTAGATGGCATTTGATAATCTTTCCAATCCCGTCCCTCACGCCTCTCTCTGTGTTTGCTCTAGAGCAGGTTATCGCTTGAGACCACGGCCATGGAACCAACGCCCAAATGTCGTTTGGAGCTACTACGGAGATGGACGAGAGAATGCTTCAATTCTGCGCCTGGCTCTATAGCAAAGTAAATTTAGAAGCGATTGCACGTATTTTGGAGTTATCCAATAATTATAATGTATTTCGTCGCAGCATTGTTGGTTACATCTTTCGTTTAAGTATTTTTGGGTAAGAGAATAGTAGGTAGTCTGTTGTTTATAATTTCTTTCGTTTAAGTTTTCTGTTGTTTGTGTCATTTGTTCAGGTGTGTGTTTTTTTAAACAATTGGAACATCCTTATTGGAGCTACGAAAATGTGGGTTGCATTAAGGTTTCAATAATTTTCACATTAGTAATCTTAAGTGCTTTGCAAACATAGGTACATTATATGAATAATTCAGTAGTTAAAGCGGGCGAAGCCGCGAGCGGGTCGCTAGTACATATATAATATATATTTTGTAGCGGGCGACATCTGTTCTAAGTTTATGTTTAAACTCTCTCACTAACGCTTGTTTGATCGACGCGGCACATGCATCTACGAGTACACTGTACTCTGTACAAAACTATACATTACAAGCATATAGTGTGAAGTATGTAGCTTCACCGACATGGACATCAAACAATTTCTTACAGACTGTGTTTTAATGCTGTTGTAGTGGAGGTTTAATTAAAACTATGGTTCTTCCACTACTATTTTATTTCAAAGACTTAAGGTGCAAAATCGTGTAGCAATTTACAAGCGATAAGCGACGTGCGTTTAGTACGAGATCTAGGATTCGACTGACTGGCGGGAGGCGGCCGAGCCGATGCGCTTGCGTTTCTTTGTTCCAAATAATGGTATTTTATTTAGGAAAGACATTTCTACCATACGATCGCGCGGCGACTGCCTTCCGACATTACATAAATTATTGTATCTTATTTAATTAATTATTTGCTTTTAAAGTGTAAATATTTATGTTGTGTATTACATGTATATGTTATAATATATAATATGTATTTACTATATAATTTATATAAGTATATAAAGTATTATATGTACATATGTTATATTAATATTTGTATTTATGTTTTAATTATTTTATGAATAATGTTTTATTTATATATATATAATATTTTATATATAATTCATATAGGTTGTAGGGATCTGGTAAGTGTCGCGTTCGCCACACCACTCCCCTCCAGAGACCGTCCTACGGGCGATAATAATCAGGTATGTGTACTGTTCTGCCCGATCGTGTCTTCTTGTTATTATTTTCCTTATCTTTAATATTACCATTTTGATTTTTTATTTCAGGTGGTGTAGCAGGAGGAAGAGGTATATCCCTTGGATCGTCGTCTTCGGTAAGTATGTATGCAGGCTTCAGTCTTTCTATTGTTACAGAGGTAGGTTTTCCTCGGACAAGTATTTTGAAGACTTTGTTGTTCTTCGCCAGTACTTCATGTGGGCCAGTGTAAGCCGGTTGGAGTGCTCTTCTGTTAGCATCTTCTCTGAGGTACACATGACTAGTCGTTGCAAGATCTTTGAATATGAAGATAGATTTCTTACAGTGCCTGGAAGCTGGTTGCGGTTGAAGGTTCTTCGCAATAATCCGAAGTCGTGCCATAAAATCGGTTATGTCATCAGACTTATTTGTGGATGGTTGAAAAAGCTCTCCAGGTAATCTAAGCGTCTCGCCATATACCATTTCTGCCGAAGATGCTTGTATATCTTCTTTAATGGCATTTCGAATTCCAAGCAACACCAATGGAAGTGATTCTGTCCAATTTGTGTTTTCATGACAGACAATGGCGGCTTTTAACTGGCGGTGGAATCTCTCAACCATGCCATTACATGCTGGGTGATAAGCAGTAGTTTTCTTGTGTTCAAAACCAATCATTTCAGAGAGATACTTGAAAAGGGCAGATTCAAATTGTCGTCCTCTGTCAGTGATTATAGCAGTAGGGCATCCAAAGTGTGCTATCCAGCCGGATATCAAGGCCTTAGCTACTGTCTCTGCTGTCATGTCCATAATAGGAATAGCTTCTGGCCATCTCGTGAATCTGTCTACAGCTGTAAGACAGTATTTGTAACCGTTTGAGATTGGCAGTGGTCCTATTAGATCAATATGGACGGTGGTAAATCTGGCACGTGGAAGTTGAAAATTTCCAGGATTGGTTGATACGTTTCGAGTAGTCTTCGCTCGCTGACAAGCTTGACATTTCTTTGTCCATTCACGGCAATCTTTCCTTACGCCGGGCCATACAAAACGCTGAGCTACAAGTTTAGCAGTGGCATTGGCACCAGGATGGCTGAGTGAATGTATGCTTTGAAATACTTGGTAGCGAAACGGTGATGTGACAAAGGGTCTCAGTGTCTGATTTTTGTCATCGCAGTACAGCTGTATTTGTGTAGCAGGAATGATCGTCTTACGTAAGTTGAGAGACGATTCTCCTTCTATCAGTCGTTTCAGCTCAAGATCATCGGCTTGTGACTGCGCTAGCTCTGTCAAGTCTATTGGCTTTGTCAGTTCTTCAATCCTCGATAGTGTATCTGCCACAACGTTGTCCTTTCCAGATATGTGCCGTATATCGGTAGTAAATTGTCCGATATAGTCGAGGTGGCGAAATTGTCGTGGTGAGCATTTATCCTTTCTTGTTGTAAAGGCGTGACATAGAGGTCTGTGATCCGTAAAAACGGTAAAATGCCTTGCTTCTAACATATGTCGGAAGTATCGGATACCCTCGTATATCGCTAGTAGCTCCCTGTCATATGGAGAGTATTTACTTTGCGAAGGACTTAGTTTCCGTGAAAAGAAACCCAGAGGTTGCCAAGCATCATTCTTGTATTGGTGTATGGCAGCTCCTATTGCTTTGTCTGAAGCATCAGTTACGAGCGCGATCTTTGCGTTCAAGTCTGGATGAGCTAAGAGTGTTGCGCTGCATAGACTATTTTTGCACTCTTCGAATGCCTTTAAGATTTCTCCTGTGATGTCAACTGGATGTGAGCCTTTGACCTTATCAGTCAGAAGAGAGTGTAGAGGTGCTTGAATTTCCGCGGCACCTGGGATGAATTTTCGGTAAAAATTCAGCATGCCTAAAAATCTTCTTAATTCTCTCACAGTCTTAGGCACAGGAAATTCTTTAATTGCCTCGACTTTGGATTCCAATGGTTTGATGCAATTTGATGAAACGGTATATCCCAAGAAAGACACTTCAGAAACTCCAAAGACGCATTTTGACGCGTTTATCACCATCCCATACTCCTGAAGCTTTTGAAACAGACTTCGTAAGTGATGTTGATGTGTTTCTTCATCAGGGGAAAATATGAGGAAATCGTCTAAGTATGCGTAGACAAAGTCAAATCCTCTGGTCATTTCGTCAACAAAACGCTGGAAGGTCTGGCCGGCGTTTCTGAGTCCAAAGGTCATATATGGGAACTCATAAAGACCAAATGGTGTCGTGATGGCCGTCTTTGCAATGTCTTCAGAGAATACTGGTATTTGGTTGAACGCTTTCACGAGGTCGATTTTGGAGAAAACACGACAACCCGATATGTCATGCGTGAAATCGTGAATATTCCGAATCGGATAACGGTCAGGAATTGTTCTTGCATTAAGCATCCGGTAATCACCGCATGGACGCCATCCATTTTCCTTCTTTGGGGCTAGATGCAAAGGTGATGCCCATGGACTCTCTGATGGTCGAGCTGTTCCGTTCTTAATCATAGCTGCAAACTCTTCCTTGGCTATGAGCAATTTATCTGGAGCCAAGCGACGTGGCGAGCAAGATACTGGGGGTCCATGTGTAGTCCTGATATGATGGACTGTGTTGTGGTTAATAACCTTCTCGTTTCCAGCAGGGCGCGTGATCTCCGGAAATTGACGTAGCAGTGTGTGGTAGTTTGAATCACCGAGCAATGTCTTCACTGAAGAAATCGTGCTGGATGATGATACTGATTCTGCTGAAGTCGTCAGAGTAGTGGTGCTATCGATGAGACGCTGGTTACGGCAGTCGACTATAAGACCATAATATGACAAGAAGTCGACGCCAATTATAGCCTTAGTGACATCTGCCACTATAAATCGCCATGTATAGTCTCGACGCAGGCCAAGATTCAGCTCAAGGTGAGCAAAACCGTATGTTGAAATAGAAGTCCCATTCGCGGCATAGAGTTGGTAATTGGTCGGAGATCTTCTTTCACGTAGTGCTGTGCGAGGGAAGACGCAGAGATCGCTCCCTGTATCAACGAGAAACTGCATCTTCGATTTTCGATCTGTTACGAAAAGGCGACCAGATACGTTATGGCTATCGGATGTCGCCATTACCGATTGCCTTGGTAGTTTTCCGACTTAAAATCGCATGGCTTCACACAGTTATTGGCATTCTTTCCGTGTTTATTGTGATACCAACATAATGGAAATTTTCTGTAGTTGGACTGTGATCTCGTTTGTACTCTTGGGCTACGCCGTCTTCTTGATCTCGATCTTGGTCTGTGACTGCGAGCAGAGAGAGCTTTTACTTGCTTGGTGAGCTCATCTATTTGTTTCGCCATTGATTCAATGGTTGACTGGGGAGCAGATGTTGATGCAACTTGAGGTGTGCATGGGACCAATTCGTGTAAGCTGTCGGCTAAGTCGGCCAGAGCTTGAAGGTCATATGTCTTCTGAGCCACAATAATTGGTTGAAGAGCAGTAGGCAGACGACTTATCCAAATAGTTTTAATAAAATTGTCTGGAACTGATGGACCTGCCAATCTTTGCAGGTGCCGGAGAAATTGAGATGGTCTCCGGTCTCCTAACTCTTCGTGAACGAGTAATTGTTTTACCTCTTTCTCGCGCGAGGCTGACAGACGCTTGATTAATTCAGTTTTAAGTCGATCGTACTTCCCTGTCTTTGGTGGTGAAATAATTATATCCTTCACTTCAGCTGCATAACGATGCTCCAATGTCGAAGTTACGTAATAAAATTTTGTATCGTCGTCAGTAATTCTCGACAACACAAAATTGCCTTCCAGTTGTGAAAACCAAACTGCAGGTTCTTCTGCCCAGAACGGTGGTGGTCGCACTCCGACTCGAAATATGTCGGTCGTGTCGTGAGGTGTAAGTGGTCGTCGTGACTCGGCATTTGTGTTTGAGTTACCTCCATTTTGTGGTTCCATTTTATTCCACCAAATAATATAGTGTTCCTTACTTGTGCTGGTTAACTAATCCTCTTCGTTTTCAGCTTCTTTGTTTTCAGCGGGGTCACCAATGTAGTGGAGGTTTAATTAAAACTATGGTTCTTCCACTACTATTTTATTTCAAAGACTTAAGGTGCAAAATCGTGTAGCAATTTACAAGCGATAAGCGACGTGCGTTTAGTACGAGATCTAGGATTCGACTGACTGGCGGGAGGCGGCCGAGCCGATGCGCTTGCGTTTCTTTGTTCCAAATAATGGTATTTTATTTAGGAAAGACATTTCTACCATACGATCGCGCGGCGACTGCCTTCCGACATTACATAAATTATTGTATCTTATTTAATTAATTATTTGCTTTTAAAGTGTAAATATTTATGTTGTGTATTACATGTATATGTTATAATATATAATATGTATTTACTATATAATTTATATAAGTATATAAAGTATTATATGTACATATGTTATATTAATATTTGTATTTATGTTTTAATTATTTTATGAATAATGTTTTATTTATATATATATAATATTTTATATATAATTCATATAGGTTGTAGGGATCTGGTAAGTGTCGCGTTCGCCACACTGTTTATAATGTTTTATTAAAAAAAACAGTTTAACATTATATCCCGCACACAGCAGGGTACCTAGTGTTTAGACACTCTGTTCCCCACTTTCCGTCGAATTCTTGAGTCATTGCATGCTGAATAGCGGAACTCAACGCCGCACTCTGCCTCGACACCAGGGCGATGAAAATATAATATATTTTAAATATATTATATTTAAATAAATATTTCATTTCCTGGAGTGGGGATCAAACTCACAACCAGTTGTGTTTTTTGGCCCAATTTTGTATATTAACAAAAGAATCATATATTTTTTGTTAATATACAAAGAAGAAAGAGGGAACGTAGTATAAAATATCTTTACATCAAAAATATTAGGAATCATGCTAAATTTCTTTCTATATGAGCATAATGCGATCTATAGCGACAAAAACATCTTAATTAATTGCTACCTCCATATAAATCTTACGACTCTAAGCTACTTTTCTAAGTTGTTGTTGTGATGATCACATTAGGAGTGGAATAAAGTTTATTACAATCATGTCCATTACTCGCTTTAATCTCTTTAGAGAATACGTTATCTATATGTATAAGAAATACTTAATATAAATATATTTTTTGCATTTATTAATGCAAAGTTAAATAATACGTACTTAACTTTGCATTAATAAAAACATCTGTTTTTTTTAAATATGTTTAAACTGCCTGTGTATATCTGCTTGTGGCATCGTAGTTCTCAAAGGGACAAAACTATTTGGATTTGTTTGTAGCGTTGATTCGACTTTGTTACCAAACTTTATTATAATTTCCCTAAAGGAATAATTTAAAACCATTTGTCAGTATTTAAGTCTTTTAATATTTTCATATAAATATAGAAGCCTTTTTGTTGCCAACGAAGGTATTGAATAACCACCGAAAAACGATGAAGGGTTCTTTGTTGTTTTTTGGTGGTTATTCGTGGAGCAAACCCAAATGAGTTCTATTTACAATTGCTTATAGGTTATTATTTCTTATTTGTCTTTTTTCATATATTTATATATAAATTGTGGAAGTTTTATTTCATTTACACATATAATGGATATTTTAAAATTTCGTTTAGGTAAATAACCAATAATGCATACAGCAGGGTAGGCACGGCTCGACTTTTGATAATGAATATATAAATATAGAAGCCTTCTTGTTGCCAACGCGGGGGTATTAAATAACCATCGAAAAACGATGAAGGGTTCATTCTTTGTCGTTTTTTGGTGGTTATTCGTGGCGCATACAAAAATGAGTTCTATTTACAATTGGTTATCGGTTATTATTTCTTATTTGTCTTTTTTCATATATTTATGTATAAATTGTGGAAGTTTTATTTCATTGACACATATAATGGATATTTTAATATTTCGTTTAGGTATATAAACAATAATAGTGATATACGTCGGCCCATGAGTTCAGCTCATGTACACATAAGTTTTTTTTTCAGCTTCTCGCTGTATCCCGCAAACAGAAGGGAATCTAGCAGGTAGAGGGAACCTAGTCTTAAGACACTCCGTTCCTCATTTTCCGTCAATTTCTGGAGGCATTGCGTGTTGAGTTGCGGAACTCAACGCCGCGCGTTCCTCTCGACACCAGAGCGAAGAAATGAAAATATAAATGTAAATAAATATTTCATCTTTTCGAGTGGGGATCGAACCTACAACCAGTCGATTTACAGATGCACTTTGTGCCCCTGCGCCACGACTGGCCTCCTATAAATCCTATCCTCCTAATATTATACATGTGAAAGTTTGTGAGGATTAATGTTTTTTCCACTTCCACGCAAAAGCTACCGAACGGATGAAGATGAAACTTTACAATACTATAGCTTATACATCAGAATAACACATAGCCAACAATTTATGTAAAGGTTTTTCTATAATTTGGATATAATATAGCAATAATTTTAATTGCTAATTATACATATAATACACATGTGTGTGTTTATTTCAATTTAAAATATTAAAAATGTGAAATAATTAACAATTCCACTTTCTAGTACTCATTGGCTTATGCTCATTGCTCCGTTATACACGCTCGCTTGCTGCTACTTGAAAGTAGCGTGAGATTGATAAAAACTCGTTTCCATGAAACTTCTACATAATATTTCAGTTTAAGTACAAATAAAACTTTACTTGACGGAGTTGTGTTAGCTATTTAAATTATACATACAGAATTAAGTAACGATTTATAAATATTTGTTTATTTTTGCCCTTGATAGTCTATGTTTAAAAAGGAAATGTTACTAATTCCTAAAACATAATATATATTTATTTAGGAGGTAATAGCCCAAAAATGTGTAAATTTTGTCAATAAAAATATTTTTATATACTTTATGTATTTATGTATATTATACTGCGGTATGTCTCTAGAAATTCAGAACAATCATTTATCGAAACTATTCTTATTCTAATTTGTGGTTATTTATAGAGTTCCCCTATTTGGTGTCAATGTGAACGAATTTACTTATCGTATCGTATGTCGTTGACGACGCGCAGTGGAGGCGGCGCGGCGCGTGGGCTCGCACTTGTAACGTATGTTATATCCGTATATCCGGTGATTTAATTTTCCTTATTTCTTATGAAAGTTTGTTCGTTGGCAATTGTGTTATTATCTTACAATACCTGTACAATCTTGTTTTATTGCTTTGTCGAAGTTTCATATTTACAAGTATATTGAGTATATTGTAACGCTTTAGAGCCTTTCCTATCTTATATCAATTATTTTCTTTCATTAAACAATATAAAGCTTATCAATATAATGTCTAAAAAAAAGCTAGTCGTGGCACAGGGGCAAGCGAGTGACTGTAAAAGCGACAGATTGTGGATTTGTTTCTCAATCGAGTGCCAAAATCCAAAGCTCTGCGTTTCGTGTCGAGTGCACTATTCAACACGCAATGCTTCTAGAATTCGGCGGAGAGTGGAGAGCTTCTGCTCTCCACTCTCCGTTGTTTTAGCACTAGACTTCCTCTGCCTACCCAGCTACATGCAGGATACATCGTGAAGCTAGAAATTATATTACAATGTTTATTTCACGTAGAGGGTTTAGGTAATAAAGTTTTATAAAGGTAACAATAACAAATGTGCACAATTAATCGTGGTGGAATATAAGCCCGAGCTAAATGAGAAAGTGCATTTAAAAAAAAGGTAGAATTCAAAAAGCTTTAATAAAAATTTAGTACACTTTACATTTTTGTACATCATTTTGATGATTTTTTGAAATACAAAGAACTTAATTACAAATTTATGTCGCATTTTAAGTTTTTGTTAAACTTCACGCTTTTCTCCATGGGCAGAGGGGATCTAGTATTAAGCTATTCTATTCTTCACTTTCCACCGGAATATGAGCTATTGCTACTCGCCATTCAGGCGGGAATTAAAAATTATTCAATCCGAGTACGAATTGATCTCATTTGCTATCCAATTGCGTTACGATGGCACCGTTTTAACAAGTAATTAACGTTCAATATGGTTAGTGACGAACGGCGGACCGTGTTACAGGGACCGCAGAGCTGATTGAGTTCAATTTGGGTGCATCTGCATATTCATAAGTCGACGTGAAGAGGCTGCCTGCTGTTGACTACCCGTCTGCAGTGTACCTGCTGTTGTACTACTTACTGGACCTAGGTATTTACTATTTTCATTTAGTATTTGGTAAATATATCATGTGATTTTACCTACAATATTAGATAAGGTTCATTGAAATTCGATGTTTGGATTTAATAAGATTCTCCCATACAAATAAAAACCGGCCATGTTCAAGTTGGACTCGCCCACCAAAGATTCTGTGGCAATTTCAGTATTGTATTTGATGGTAGGTTAACGGAAAGTACCCACAAATTACAACGTTGACAAGCTTAAGTTTACGGACGTATGCACTCATTATGTATGGAGGTGATTTTTGAAGTGCGTCTGTTTATATATTCGATACAAAGAAGGATGTAATTTTTTTCTGCCTCAGAGAGACTTTCTTTCTGTTTATCCGGGTTCATCTCCGGTACAGCTAAACAGCGATTTTTAACGCAATCGGCAATGTATGCTACCTTACTGCGCGGATATTTTTTCCCTTATTTGGATTGTTATTTGTAATTTGGCGAATTTTATACAGAATACAATAAAAGGGATGCATAAGTGCTTGTGTCTTTTAATTGCGTTGACTTAAAAATTAGATGTTTTTCAGCTGGATATCTTTACACAATCTCCAGATAAATGATCTCGACAGACGGACAGACGGAGAACAAAGTGATCCTAGTAGGGTTCCGGTTTCCTCTCATCCTAAAAAACAAATAACAAAAGTTTTTATTGGAAGAGGTTCAGACTACTGACCGAGAAAGACTAGAATATTATAATACGGTAAGTTTTGTGTTCTACATATAAATAGTCGATGATTTTGTCCGATGTACGTGACGAGAATATACGTCTCCATATTGCATATAGAAATATTATTCACGTCTATTATTAATAATATACTATGTTATTAAGTTTACTCTTGAGGCCAGTCGTTGCGCAGGGGCACAAAGTGTGCCTGTAAATCGACTGTCTGTGGGTTCGACTCCCCCTCGAGGAGATGAAATATTTATTTACATTACATTTATATTTTAATTTGTTCGCTCTGGTGTCGAGGGGAAAACGCGGCGTGAGTTCCGCCATTCAACACGCAATGCCTTCAGAAATTTGAGAACGGAGTGTCTTAACACTAGTTTTCCTCTGGCTACCCTGCTGTGTGCGGGATACAGCGTGAAGCTAAAAAAAAAGTTTACTATTCAACCAACTATTAATAAACGCACAATTTATTGTTAACTGGGTAGTTAATTTCAATTTTAGAAATAACATTTTGAGTAAACCATATTTTTAGCTTTTTAATCCGTATTTTTCATAATACGTTTGTATTTTAATAGAAAATTGAAACTTGTATTTGTAGAATATACAAGAAAAAAAAAGAAAAAATATCAAATGTCAACTTGGTTTGAAGCAATATATCTTAAAGCAGTTTCTTTAAAAGAACATTTTTCAATAAATGAAATGAAAAATACTTATTTAGAAAACGTATAAATCAAATTTTTATACGTTTTCTAAATAAGTATTTTTCTTTCCTAAGTGTGGAATAACACTTTAAAAATGTTTAAAAATGTTAAAAGATATTTTTTATCTTCTTTATTTCTTATTCTTATTTAATTTATCTTTTAATTACCAAATTAATTTATATACATACATTTCCATAGCTAATAATAAAAGCTCACACATTTGTCTTATTCATTTTTTTCGCTTCACGCGGCATGTATCCAGTGTAAAGCTTGCTTATGCGTAGAGAAGTGGTGTCAAAACACTCTTTTTCTCACTTTCCGCCAAATTTTGCCACTCAAACGTCGTGCTTTGTTTTGTCACTAGAGCGAGAAAATGAAAATAATTAATTTCTCCGACTGACAATCCAAACCGTAATCGTCGCAGCTACAGCCAGATACTGTGCTGCTCTGCAACAATGTGGTTATGCTAAATCGATATGTTTCTATGAACAAGTGAAAAAAAAAATGTTTTTTCTTTTCTTTTTCGATACGAAGCTCCAAAAATTAAGCTATTATAGCTGAAACAATTGTATATATATCATACCTTAATAAATTGGTTAATTTGTAAAATAAAGTGTGATAGTTAATAATTTTAATTACATTTATAATTATGTAGCTATTATAAAAGTGCAGCATGTGTGTTTGCTACAGCGCTGTGGTCTGACTGCGGGTCGCGGTCGTAGCGGTCGTAGCGGTCTGAGTTTAGCCTCTTATGCTGTTTTAATAATTCGCCGCCCCCAGAGAACGAAATAGTAACCGCCAAAATCATCATCTAAATAAATATATTATCTTATTTTCGTATTCTCTTTGTCATTAATTTAAAAGTTATGAAATATAAAAATGTTCATAGCTAACTGTACTCCACACATGTACGAGAGTAAAAGTTCAAAGTGATAGTAATGAAAATATAAATTACAGTAAAGACTGATTACCATATTTAAATTTTATTGAAATATTCCCGAATAATAATACAATCACATTACAAAATACAGACAGTTATCAGTTTGCACGAGAATAAAATAACTTATTGAATAAAATTGTAAGACAATATAAGATTATATATAAGGATTTGATTGGTATTTCTAACAATAAAATGTTAAGTTAACTTTAGTAAACAAATGAAACTACTTTATTGTATTATTATTGTAAACAAATGAAACTACTTTATCGTAGTTTTATTTCGTAAATAACTAGTATTTAGTGGATGTTATACTTAATTTTTAGATAGCGTAAAAAATAGGTATCAAAGGAGCCCTGTTTCTTAATAATAAGACTAGTATTTTTCGAGTAATCAGTAAAAAACATTTTTTTTGTTCTTCTTGAAAAGTTGAGATTTTGCGATTACCATTTTTTCTCCGGGGACGATTATAATATAAATAAAATAGAAATTTTAGTAAAGCGGTGTATCTACTGAATTAATGTTAAATGTACACATTATACTATGAAATCTGCAAAAAATATTCCAGAATCTTAAGTTTTCATTTTTTTTATTAGGTATTAATGGTTTCAAATAGTTTTTAATAAAATTTCTAAAATCTAAATATACGTATATATGCAAAGTACCAGTAATGATGGCAGCCGATGAATGAAGCGTTCATAAATTATTCGAAACAACTGTCATTCATAAATTTATTTTAACTCATGCACGGTTGTTTGTATTTATAAAGCTCACCGGGGCTGCGATGAGTTTCAGATTGAATATTGGATTTTTGGCTGAGAAATCTTGTAGAGTATCAAATTTGAATGTTGAAATAAATATTTAAATTTGATACTCTAGAAGATTATATTTGCAAATTTCATTTTTATCCTTCTTTTTTAATGCAATAAGCATAGTCTTAATATATTCCGGCTTTTATTATTCGCCCATGTTAAAGGAATTGTGTGACAAGTGTCAAAGTGCAAAATCATCTACTGCAGTTCACCTAACCACGGAAATGATTATATTCGCTCCCATGAGAATTGAACCCACAACCATCGTCTACGCTATGAGCGTGACAACTGCGCTGTAAAGATTGATGGTAAAGTTTTTCACGCTTTATCCCGCATATAACAGGGTAGGGAGAGGGAACTTAGTGCTGAAGACAGTTCGTTACCCACTTTCCGTTGAGTGGCGGATTTCACGTGCTCTGTTTCATTACCAAAGCGATAAAATAAAAACAATTAATTACACGGAGTGGGAATCGAACTCATAACAGTCACGTTTACAGCCTGAAACCGCGCCACGACGGCGTTAAGTATTTGATAAGTTAGTTTCAATATAATAAATTTATAGACGCTGATCGATCTGTATTTCGTTGCTTATGGGTCATATGCAAATGTATATCATTTACATTTCCCTGACTTTAAGTGATCAGTTCATTTGCTTATAAGTGGAGGTCCAAGGGAGCGATCGAGCTTATACTGTATAAATAATTCAAAGTGACCTATTATGTACTCTGAGGAATCATCAAATAAACATTCCGTTGCGAAGATATGAATATTTTCTCGGCAACTTAAAGCGAGCGAGGCCATCGCACTGTGACGTAACGCGACGGTTGTGGGGTCGATTCCCACTCAGGGGAATAAATTATTATTTATTAATATTTTCGATTTTAAACAGTCTTAAAAAGAAATTTCACTCTGCCTACACTGCTGTGTGCGGGATACAGCGTGAAGCTGATTTTTTTTGTTAACATACAGCGTACATGATTATGAAAACGATGCTATAATATATGCATTTTCTTTCGGATTAGAAAATGTTTTTAAATTTCTACTTATTTTCTAAACACGCCAAACAAAAACATAAATAGCACAGAAAAAAGTTTAATAAAATAATTTGTATTTAAGATCGAAAATTACATTTAGGACTTCACGATGGAGCCCTGAGTCATTATGTTAATTAATTAAAATTATTTTTTTTTTAAAAGAACAGCTATATCCATGTTATTACTACAAAGGAAACAAATACTAGTGAAATAATTCTTTAAAATATTTCACTATCATTTTGAGATTTTTTTTATTTCAATTATACTGTATATATATATTTTTAATCAACTTATTTGAACTCAATTTTATGACACGATAATAAATGTACAAAAAATATAGTTGTATCTTAAAAAATATTTACGGTTTTAATAAAATTAAAAGATCCAGAAGACCATCCTTTGTATCTATCGCAACCCTCCGCAATTTTACTCTATGGGGGCTGGTCACGTTTACTTATCTCAATTAGTATGCAGCTCGTCTTCTGTACTTTTTTTTCTTCTGTACTAAATACACTGACACACTGTAAATGACAGATTCTTATATATTTCTTATATTAAATCAAAAATAACTTTGAATGTAATTACTAAATATTCGGTTTTTATTATCAACAATTTAAATAAAAAGAAAAATATATTATAAAATTATATCAAAAATAGCCAATAAATACATAATACATTTAATTATAAATTAAATACCTTTTGCCTTGGTAACAACCAAGGCAAAAGCGCGGCATTGAGTTCCACTGTTGAACTTGCAGTGCCGCGAAAATTCTACGGAAAGTAGGAAACGGAGTGTCTTAACACTAGGTTCCTTCTGCCCATCCTTTTATATGCAGGATATACCATGAAGCTGAAAATAAAAGAAACAAATCAAAAGTTAACAACTGTACTAGATATTATATTACAATAAAAAGTACCATTAGAAAGTACTTAGTTTTTTAGTTTTTCATTTTAGTGTAAATATAGAGAACCTAGAGTCAAGATACTCCGTTTTCTGAGCACCGACAGAATTCGAGACGAGGTGTGGTAGAACTCAACGTTGCGATTTGTCTTATCCGAATAGAGCGTAGAAATTATACCAATTTAAGTTAAAGACTATTATAATGTTTTTTTTAAAACAGGAGGGAACCCACTTTCTGCTGAATTCTGGAGGCATTGCGTGTTGAGTGTGTTCGTTACCAGAGCGAGAAAATAAAAATATTAAATATTTCATTTCCTCGAGTGGAAATCGAACCCACAATCTGTCGCGTCTACAGTCACACGCTTGTGTCCCTGTGCCATGACTGGCCATACATCTTTAAAAATCGTTTTATACTTAAATATTTTAATAGTGCTACAAAAGTGATACAATATAAAAAAATACATTTCTCGCCATTCTTTTGACACGTTCTCACGTCTCTTTTGAAAAGCAATTTTAAAAATTATATGATTCAGAGCGAAAACCATTGTAAAATAATTTATAATGACTGCAGAACATTGTTAAGTACAAAGATTCCTCTGTAGAGTGTAAAATATAGGAGACGCGGTGTTTGTGTATTAAACTTTTCTCGCGATGTAGCTTTTAATTATAAATAATTCTTTTATTGCAGTTTTCATAAGTTTTGTCAGAAAAGCTTTTAGCGTTCGTTGTTTATCTGGTATATGATTATACGAAAAACAAGATTTTTTTTAGCATTAACTTTGTTTCTGCCTTCCTTCCTGAATAGCATATTGGTGAATTTTATAAGTACCATTTTTTACCTTCTCGCCGTATCCGATACGTAGCAGGGTAGGTAGAGGGAACTTAGTGTTAAGACATTCCGTTCTCCATAACCCACCTAACTGTCTAGACATTGCTTGTTGATTGGTGGAACTAGCGCCTTAGAGAAAGCGAATAATTGAAAAGAAATCGAATTCAATCGAACCGTCGCATTTACAGTAAGTATTTTGTGTCACTGCACTACTACTCATACCTCATACCTACTACCACTACCTCATGCATCATCATTAACGAATAAGAGTTTTAGCAACACACTATAACATTGATAAAATCAGCATCACGCTGTATCCCGCACACAGTAAGATAGGCAGAGGGAACCTAGTGTTAAGACACTCTGTTCCCCACTTTCCGCCGAATTCTGGAGGCATTGCGTGTTGAGTGGCAGAACTCAACGCCGCAGCACCAGAGCGAAGAAATGTAAATATACATTTAAATAAATATTTCATCTCCTTGAGTGGGGATCGAACCCACAACCAGTTGGTTTTACAGTCACACTTTGTGCCTCTGCGCCACGACTGGCCTCTATAACAACATTAATACATAAATCAATCATCATTCCATTAAAAGTACACAAAATGCAAACGTAGTGTTAGGTTTCAGGGCGTCACGTCGCTAAGCTTCTCAAGTTTGCCCCTGCATCGCCCGCGGCGCGAGCATTTCCACCTAGAATATAGCTACTGCCTTAAGATATACCACGTGCCGGTTTACAGCTTGCAATGTTATATAAATACCACCACTAGCTGAGGTATGTAATGTCGCACTCTTTACAAATAAATCCTTAAATAAATAAAATAAATCAGCTTCACGCTGTATCCCGTGCACTGCAGGGTAGGCAGAGGGAACCTAGTGTTAACTCTTAGACACTCCGTTCCCCACTTTCCCCCCAAATTCTGGAGGCATTGGGTATTGAATGGTGGAACTTTGCCTAGACACCAGAGCAAAGAAACGGAAATATTTATTTAAATAAATATTTCAATATTTCATATCAACGAGTGGAGATCAAACCCACACCCAGTCGCTTTTCACGCTTTGTGCCCCTGCGCCACGACTGGCCTCAAATCCTAAAATAGACTCATTAAATTCCACTCCAATTAAACTACACGTCATATTTAGTAGAAGTTTTATAAAACGTGCGGTCGACGTGAAATTAACAAACTTTAATCTTACCTATTTCACTCTTTTAACATAAAAAATATACTAATATATATGTACATAAGTATGTAGAAATGTATATATGAATGTAGAAATGTAATAAATTTAAATATACATCATATGAGACACGATAGATCAATATTATTCAGAGTAAATTCTAATTCTTTGCATCACTTCGTATGTAACAGAGATGCAGTTTCTTGTTATCACAGCGGGACAGATAACACATGGTTCTCGTTTCTATTTGAACAGCATCAATATATTTGTATGTACTTTGACTGAGATTTACAAATGGATGCGCTTATTTACATTGTAGTCTTTCGATTTAAAGTAATCCCTGTTGTGTTTGCAATTTTGAAATAATGTTCTTTTCTTACATTATTTTACTGGTATTATGCAATTTAGTTTTATGAGGACAATCGTGGCGCAGAGACACAAAGTGTGAATGAAATTTGTATTTTCGCGGCTAGTTGTGCTAGTTGTGGATTCGATTCCCGCTCAAGGAAATGAAATATTTATTTAAATTTGTATTTTAATTTCTTCGCTTCATTGAGTTTCGCCACTTAACACACAATGCCCACAGAATTCAGCGAAAAGTGGAGAACGGAGTGTCTTAACACTACGTTTTCTTTACCCACCCTGCTGTGTGTGCGGAGTACACTGATTTGTTTTTTTTTATTTATACAATTTTATATATAAAATTGTTTAAATATAATAATTGTAAATATATATATAATCTATATATAAAGGGACATGTACCTGACTGACTGAGGTAAGACGCACGCACAGCCGTAACCGCTGTGCGTAGAAACTTGGAATTTGGACAGATGTTTACTTTCACAATCTGGACATCCACTAAGAAGGGATTTTGAAAAATGTAACCCTAAAGTGATGAAATAGAGGTTGAAAATTTGTATGGATTTTTTTCCAAATAGGCACCGATTTTTATAAAATTTGAAATACAGACTCTTAAAAACATTTCATTGAAAACGTGTTTCATGTTTTTTTTAGAATTCACCCCCTGAGGGTACAAATAAGGGATTGAAAGTTTGTATGGATTAATCTTTAAATCGCCACCGATTTTTTATAAAAAAATAAATTCAGACTGTTAGAAATATTTTATTGAACACGTGTTTCGTGGTTTTTTTAGAATTCATCCCTAAGAGTGCAAATAAGCGGGCGAAGTTGCGCGCCCGAATTAATATTGCAGATATAATTATAAATGTCATTATGGATATTGTTATTATTATTTTAAAAATTAAGCTTACGTTAAGGATTATCGTAAAACTAATGTTGTTTTTCACTGAGTTCTGCAAGAAAAGGAGTTTATCAATTCGACTGAATTTTTTTTTGTTTGTAACCTCAAAACTTTTGACTGGGTGAACCGATTTTGATGATTTTTTTTTATTTCAAAGCTAGTGCTTCCCGTGTGGTCTCATTGTTTTTGGTCTATTTCTAACAATGGTATTTATAAGAAAATCACATAAGTCTTAAAACGATCCAACGTCCAAGGATGTTGTCATTTTCAATCAACTTCAAAAAAGGGAAGGTTTCGTCCATTCGCCCGAATATTTTTTATGTACATATGTTCTTATCAATATGCCAAAATGTTAGTATGCCTAATTAATGTATAACTTCAAACTTAATTATACCTAATTAAGTTTGAAGTTATACATAGGACAACTATTAACTTGAGAAGCATCCTTTTAAGTTCTATCTATCACTTAAAATCCTAAAATAAATTAATTTTTAACAAAAAAAACCGACTTCAAACAACGATCTAAAAATTAAAAAATAATTTTACATAAAGTAAAACGAATTTTGATTTAGTTAACAAAAATAATTAAAAAAAAGAAGATTTTATAATTTCGAAGTCAGTGTCAAACTAATGCTACAACAACCTTACTACAATATCGACTTCATATTTTACTTGGTACTGACTTCATAATTATTAAACCTTTTTTAATTATTTTTCAATTATCTTTTTTTAAATATGTTTCAAGGGTGTGATGATATAATTATATTCTAGTGTTAAAAATATTCAATAGAGCGAATTCATTATTAAATAAATCATGAAAAACAGGTTTCTTTTTTCATGCTTGATTATTATAATTATTTTCTCGGTCGCTGTTAATAACTTTGCGCTCAACTTTTTATTTACATTTTAATTATTATATTTTTTATTTGTATAATTTCTTAATGAGCGCTGTTCCTGAGTTCTCTTGTAATTAGAATAGTTTTTATATTTTAACTGTGTTCTTGAGGGGCAGGGGCCAGAGCAGGAGCGCGACAGGTTGTGGGTTCGATGTCCACTCGAGAAAATAAAATATTTGATATTTTTATTTCATGGCTTTGGTAAGCGCGGTGTTGAGTTCCGCCACTGAACACACAATGTCTCCAGAATTTGGCGCAAAGTATGGGACGAAAGTGACTTAATGAGAACGGAGTATCTCAACAGTAGGTTCCCAGGTTCCCTCTGCCTACCCTGCTATATGTGAGATATAGCATGAAGCCTTAAAACATATTATTTTTAGAGCTGCACGCTGTATCCAGCATATATCAGGATAGACAGAAAGAACCTATGGTCAGGACACTCCCCAATTTGCACATTTTTCGAGTCATTGCGTTGTTGAGCTAAACGCTTGTTAACCAGAGCGACGCAATGAAATTAAGTGTTCTGTTCCAAGGCGGTCTCAAATAATTAATGAAAATAATTAAAGGACAGGACAGGACATGAGGCCGGTCGTGGCGCAGGTTCACAAAGTGTGACTGTAAAACTGACTGGTTGTGGGTTCGATCCCCACTCGAGGAAATGAAATATTTACTTAAATTTATATTTCCATTTTCTTCGCTCTGGTGTCGAGGCAAAAGCGCGGCGTTGAGTTCTGCCACTTAACACGCAATACCTCCAGAATTCGGCAGAAAGTGGGGAACGAAACGGTCTTTCACTAAGTTCCCTCTGCTTGCCCTGCTGTGTGCGGGATACAGCGTGAAGCTGATTTATTTATTTTTATTTATTAAATGACAGAAAGCTACACAGGTAGGAATGTCATAAAAAAAAGGATTCTATCGCACGTCCTGAATATAGAAAAGCACTCAAATAGCAGAAAATTGCATTTAGTTTCTAAATATTAAATCCAAGCCGTATGAATGCGGTAGATGCTCGTTGCGCCGCGCCCGCAGTCCATGTAAAGTGCAGGCGGCGCTCACCTAAACTCACTTATATTGAGGTACTAGTGTTTACTGCGGTATCATGCGACAATTATCTATATTTATATTTACACTCCATTCCCGTATTGCGTATTGATTGGTGGAACTGAACGCCGTGCTCTGCTTCGATGCCAAAGCGAAGAAAAAGAAAATATACATTTAAATAAATATTTCATTTCCTCGAGTGGGGATCGAACCCACAACCAGTCGATTTTACAGTCACACTTTGTCCCTTTGTTTTAATTTATATTCCGCTTCTCAACACGCAATGTTTTGAATTCGAGCGAAAAGAAAAAAAAAGTGCCTTGTAATAAATTTGAGAACCTTGTGGTTTGCCACTGTCTGCCCTGCCAACAACTATTACTTGACTGTATATACTCTGTATATACATATTGTATTATATAAGAAATTTATAAGACTCAACTTTGACCTTCTCGAATAAGCACAAAAAATGAAAATATTTATATTTTTATATTTAACATTAAAAGGAAAATAGAATAAGTAATCTGTTTTATTTTATATAATCCTTCAAATGAAAATGTTTGTTTTTATTGAATTTGAATATTTTATTAAGCTCCTACTAATATATAAATATTACACAAAAATTGGATATGTATATTTTTTCAACTTAACGCTATATTTCCATAATTGTATTAATGATTATTCGAATCAGTATTTATTGAGAACTATTTAAATATGTATTCGTGTTATTTCAAACCAAACCATCTGTGTGTTCACATTACTGTTGGGTCCCGCATTACCATATATACGCTTTACAGTTTACATGAACAAACAATATTATCCCCTGTCTCATAAAGTTTATTCAATATAGTTGTTTTGTTTAAAATATCACATTATTTTCTGAAATACATGTATTTTCAAGTAATAACATATCTGGGGTTATTGTTTTGTAAGAATCATTTTGCAATATATTCAACTTTTTATTGGCTAAATTCGCTACACGGCTTATTATTTCTGTCGGATAATATACGTGTCAGCTTCTCGTTTTAGCGCCACGAAAGAGAGAGGAAATCTAAATTATTTTTTCCTTTGAGTGATGATTGGATCAACTACCATCGCGCTCACAGCCAGATGCTGTTCCATAGCGCCACGAAAGCTTCGCTATATAGTTTGGACTTGCGACCCGCTCGCGGATTCGTTCGCAAAATTACAGAATATATTTATTTTCTTTAACCACAATTTAACACTTTCGCGGATGCTACTACATAAGTTTGTACATTGTGTCCAATGATATAAAACCTTTTATAAAGTCATCGTTTGCATTCGTTCTGTTATTATAATAGCCCAAGATCACAGGTCTACGAAACTTTAGCAAAGTTGAAATTTTGAGGACTATTAGTCTAATATGTAATAGAACTCAAAGCAATATAAATGTTTAATAAATCAAAAATGCGAATCACAAGTCTATAAACACACATAGTGAAATAAAAGAAACAACTTAATAAACAAGTACGAAACTTTTACCTAGTAAGAGCTAGCGAAAAGTTATAACGTTGTGAAATAAAATCTAGATTTTGGCACAAATATGCTTTATATAACTTTATTGAAGAGGTTTAGAGCTCTCGCAGTAATTGTAACGATCGGGGAAGTTCGCTCGTAATCATTTGGCAAACTGCTGCGGATAGCGATTTCAGTGAAAACTACGCCAATGAAGTATGAAGTTGTTTTGAAATAGTTACTAACAAATGAATTGATGCTTTGCTTATAGAACTGTTTGTATATGCTTGTTCTCACCATCTGCGTTAGTGACACTGCACTACCGTGCGGTTTCGAAGGGACACTTCCTTCCAAGCGCCACGTAACTATCTTCAAAAGGCGCATCTATCTCCTCCTTAAGACTCCTCTGGTATCACTCGGGATCGTGGGAAGCGGTGATGACTTATCATAACGTGACCCATACGCTCGTTTGCCTTGTCTTTTTCTATAAAAAAATAAAAAAAAAACAAATAGCAAAAAAACTTGGCCTTACAAATAGCAGGTCCACATACAAAATATATTAGTATCTCTTAAAATATGAATCCATTTACTTTTAATTTGTAATCGTTTGTGTAGTATAAAAAAACAATATTTATTGATAATATCATCACTGTGATAACAGAAAATTACATACAATTATTTGATTTTTCATCAGGGCCGGCTTAGCGTTGGCTTACATTATAGTGGGCTTTGATGTTGCAATCCTTCCAAAGAATTAAAGAGAAATGGTATATAGTGGAGAAAATGAAAGGAGAGGCCCCTTCCTTTTGTCTACTTATGAATTTTTTTTTGGCCTTATGCACTAATGTGACTGACAGTCATGGCGCAAGGTCTCAAGCTTATGGCTATTGTACTATAATATTTACAAGACGAGTGTAGGTTCGATTTCCACTTCGGAGAATGAATTATTTAATACTTTTATTTCCTCACTCTGGCAACAAGGGAAAACGCGGCGTCAAGTTTCACCTCTTAACACTCAAAATTCAGTGGAAAATAGATAATGGAATGTTATTACTCTATTTATTAATATTTACATTTTTATTACGCTAGTTAACACTATGTTGCCTCTGATTACCCCGATATATGGAGGATGCCACTAAAGTGCTAGTTGGAATCGGCCAGCGAGGCTTTCCATATTAGCGAGGCATACAAATTTCAGGATTGTAGGTCAACGGGAAGTAAGACTTATAAAAGTTGACACATTTGAATTTGCGGGCATCTGCACTCATTTTGTATAAAATGAAGTACAAATATTAGTTTGTAATTTTAAATAACATTATTTTTGAAGGTGGTGGATGATTTTTTGATAATACGTGTTGCGTTTACAATTTTTTTAATATGCGTTATATTACATTAACAAAGAAACGTCTTCGTTACAGAAACGCAAAAATAAAAATTTAAAAATATCTGAAAAAAAAAAATTGCTTCACACTGTATTCCGCACATAGCAGGGTAGACAAAGAGAACTTAGTGTTCAGACACTCCGTTCGCCACTTTCTGCCGAATTCTGGAGGCATTGCGTGCTTAGAGATTGCGTGGACCAGACCAAAGCGAAGAAACGAAAAGAAACGAACATTTAAATAAATATTTAATTTCCTCGAGTGAGGTCGAACCCACAGCCAGTTATGATAGTCATGTCTGACAGTCTGACAATATTAATAATAAAATTTATAATGGTTAAATTTTACCTGTTCTTAATGGTAATTTAATATGTTCCTTTCAGTTTTCTTAATAATTTCATATCTCTAATGCTTCAAATCTTAATACACTACTGTAAAGTTCTAAATACACCAAAAACTAGAAGTTTCCAAAACAATTTACATAATACCCAACGCTCCTACGATCGTAACTCGTAAAAGCTAGACAAGTTTATTCACTTACCTTTATGCCTAGATAAGGTCGGCTTACTCAGTCCCATTATACGAATATGTAATAAATTTTTCAGGTGGGATTTAGATTGTATGAAATGACTATTTTAGAGTACATTTATTAACTAAAAAGTAAAGTATACTCCAAAATAGTAATATTTAAATGGTATATGATATCTGATAATAGTTATTTAACAATGTCGTGACTGCCGTATCAATACGCTCCCGTATCAGTTATTTTGTTTTATTACACAACATAGATGTTTTTAACATTTTTAAAGTGTTATTCCACACTTAGAAAAGAAAAATACTTACTTAGAAAACGTATAAAAATTTGAACGTAGCGGGACTCGAACCCGCGCTTCCTGGAAACCGACCAGGCGCTCTGACCACTAAGCCATACGTTCTCGCCAAGCTACGTCGAAGTTTTTATACGCTTGTTACAACTTATTTATGTTCTGTAGGGAGATTTTTACAAATTTCCGCTACCCAAAGAATATTATTTATTAAATATTTTTAACATTTTTAAAGTGTTATTCCACACTAACTACATATACAGACATAGATGTTTTTATGTTCTTGTTTAACATACACACATATATTCAAATAACATATTTATTTTACGTAGTTCGTTCGTTCATTCTTTTCGTCGCCTGACGGCTGTGTGCGAAAGGGTGAATTAACAATATTTGTGTTGCAAATATTGAAGTGTCAATTTTATTAAGGTATATTGGAACTAAGGTAGTACGTATAATCGTGGCCGAGAATACCACATGATATTATGAAATAGTTTTAAGCTAGAAAGCATAATAAACAACGGAATGTTTAAACGCTAGATTCTCTTCCTACCCTACCAAAGAAGGCATATGCGAAAAAAATCAATACACATATTCAAACCCACAATCATCGCAACGAGCACATACAAACAGTTTTACAAACAAAGCATTAATTCATTTGTTAGTAACTATTTCAAAACGACTTCATACTTCATTGGCGTAGTTTTTACTGAAATCCCTATCCGCAGCAGTTTGCCAAATGATTACGAGCGAACTTCCCCGATCGTTACAATTACTGCTAGAGCACTAAACCTTCAATAAAGTTATATAAAGCATATTTGTGCCAAAGTCTAGATTTTATTTCAATCCGTTATAACTTTTCGCTACCTCTAGTTCGTATTAGGTAAAAGAAAGCAATCTGCCCAAAATATGTTTCATACTTGTTTATTGAATTGTTTCTTTCATTTTATTATGATAGTTTATAGACTTGCGGTTCGCATTTTTTATTGATTTAATATTTATATTGCATTGACATAATTGTTTTTTTTTACTATGATTGCTTATAGACTTGCGGTTCGCATTTTTTATTGAATTAATATTTATATTGCATTGACATAATTGTTTTTTTTTTTACTATGATTGTTTATAGACTTGCGGTTCGCATTTTTTATTGATTTAATATTTATATTGCATTGACATAATTGTTTTTTTTTTTACTATGATTGTTTATAGACTTGCGGTTCGCATTTTTTATTGATTTAATATTTATATTGCATTGACATAATTGTTTTTTTTTACTATGATTGTTTATAGACTTGCGGTTCGCATTTTTGATTGATTTAACATTTATATTGCATTGACATAATTGTTTTTTTTTACTATGATTGCTTATAGACTTGCGGTTGGCATTTTTGATTGATTTAACATTTATATTGCATTGACATTTGTTTTTTTTCGTTTTTAGCTTCACGCTGTATCCAGTATACAGTAAAGTAGTTAGAGGGAACCTAGTATTAGGACACCATTCTTTTCTCCATGCACCGCCATTTTTTTCGAGATATTGCGTGTTGAGTGGCGGAACTGAACTTGTCTTTATACCAGAAAGAAGAAATTGAAAATAATCATTCATCTGCCCGAATGTATTTTTAATACTTTGATTATGCAATTAATGATACAAAATAAATTTTCAATCTGTACTAATACTATAAATCTGAAAGTAACTGTCTCTCTGTCTGTGACGTCATCGTGGCCAAACCGCTGAACCGATTATGATGAAATTTCATATCGTATTTTTACTATTTAATTTTATTTATTTTTTTATTCATTAAACTTAACTTTTAGTTAAACGTAATCGGTTAAAGCCGATATTTAATATGTTTTAATGAGAAAAAGGTCTTTACATCACAGCGGAGCTACACCACATTAATCCAAATTTTAGGACGAATTAGACTTAAGCTGATTATCTTTTAGTATCCGGGAGATTTGTAAGCTTTTAAAGATTATAAATTATTTTAGCCATTAATTTAGTAGGAACTTAACTTAATGATTTAATTTCAAATATGCATTTATTATTCATGTAGTAGTATGTCGTTATCAAAGTCTGCAATTTCGTTATGTATCCCGCATATAGCAGGATAGGCAGATAAAACCAAGTGTTAAGATACTCCGTTACGTACTTACCGCTGAATTTTAGAGACAATGTTTGTTGAGGAACTCAACGTCACACTATAGGATAGGATATAAAATATTAAATATGTATATATATATATATATATATATATATATATATATATATATATATATATATATATATATATATATATATATATATATATATACATACATAATTATATAGCGAGGCAACTGTAAGAATACCTTTTTCATCTTTAAAAACATCTCGCAGAGATTTTTGAGATTAAACATTATAAATAAATCTTACGGCCCATTTGAATGCTGAAGGATAAGTGTTGATCCGCTGAATTCTTAAGGCATCACTTGCTGATTAATGGCACTTAACACCGCGCTTTGCCTCGTTGCCAGAGCGATATGAAAATATTAAATAGCTAATTCCTCCGAGTGGGAATCGAACAATCTGTCACGTTTACAGTCGCACGCTTGTGCTAATGCACCATGACGGTCTTAATTATACATCTAAAACCTAATTTTAGTTGCACAAGTCAATGAACTCTGATAAATTATTAAAATTAATTTGTATCGTTTCTAAAATTTGAGAATGAAAACTTAAATACCTTTGAGCTTATTACAAAGTAACGTTTTGTATTTTCAATTAACAAATAAATATATATAATTATATTGAAGTAGAATCTTGTTAATTAATGACTAAGAAAGTAATTATTCGAGTAGAAAATCTTTTGTTTCTTATATGCCATTCTTTCATAAGGGTTTCCGAGTGTCTATTGAAGTTATATATAAAATTAGATTTGTTTTAAATACTTTATAATTTTTGTAACAATTTGAAGGTGAAGATCATTGAAAAAAATCACGTTTTTTTTAACTACATCCTATATCCCGCATATAACAGAGTAAGTAGTAAGAGTAAGGGAGGAAACTAGTACACTCCGTTCTCCATTTTTTGACCAATTTTCAAGACAGAACTAGGAAATGAAAATACTTCATTTCTCCGTATGTGCATTAAACGCACAACCGTAACGTCAGTGGGTCAAGTTACAGGACTCTTGTACAACGCACAAATTAAATTAAAATATACTGTGGGTTATTTTATTTATGAGGCCGGTCGTGGCGCAGCGGCACGAGGTGTGACTGCAAAACCGACTGGTTGTGGGTTCGATCCCCACTCGAGGAGATGAAATATTTACTTAAATTTATATTTCCATTTCTTCGCTCTGGTGTCGAGGTTAAGCGCGGCGTTGAGTTCTGCCACTCAACACGCAATACCTCCAAAATTCGGCAGAAAGTGGGGAACGGAGTGTCTTAACACTAGGTTCCCTCTGCCTACCCTGCTGTGTGCGGGATACAGCGTGAAGCTAATTTAATTTTTTTTTTTTTATTTTATTTATAGTACTAAGACGGTTGTAGTAGGCACATAGACTAAAATTATTGCAAGAAAATACAATATATTTCAAAAGTAATACATACATACACAATAAACACCAATTACATTTTAAATTTGAAGCCTCTATGTCTGCTAGAAGTATCATGGAGTTTTGAGGATCAGTCAGTGAGTGTCAAAATGAAGCAATTTCGACAAGTTCTAATTCTATACCATTCTAATCCACAACGAAGTTATTGAGACAAATATTAGATAAAAAAGCAATTTTATTTTAAACTTAATTGAAATTAAGTGTTTAAAATTAAGTATTCTAGGTCCCTAGCTCTCTTTTAATGTAATTACAAAGTAAGCTCGCCGTCGCCGTTATACCACTAACACCTAAGTCCGAGCGTAATGTATGTAAATCGCAGTTTCTGCGTAAACAGATTACGACTCAAAGAAAAGGACTGCTTTTATTTAGCACGAGAAAAGTTTGAAGCGTTGAGAATTTTAGTGTTTTATTATAATTACGAGTACACATATCTATATTTATGTTTATATTAAGAGGTCATAATGCCGCAGCAGTTCAGCGTCTCACTGTAAAAGCGACGATTGTGGGTTCGATTTTTACTGGAGGGAATGGATTATTTTCATTTTCTAGCTCTGGTAGTAAGAAAAAAAGCAGAGTTACGTCGCTCAGATCTGCCACTCAACACACTATGTTCTCACTCAGATACTTCAGAAAAAAATAGAATTAAATTTTTCCTTATTCCACTTTCTGTTGATGTTTAGTGGTGCAATTTATTGCCTGGTTTATTTTAAAGACAAAAGCAAATAACCACCAGTTCACAGTTAGTGCCTCAAACCTAAGAAGAACCGGTGCCTGAAACTCAGCGAGATTTCTTTTTTTAAAACAATCGTTTTTTTCTCTTCGTACATCAAACTACAGGAAATATTTACATTTAAATTTGACTTAGTATTATTTAAAATTATCTAGATACTGATGTTATTATTATTACAATAAATTAAATTATATTGTGAAGATTTTTTTCTAATTTGAAGGAAACAATAAGTCGACAGTAATTGGCGTAAAGCCATTGGTCCTTGATAAATGAGGCAGATTGTGAAAGATCAATATTGCTTTTTTTATTTTACTTTTAAAAAATACTTGGTAACGATGTGTTTGTGCGGAATTCTAGATGTGAAATAGAAAATTCCACCTTTTCCGATCTCGATAATCGTCTCTTATTTTAAGTTACACTCCCTACCTACGTATATGAGAATTTTTAAGTATCCAGTAGTTCGTCTGCAAATTGTCTGTCACACACAGTAAATTATTGCTAACAGTTTTATATACACACTAGTGGCCCCCGTGCGGCTACGCCCGCTTAAAATATGCAAATATTTATTTAAGTGTATTTAAGAAAAAATCGACCAAGCGAGAGTTGGACTCGCCCACAGAGGGTTCTGTACCAATTTAAAAATTGTGATTGGGAAATACCTAATAGGTTATGATGATGCGGCGAACGAAGTTAAGAAACTTAAGTTTGCGGGCATATATATATACTTCTTTAGTATGAAATGAACTACAAATATAAATTTATAATGATTATTTCTATGAAATACTAATATTTTTTTACTTTTAAAATTTTTCCTTTATTTGTTTTGTAAGATTAGAAGTTTAATTTCTGTGCTCTAAGGAACTGTAAGCCTGAATATCTGATATTAATTGATACCTCAACGCAATCTTAAGTAAAATTGTCTTGTCAGATGGACCGACGGACAACAAAGTGATCCTATATATAGAATCTACTGTTAACACTGTTTTCAATTTAACTATATGGTATTTAGCTAGACGGTAAGTACGCATGCACGGCAAGAGCAATTTTTCCCGCGTAAACTCCATTCCCGATCCTAAATCTTGAAATCTCGGTGTCATCATACAAATTGAAAGCTAACGATTCAGTCAAATAGTTGTATAAAGTAAGTATTACAGCAATTAGCAAATTTATTTAATTGATATAACTTTTTTATTAATGAACTGATTGTAATAAAACAACCCTATATAATGATGGAGCATGCTAAAATCTAATAGTGAAAACCACATTTAAATCAATTAAGCAAATTCTGAGATTAGCGGTAACAAACGCACAGACAGACAAAACTTGTAAAAACCATTGTTTTGGGTACATGAATAAAAATCACCAATAACTTTTTTTTTCATAAATCTTCCATGTATAGACACCGATCCGTTACAATTTTATTATAAGTATAGATATATTATACATTATATTTCCTTGGTCTCATTTTAAAGATTTCACCAGTCGGCAGGCAATTATAAGGTCCATTAATATACGGGAAAGTGCGAAGTAACTTATTATTCGCTCCATTGCTTGCCTTGTAAAATACGTAGTAAATCTAAAATTTTAGAGGTACGAAACCTCTAAAGGTTCGATCCTCAAAAGGTTCTTTCGAAACCATTGATTTATGAGCCTGCGGTCCCTTGAAGCACAGGAAAAATAATCTTTAAGTCAACGCCTTTAGTTTTTAAGATTTTGATTACCAATCAGTGTAATCAAAACCTATGTGATACTTCCCGTGGACCTACAGTTATGAAAATTAGCACGAAATGAGAACTTCCAACAAAGGAAAAAAATCGAAAAGTGTAAATTTATAAGTGTTCATACAAAAAAAATCATCACAAATTTATATTTGTAGAAAATCAGTACATATGGGAAAATTTAACTTTAAGGTTGTTATTTCCACATAATTCACACTTTTACTCAGATGAAGCAGGGAGGACAAATATAACTTAGGTTCTCTAACTCCAAGACATTCCGTTTTCCACCTGCATTCGAAATATTGCGTGTTGAGTGGCAGAACTCGTAGTGAGTATTTATTATAAATTTGATAGTACTTCGTTATTATTTACTATAACAATAAGATTGTATTCTTATTTCTGAATAACTGAGGCAGGAAGTACCGCAGTGGTACAGCGTTAGACTGAAATGCTAATTTGTAAGTGCAATTACCCCTCAGCGGTAATTTATCATTTTAATTTATTCGCTTTGCTAACTAAATAAAGAGGGGCGTTGATAAAAATTGAAAAAAAGAAACTCTATTTCTATATTTGTACTACTTTCAAATACAAATTGAATTCAACTTACATCAACTCGATGGTTGTCGAATAACTTTTGTGAGCTTTACAAAGTTCTAAATTGAATCGTCGCGCTCATGCGATGCTGTTTATAAACAAACAATGTAGTAGTTAATCAGAACTCTGTTTTAGTTCGTGTGTTTAGACTATTGTAACTAATAGCTATAATCAAGTCCCTCTGTTAAGACCATTTTTCTCGAGATTACGACTGTTAGAGTTAGGAAAATTCAAGTCAGCGCAATCAAAAGATACGAACATTTATGCATCGTTTATGCTACATTTTGTATGAAATTCGCCGCGTAATCAAAATCTATAGGGTACTTCCGGTGGAGCTACTGTTGTGGAATATGACACGAAGTATGAATTTACAATGTAAATATCGGAAAAATTCCGAAAAGTAAAAATTTATAGATATTTCATATAAATAAAAATTATTATAAACTTATATTCATGTATTCAATTAAAAAATGAACGCATAATGTAACAGTATGTACCTTGAGTATTAGTTGTAAAATAAATAATAATAAAAAAAAATAATAATATTCACTGGCAATACACATAAATAATATATATATATATATATATATAAAAAAAAAAAAAAATAGCTTCACGCTATATCCCGCACACAGCAGGGTAGGCAGAGAGAACCTAGTGTTAAGACACTCCGTTCCCCACTTTCTGCCGAATTCTGGAGGCATTGCGTGTTGAGTGGCAGAACTCAACGCCGCGCTTAACCTCGACACCAGAGCGAAGAAAATGGAAATATAAATTTAAGTAAATATTTCATCTCCTCGAGTGGGGATCGAACCCACAACCAGTCGGTTTTGCAGTCACACCTCGTGCCGCTGCGCCACGACCGGCCTCGGATATATATATATATATATATATATATATATATATATATATATATATATATATATATATATATATATATATATATATATATATATAGCATAGTTAATTATGAATAATCAGCACATTTACAATATCATATTGATCCGGATTCATTAATGTATGGACGTCCCGAGTGTCGCAACCGTCATTTTATTTTATATATATATATATATATATATATATATATACCATATATATATATATATATATATATATATATATATATATATATATATATATATATATATATATATATATATATATATATATATTTGAAAATATTTAAAAAAAAAATAGCCAGGGTGTTAAAGGATAATTAACAGAATCCATTTCCAACATTTTTGGAATTTTTGTCTGTTTGTCTGTTTGTCTGTTTATGTGAACACGTATCACGTAAAAAGTACACAATAAATTTAAGCAACTTTTATACATAAAAATTACAAATAAATCAAAGTAGCTTTTAGTGTTTATTTCATTGTAATCGCTTCACTCTATCAAAAAATATAAGTATTTAAGTTTTCAAGAAGTTAATATTTGAGATGTTAAAAAATCGATACAAGCAACGCTATCTATTGACAAAAATAGTAGGTACTAACGAATCTTGATACTCTCTTTCATACACGTAACGCTATCACTAATTGCGATGGGATCTTAATAGATGGCGCTGTGCATAAAAGAAAATATAGTTTGGAAAGGTTACCGCTACACTCTATCAAAAAATAATGTACTTAAAGTTTTAAAGATATTTATATTTGAAAAAAAAGAAACATACGCAATGATATCTATTGACTACACATGATACGTTACGTTTTTAAAGTACAATTGTTCATAGTACTAACTACAAAGTAAACTAAATTGAATTGTTGGTGAAGATTACCTTCGTAACAGTCTAGCTTAATTCTTAATTATTTAACACAGTGATAAAGAATGACTTAATATTCAAAGAAATATTTTGAATAAGTTCTTCAGTCCGTTCGTTCGTTTATGTTATTAATATTTTTTTAAGAAACGTATAAAAAAACACTTTTGGTAGCAACCTCTAAAAAATTGTGTCTCAAGAAAAAATGCTCTGACACTGTTTATAAAAATATCCCGCAGTATTATTTCATAACTTACAAGCGACACGTACCGACATTGCACTATTGCACCTGTATGTTGCATGTATGTATGTGCCAAGGGTATTTTAGGGTACATACCTCAAAATTCTTATAAAATAACTTTATTGTTTGACCGTCTGTCTGTCCGTCAAGACTATTTTGTACAAGATCGGTTAAAGGCTAGATACCTCAATGTTCAAGTCTATATTCCCTTAGAGCACGAAAATCTATCTTCTAAATCATCGCAATCAAATGACGATGAAATATGACAGTTTATGCTTTGTTTTTTGTCGCATTTTCTATCATAACTATAGGGTACTTCCCGTTGATATACAATTTTGAAATTTGTTAAGAAGTTAAAACTTACGGCACGTATAAAGGAAAATTCCAATATTATTCTTCAAAAATTGATTACTTATTTGTATTTGTGTCACAGAAAAAACCATTA